>OZ023175.1:9410712-9783212 GCA_963678695.2 Diplodus puntazzo
GAAACGGTCTTAAAGCACTGTTTTATTTCAGGAAGAGGGATCCCAACAGTGCTTCCTTTAATGTACCCAAAAAAGTAGTATAAAGCCTCTTGTGGCTCCAAAAGAAGCTGCATGTAATCTGATAAACTGCCTCCAGTGATGTCACGCAGTGGCTAAATTGCATTATGGGTAATGTAAGTTAGTTGTTAGTAGGTTGTGAGTTAAAAGATTGATGAAAATTGCTGACATTAATGTGTAAAATCTGTGGAGTTATCCTTTAAATCAAGGAATGCCTCAGTTTTGACCCGTACAGTAGCAAACGAGTGCCACTGCTACCCATCCAAGCAGCAAACAGTACAGATGACAAACAGATGCTACAGCTAGCTCTAGACTGCAGGAAACGAAAACTGATCAGAGATCAATAAGGGGAATGATAAAGAATAAGCAGAATCAGTTGTCATCCCTACTGAGTAATCCTGACAGTCTGCCAGAGGTCTCGTGCGTTTCTTTTCATTCACGCTGTCAATAGGAAAGTACATGAATTAAGTTTTATGAGGGTGCAGTGACACTACAACAAGTTCCAAAGTGTCAATCTTGCGACGGTTTGCATTTTGCTTTATCTCGTCCAATCTTATCTAAACTGGCCACTACGAGAGCCAATCTGTAACCTGTGATTTATCCATGTCAAAGTGCAGGTGTTCTCTGTGCTCTGCCTCCTCGACATCCCTTTGTCTTCCCTCGCCTGACCCCCTTCCCCCTTTTTAATCCTCCCTCCTTGTTGTATGCCTCTCGGCATATCATACTCTCAGCTCTTCCCTTGTTGACAGTGCCAGATATGTGTCTGCACTCGGTGGGCCGTCTCCAGACAGGTTATAAATAACTATCAGGGTTTTTTTGCTCCGCGTCCTGAGAGCTCTACTTTCTTCTCACACTTGAGGAACCATGGGAAAAGAATCTTTCCCTTACGCACATGGCACTCATAATAACAGACACGGTTATACATAAAACCTCCGAGCACATGTGCCCCGTTTGCAAGCTCTGCACAAACACACAGACACAGTTATGCATGCACATGCAGAATAAACCTCGGTGGCTTACACTGTAAGGCTGCAGCACTAAAATAGCAAGGTTAAAAGAACAGGGCCAGTGTTTATAATGAAATGTTAACTTACGTTACATAACGCGCACTGTGGGAATGCGAAGCGCAGTTCTACTGTCATGTAAGTATGGGAAAACTTGCTGAAACAACAGAATGGGATAAAAGTCTGGGAGAGTGAAAAATAGAAGGAACAAGAAAACAGCCACATCGGGGTAGGTAAAGTGAGGAGAGGGTGGAAAAAGACTTCATCGGATGAGCATTCATTTGCCGCCGGTGATAGATTGCACAGGGAAGGGGTCATGTTATGGGTGCACGGAGGGGTTGGTGTGAGTTTACATGTCGAGGAGCAATGGTGAAACAGCGTTAATGTGGACTATAGTTGGGAGTCGGGGGAGAATTCTGGGGTTGGCAGGTCAGTCTCTGCTGACACACTGGGATCAGCGATGGGATTGTTTCCACTGGAAAGAATTCCAAGAATGAGCTAGAAGAGCTATCAGTGACTTCACTCGCAGGGCTCTGACAACAGTTTCAATACAGCGCCAGGCACACACGCTCTCGCCACACATTTGAAGATACTGTGTACCATGCCAACAATGGTGTGCGACACACTCCGTTTCCCCCCCCCCCATGTCACCGAGTACACGCTGACTCTCGCTCCGCTCTCAGCTTACCAGTTTGCAAAGTGAGCGCTGTCACCTGACCGCCAGCAGAGTGGAAAAAAAATATTTGCTTCGCACAAAGAGGAAAAGGTGGGCCCGCGTAGGATCCTATGCAGGATTTTGCCGGTTGCTGTTTGTAAACATGCCCGGCGCGGCGAGCGATCCTGGAGAAAGATATAACTGATTGCTGAGTTTTTATTCCCACAAAACTCCTTCAGTTTGTGAGTCACCGGCCCAAAGCGTTGTTATTCCAGGGGGGAATGAGACTCGGCACGATGACAAAAAAGTAAAGATGCTGAGTAAATACAGGCGGGGGGGTGGAAGGGTCTCTGCAGATACAGCTGAAAAGTCAGGGATTATTTTTTGTGTGCCTTAAAACAGCTTTTCTGAGACAAATCCTGCTTAGCATACATTTAAAAACATGTTGTAAAGTAAGGCAAAAAAGGGGATTTAAATGGATGGAAACTTACAATAAAATGTAATGTAAGGAGACATTTTGGGACATCTGCTTATTCTTGTATATAAAGTAGCTGCTTAGCTTAGCTTAGCAGTTTTGTATGGATTATACAAACGAGTTCTAACATGTAAATTATCTTATTTCAAGGCGCAGAATTTAATTTCTGCCACTGATGGTCTCTCAATCAAAACAATTAAAACCAAAGACGGAACATGATGATGCCGCTAAGAAGCCTGAGATCATGCGAATTGTTGGCCCTGAACTTTGCTTTATCACCTGCTTTACCAAAATTACAACAGTCAGTCCTTACTCAGCTTTGCTCTTCCTAGCAGCGTCACATTCAGTTCCCAGAGTTGGACTATTTTGCTTTGTCATCCAAACGCTGTTTGCAGTGAGGCTTACAGGAGGCCGACGTGCCGGCTTATTTTCTCTTCCCTTCTGGCCCTCCTCTCCAAAATGATTCCAGTGTGTTGCCTGTGTGTGTGTGTGTGTGTGTGTTGCTGCTCTTCAGGGAGCTGTGTTTTTGGTGTCAAGGGCAACAACAGGGCATTGCACATTTTAATTACCCGTTGCATTAATTGCAAAGGTTTCCTCGGTGAGTTAACCAGCTGAGAAGTGGCTGACACACTTCCAGGAGCTGCTCAAGATATCAAAATGCTGTGGAAAGACGCTTCAGGGGCCTTCTTTTCGTGTCTCCTTACAGCCCCAGAAACACTTCTTTATTAAAAACTGGAGTATATTGCTTTCTCCAGTTATATTTGAAGAAGGGCGCAAGGTTCAAAGGTTTCTGGCTGACGTCACATGATTGCGTGGCTGGATGAATGTTCAGCTGGTCTCTCCGAGGTCGTCCGCTCCTAACTTCGTCTGATTTCTTCTTTCCATGATCTCATGACATTTTCCACTGAGATCAAGGAGCAGTCATTAAAAAAAAATAGAGAGGATAAAGGACATTCCTTTTCTTGCCTATTCAGGGCGAGCCCTCCGTCTCCCTGGGCCAGACACACACTCTGCTGCTGACCACCATTATCAGCTGGGGGGGTATTAATAACACTTTATGCTCCATTTTTTCCAGGAAGAAGGAAGCAGGGCAGAATGTCAGTTCATTGTTCCCCTTCCAGGAAGTGACTTTAAGGCCCTGAGAGTACTACGTTGGCCGATCTATCCAGGCCCTTGGCCCCCAAAGGCTCTACCGCAGCAACTCTGATGGACTATTCCCGGTACTCGGCAATCAAACTTGACCTGGCGGGTCACTAATACAGTACATAGCAGCAAATCACCTGAGAAGTTTCCATTGTAACAGCGATCAGAAAGCTTTCTGTTTATTCCTGTAAATCCCCCCTTTCCCCATTAGAACTTTTCCACTCAACCACATTTTATTAGCCTTGTATCATTGTGGTGAGTGTTTATGGGCAGAGCGTGAGGAGTTGCTTCCACAGGATTTTATACCCTGTCTATCGTCAGTATTTCTCTAATTGTACTTTTTAAAAGCCTCCAGAGGTCGGTAGGTCAAACCAATGTTCTTTACACTGCTGGACAGCATCATTTAAAGGTGAACTGTCGTTTTGTAAAAATAAATTCCAACTCAGAAAGATAATATTTATAACGTACAAGTAAGAAATTCCATAATTCAATAAACAAGCCGTCCTCAGAGGAAAATAAGGTCCTCAGATCACTGTTTGAAGCCAGAAATGTGGCAGGGTCCGCCAAATATAAACAAAGTAAAAACAGTACGAACTTGTGTTGTCCTTGAAAAAGGTGCACAAGGAATTTCAGTCAGAAGAGAAAGATCTTCATTGACTGATTTTTATGCCTAAACAACCTGAATAAACAAACTTGTTTGTTTTCATGACTGAATAACAAACTGGTCCTTAAAGGACAACACAATTTCATATTGTGACCCTGCCACCTTTCTAGCTTCATACCGTGTTCTGGGGACTTTTTTTTCCTCTGAGAACAGCTTGTTTATTGAGTTATTGAAAAGATATCGTAATATCGTAAATGTTGTAATTCAGAGTTTGATTTTCTTCTCCAAAACCTACACAGTGTACATTTAAACAAACATACATCTAGAAATGAAAGCTTTTCAGAGCACTGGAATAAGATTTTGTTGTAACCAAGAGTCAGATTGTGTGTGTGTTTGTGTGCGAGCTGAAGACAGGAAGTAGCATGTGGCCTGTTCTCGCTTCTACATTTGATACATGCGTCTGTATTCGTAGAGAGATTCTGAGCAGGAAGCACTACTGCTTTCCTCTAACCGCTGCAGGTGAAGCTCGGCGGGGAAAAGAAGGGGGGTTTACGTAGAAGGAAAAAGAAAGTAAACACAGAAGTCTCTTGGTAACAATACTTGAGGATCACCCCTGTAAAAAACTTTTACTCTACTTTGTACCATAAAACAGCATTAACTCTTCACACAGTTGGATAGCAAATTCAAATGTTTATTTACAGCCTCTGTTAATTGTCACAGAGAAAAAAGTGGTCTAAATACAAAAAAAAAAAAAAGAAAGAAAGATGGCGGCTAATCTCCCTGAGCTTTACAAAAACAACGTGGGACCTGTAGGTGACAGACAGGAGAAAGAGAGAGATGTTCTGTACACAGCCCTAATGCCACTCAACATGAGAAATAACAAAGAACACATCTCAGTCATGCTTGTACAACAGTATTTCATATTGCAGACACAAAAGTGAACGTTTTTTTTCCACAGATTGACTGACAACACTTGTTCCACAAACAATAAGCTGAAGAGTGAACCAAAAACAAGAGAACACCAAGTTTTGTAATTGCAATACGAAAACAGAAATGACAAACGTTTACACCAGAGAACAGTTAAGATTTCCCATAAAGAGCTTTTTTTTTGGCAAACATCAGGACTAACTCGTGCTGTGAATGAGGAGTTAAAATATATTGTCTAACTTATTTGTGAACGCTCCGCTACAGTGTCAATTCATTGTGACCTGAACTTCACGGTGTTGTAAGTATGGCTGTTTTAAAAAAAAACAAAAAACAAAGAGAACAGGAAGACGAGGAAAGACTTTCAGTTCGGGTGTGGTACAGCTCAGAGCGATTCTCGGTCTTTGTCTTTCTAAAGAATTAAACCAAACCCAAAGTACAAACCGAGATCAGAGCGCTAACAAGGCCTCGAGGGGTTGGCTTCCCTGGGAACAAGTATTTACACATCTTTCATTGGGTCTGTACATTGCTTTACCACCTGCCTTTTTTCAGGAAATCACAGACCTTACTCAGCTTTGCCCTTCTGCTCAAGTCACAATGCAAAGTTCTCAATGTTACTGTCATACAAGTATTGTTTGATAATAAGGATTACAGAGGCCGATGTGATGAGGAGCATGCCTGCAAAACAAGCCTTTGTACAGTGAAGTTATCTCGTAAGCGTAGCGGAGCATGCTGGTCTATTTTTTTCTATTTCGCTTTCTCCTCACTTCTCTAAAATTATTCCCGGCGTGCCTGACGTATAGTCACCAAAAATATTTGTCAGATTGTTTTGTGTGTGTGTGTGGGGGGGGGAATCCCAGTAACACTTCTACACAGAACACCCACTTCTTCAAGAACAAAAAGAGACAAATCACAAAACATTCACTTCCCAGAAACCCACAAATCTATAAACAGCAGTGGCAATCACAAATATTCAACATATCAATCCAGAAACTGAACACAGGTGTGGACGGTGCACTGTAGACGATAATCCCCACGGGTAGCACAATAGTTCTGTATGCGAGTATGAAGTCTCTGGGGTCATGACGCCAGCCATTTTTTGGAGTAAAAGTACAGAGCAGCCGTGGCCCCCCCGCTGTGCAGGAGCTGTCCGTGGAGCACTGAACTGCCGCTGTCCGACAGGACATCCGCTCTGGGCCGAGACACACGCGGTGATGGGCATGGTAGGAAAGTGAAGGTTTTAGAGGTGTGCGTGTTCGTTCTTTTCAGGCCCGTTTTGATGCGTTTTCGATCCAGAAGGGTGAATCATCTTATGAGAAAAAAAAAAAGTGTGTATTGCTTTGTCTTGTGGGAGTGATGCTTTGGTGTCGAGGGTAACAAGATGGCGTCACGAGACACTGGATGTGCTTCTGCCAGTCGAGTCTGTCGGAGTGCCGAGGTGCAGTGGAACCAGTGTGGAAAAGGGGTAGAGTCAGACAGAAAAGAAAAGTATGGGTGCTGCGACACAGCCTCTAGTGCTGAGAATTCTGCATCGGCTGTCCGTTTGGGATACTGCCATTATTTTGCTCCTCTTCCTCTTCTTCCTCCTCCTCCTCCTCTTCACTGACCAGAAACTCCTCCGGGGGCCAGCGGAGCTCCCCGCTCTCGACCTCTCCCTCCGTCGGCTCGACAACGATGGACGGCAGGCGATCTTTGAGCTTACAGCAACGGTCGAAGTCTGATGGGTCGGGGAATATCTGGAAGGAAAGTGAAATATTGGTTATTAATCTTTCATTAAAAGCCTTTTTATTTAAGCGACCCCTGTGGACAAAGACGATGAAAATAAGTAAATTGTTTTACTTTTGTCCCTCAAATTGTGAGACCCTAAAAGTGAACATCCAATCTTCTCACTCATGGTCTCATAAAAGAGGCCTCAGTTAGCAAATTGAGCATGTTTCATAACTCGTTTAAAGTTCCTTGTTGTACATTTAAACTTCAGGAAGTGATAAAAGTGATTTTTTGAGCTGCAGAGCAGCAGCTCTCAAGTTTGGAGAGTCAGCTGTCCCCTATTTTAAAAAAGGCAAGAAGTTATTTGTGAGCATAATTCTGATCAGTGTTAAGCATGCGGTTGGCTTCAGGATACCAGAGCTTGAGCCTTGCAGAAGTGTCGCAGGCACGTCTACAAGGCTAAACAACTGTGAAGGAAGTGATGTGAAGACTAAACATCTGTGACGCAAAGTGGTTGCTTAAAATCCTAGTGGCGTACCTGCTTCTAGCCCAGCCCACATTCCTCTCTGACAGCCTTTTCCACATAGGTGCTCACCCAAAATACAAAATTGCACAAGGGGACGAGTTACATCAGTGGCTGCGAATGGGTAAATGAGGCATGTCTAGCGAGACTTACGGCAAATGCTGCATCATGTTTAATCTAAATGCTTCGGGAGGCATGGTGCCAAGCAGCTCGTAGCTGCTTACGAACTCATCCAGCTCCACGTCATCCCGCTACTCGGAAGATTATACAAGAGCATAATCGTGGTATTTCAAATCAGCAGCGAGTCGAAAATACAAAAAGGTGAAGGTTTACGCTGACATGATTTGTGCATAAATATCCGTCCGTCCCTATAACAGTGAGCATTTAGTGCTGAGTACTTTATTTATATTCCGGCGGAGATGGAGTCGGAAAAAAGGTTTAGGAAAGAACACGAGTTATCTGCAAATCCAGGCTGATACAACTGCTTATAAACGCAGCGTGCCACACTAAAAATGTTTGGATCTAAACTGAAGGGCATGAGAGACATTCTGACAAGAGCGATTACATGCATTCCCTGTCCTGGCAGGATTGGACATCAACCTCAGACTTTCTCTGTTCTCAGGAACTGGAGAAATGGCCCAGGGGAAAAAATGCCTGCCACTCCTGGTCCAAGAACAGCCTTTTTTTTTGCTGTTGTTTGGATAAAGTGGATGAATATTTTTAGACCTGCATATTTCACTCCAAGACATCGGGGGGAGGGAGGGGGTGGTTGGGGGGGTGCTGATGTCGCTGTCTGGGCATAGAGCCGAGTGGAAAGAAAGCATTAGATGAGGCAGGAGAGAGACTGACACAAGGAGAGAGAAGAGATAGAGGGGATCCAGCTGTGTCCAAGTCTCCATGAATTCCATAGGAGACAGATGAGAGGGGAGGAGAAAGACAAAAAGCTATAAATATGCCCTGTGGATGTGAGAATTTGTCAGGTTATGAAAGCATGTATGCGTCCATGGGAGGATTTTCTGGTCTCTAAAAACAGCTGCGTTTAGAACCGTGCCAAGAGGTGCGATTATATGCGTCTAAACTATGTGTGTGTTCATGTCTAATGCCTGCGTGTAGCTGCATTTCCTGGCCTGCATCACCAATCCTCCCTGTGCGTCAGCACCAATGGGAGTTGGGCAGTGAATGACCTTGCCTTTGGACCCCTAGCTAACACATGTCATAACTTGTTTCACTTCCAGTGGCAGGAAGCAACGACACATCATCAGCCAGGCACAATGCTAGCTATTTTAGGATCTTCTGGGGTGTGTGGTGGTGTTGGGAGGGGGGGATGCAGACTATACACACGAATCAGGACATTGCCTTTTGAGATGATAATTCAGTAAATCTGGAACTTTTTGCTCACCCTTACATTTCAATACCTTTTAGGAGGTGCAGCTGGAATTTAATAGTCACACAATGTGTCAAAGCCCCCGGCACCAATAACGGAGGAAGTGACTGGTAGCAACATCACTGCTTCATAACAGCGCTGCTTTGAGGAGTGGCTGGGACCTTGGGCAAATGGCCGAGTTGAGGATGGAAAGAAAAAGAATTGGCAACCGCCTTTACTCCCGTTTCACCCCCTCATCCGCTCCTCTCATCCTCTCAGACAGACTCGCAGCTGGAGTGTGAACTGTGAGGAGAGGAAGCCAGTCTTTTCCTCTGGGTCAGTCTATATCCTCTCAGAGTCAATGTCTACATACAGCATGGCATAAACAGACTATTGGTTTATGATTTTAGGAATGTTTGCCTTAAAAAAATTTTTAAATTTTTTTTAAAAAAGAATGAGAAATCTTGCTTGAAATCTCTCAACAGGAAGCAGCCCTTTAGCCCCGTGAGTTGTAAAAGCCTCAGCAGGTGGAAGTTGCCAGGAAATCTTGATACCCATGACCTTATGACACAGTTAACTCCCAACCAGTTGAGATGCAGCTTCACTAACTATCAAACTTCATGTAGAAAATCATATATTCTCTTTCATCATCTTTTTTATCATAAAAAAAGCTGTTGCTTCTAAATTAGGGTCCTTTCATTCTTTTCTCAACCTCGATTCAGATGTGATGCTAATATAAGCAAGCAGCTGTGTGTTTGAGTAGTTTTGTTTCCACCACGGCCCTGTTGAGCTGACAGTAAAACAAAGCCTCTGGCAACACCTTGTCAAGACCACCTGATGGCTGCTTCTCTCATCTCAATCTGCAGTTTATTTTTGTCACAGCCTGCAGTGAATGACAGACCATTTCCCCAGATATACATTTACTGCGCGTGTTTTAACTCGCAACCTCAAATGTCATCTAAAAAGCAGCGAGGGATGGCGAGTTAATATGCAATATATTCTCAGCACTGTTAATTATCTAGCTTTTAAAAAATTAAGGATACATTATGCTAATTTTCAGCTACATTCTTTGTATTTTTGTCTCTACTGGAATAGGTTTAGAAGCTTTAGTGCTCAAAACACAGAATGTCTGATACTGTCAAGTGCTGCAGCACAAAGCTTTTTTTGCTACTGTCTCTTTAAAAAGGTCCCACCATCCTAAATACCCAGTCTCCTCTGATTAGCTAAATCAATATGTAATGTGTCAAACTAGTATAAATTTTGCGAATGAGTGACGTGGTGACTTTGAGTGATGTCACAATGTCACAGAATTAAAAGGCGGGACTACTGACGAGGTGTTACAGGAGCAGTGTTTTCTGTGGGAGAGAGGAGCTGCTGTTGGTATAGTTGGCACTTTGACCTTTCAAGATCTTTTACATGAGCAAGAACAGAAAAAGGAAAAGGAAAAAAAACAGGAAAGCATGATATTTAAATAAATAAATATCAGATCTAGACATATTCATGCCATTATACTTTCATGAGAAAATATATTTGTTGGCCTCATGATGGTAAACACGATCAACCTGTTCTCCATCTGAAACAACAAGGCTAGGGTTCTTGCAGCTTAAACAAAAGTAAAAAGAATACAAATATCTTTAAAAAAATCCATTATCAAACTTAAATTCCTCTTTGACATTCCCACCACCTTGTAGCAGATGCCGCCGCTGTTCCCTAATCACAACATGCAGCGACTGGGTGCCTCCTGTTCACGCTGATGTCAGTCCAATTGACAGTAATAAAACAGATGAGGACCGGTGTAAAATGCCCATGCCACATAAAATTGTACGGGCAGGGAATTGGGATGGCTGTGGTGCGTCACTGTGTGCATCTGTGTGTCCTACCTGGAAGGAGAGTCTGTCCTTGCTGGGGCTGAGCCTCATGTCCTCCATGGGGGTGCTGTTGATCATCACCTCAGTCATATCTCGGCCGGGCACAAACACTGGGCTGCAGGGTTGATAAGAAAAGAAGTTGGGTCATCGGAGAAAATGTATACTACACACAACCTTTTAGTGCTGAAAGAAAAGGGATTCATGATCTAATTAGCGAAAATGTTAGAGTTAATTTCAATGTGCCCCCCCATTAGTTTTGTCCTAAATATATCAGGGGACAGTCCGGTTGTATATGGTGAGGACAAACGGATACTAAAAGTCATGGTAATTAAATCCTGTTAAAACTGCATGTACCAAAAAGAGAAAAACCAACAAACACGGACTTCATCAAACCTTCCTCATGTACACACACTGTCAAAATCTGAGGGTCATTGTTGTTTTACCTGCACATGTTCAACAGTTTTGTTTACACTCTGCACATCTTGACCACAACACTGCTAATGCACTGCAAAGCTGCACGGCTCAGGCTGCGGCTTGCATAAGGCGGCCGTTTCTAAATACAGGATGATGTGCTCTTGCTCTAGCAACCGGAGAACAGTCATTGTGAGAGTGTGCTGGGGGCGTGCTGTGGTATTTGACTGGGGTGGAACTCAATGCACTCAGTTCCATCAAAGCTTGGCTAAACTTTCCATTTTCGATTAAAGTAGCAAGAGTTTGTTTATCCACGCTCAGTGCAGTCGCCATTCGGCATTGTCGGTAGTAAAGCTTTAAACAAATGACTCAAAAGCAGGTCCCAGGACTGACATGGAACGCCGTCTTGAGACAAGATGCTGAGCAGCCTTCTCACGCTCTCTATTTAAAGCCCGGTGCCTTGTGGTGAGTGGCCACAGGCTTGTGGTTTCTGTGGTCACCGGCTAAATAGAACAAAGAAAATAGAACAGGACACTCACATCCTCACATTATCTGAGTCAATGGATTTGTTTTTGTTTTGTTTTTTTGGGAAGAGATGCATTTGCTTCGCTTGACCTACTGTTTATTTTTGGGTACAGCAGAATGGCAAAAAATATTGTGGTAGTGATTAAAAAACAGGGTTTGATTATGTAAACATGTTCCATGGAATTCATTCTACTGCTCATCGCAGTCTTAATCATCTATCAAAAGCACCCTGGCTTCAAAAATGCGATTAGATAACACTTCTGAAAAATCTGAAAATACTGAATCATGTCTGGGTTGGATGAGTTGCGCAAACAAGAAATCCCCTTCAAAAATAAACAGTGTCACAACCGGCAGTATTTTTTCTTCATCTGCAAGAATGAAGCATATTTTCTGGAATTTCTAAGTGCAGTGCCATCTTTCTGTCTCCATGTATGACTCATACTGAGAATACTCCTCAAAAGCTATCTATAGATTTCCATGTTTACTGGCACATGAATTTCCTCAAATCAAAAAGATGCTGTCAAACCGTACATGGAAGTGCAGTTTATATTCCAGGACAACTGAAACCAGCACAAATTGGGCTTTCATTTTATGTAACCCGGGCTCCAGACTATCTTTTTACACTGGGGTGCCTAACTTTTTAATTGAAATAGTATGCAAATCAGCAACACTTTAACAGTCCTGGTCCACAGCTCCATTGCTTACAGTGAAAACACCAGCACGCTATACTGCCAAGCTCTCAGTCTGGTGCTCTAGATACATAGCTAACCAAGCTAACTAGCCAACGGCAGCTACAGGAAGCAGCAGTTAGCCATTTCTCTGCCTCCCATTTGTTGTGAGCATGATGACAACAGCTGACCAATTCTTACATATTGCACCTTTAATAGAACAAACAAAAATGTCTGATAAGGCCCTGCAGGATTTCCAAACTTCCACATTGGGCATCTACAACAGTCAATCAGTGCAGGAACAGAAACACACACAAACACACACACCACATACATTACAGTCTTCATGTAGCACACTCAATAAAGACACTTGTTTAACACAAATTCAGGAGAAGAGAATGGCATGAAACGAGATCATTAACCCCTGCAGCATTTATCACTTTTTCCACTACTGCCTGCATTAACACATGTCCCCTTGTCTCCATGAGGAAACACTGACATCACAGTGGGGTGTGCATTGTGCCTTTAAAAAGTGTGAGGGAATCAGAAAAGCTGCTGGCTGAATTTAAGCGAGGTAACCTTTACTGCACCAGTCAGACGACACGGCATACTTGGCCGAATACAATACCCGGATATCCAAAAATAAGAGAAGGAGGCTCGAAGGATATGCGATGTTTAACATGGAAAAAATTATGTCAAGCGGGGCTGCACTAGAAGTCATTTCAGCCTTGAGTGGGGTGCAGAGAGGGTGAGGCAGGCATGCAAGGAAGAGGAGGAGGAGGAGGAGGGGACAGAGGGATGAGCGGTGACAGTGAAGACCTGAGCCGAGGAGGAGGAGGAGAGGGGAAGAAGAGGGAGGGAAGGGAAAGAAAGATAAACACTCGGGTCTTGCCAGTCATATTTCTGTTCGGGGATCGTATAAACATCCTGCTCGGCTAAGAATAACAGAACATCGGCCTAATAAAACATAAAGGGGGCACAATGAGGAGGAAGTGGGGGGCGCACGGGTAACAAGTCAACCTGTGAGGAAACAAACAAGCAGTCACATCTATCGCGGCCTCGCTGAGTGGCATGCTTGATTCCTGGAGGGGAGAAGTTAAGTGATCTATAAATGAGATCAGCAATGGCGCACGGCTGGTTAACCAGAGGCGCCCAAGAGCACATACACCTATCAGGGATGTCTGAACGATGACGCTGCAGCTGCGCCATAAGGAGGCAGGTGATGAAGACGCATATATTTAAAAGAGCCTTGATAGAATAATGAGCAAGGCTGTTGCGGCAGATGGCTCTTTACCTCCTGACCCAGTCAAGATAATGCATACCTGACCCGGCCAGACTCCTAATGCCACATCCAGTCAGGGCACCGATGGACAGCAGGTACAAGACAAGCAGTCAGTCAAGTAGGAAAGATTTGAGTGTTGGCATTTTTTGCGATAATATCGCTTATTTCGAATTCACTTGGCCACGATAATCGTGCAGAGAATAAATCTGACATCGCGGTAGCCCTAGTCCAAATCACCAGTGGGACAAAAACAACATTTGATGAAAGTATTGCGACGCTGCAGAGACTTCACAAATCTTGCTTTCCAGATGTAAGACGACAAAAATCCCAACAAATGTGACATGATTCTGATTTTACTAGTTTTTTGCTGTGAAAAAAAGAAGATTTGGATGCAAAAACAACCAGCCTAACTAATCCTGCTGCTCGCTGCCACTGGAAGAAGAAGACATGCTTTATTTAGCTGCCTCCTCGATTTCTGCTTTGTAAAACATCTACCTAACCTCATTATATGGCGACCAAATTTCATGAGGCGTCTTACCTAATCATGACACCAGGTTCATACACCTGTCTCCTCTACACAAGACTATACAAGGCCAAGGCTGTGCTAGCTCCCACATATATACGTCTGCACACTGTAGAGGCACTGACAGGAGCCCCGAGTGGTCCCTGCAGCAGTTGGGGAGGGGGGGATTGCATTATCAACATTGTTTCCCCTCCACCACCCCACACTTCTTACTACTACGATCATAAATCTCGGGCCTGTGTAAAGCTTCTGGCGTTCGGTGCCAACTGCTGCCACGGCTCTCGCAGGTATGTGGGCGGCGCGGCAGGACTGAGTAAGACCCCCAGGAGCGTGCTGCTGGAATGAATGGGTTGCATCCAGATTCCTGTGGGTTGAGTCTGCCACTGAAAGCACATCATGGATCAGTTACCGCTCCGGTGCCTTAAATGTAATCTTAGCGATGTGTGTGTGTGTGTGTGTGGGAGTGGAAAATGAGTCTAAGAAACTTGCAACCAAGTTTTTTTCTAGATATGCTGTTGTGCAGAAAAGAAAAAAAAAAAAAAAAAACGTCTTCCTGTTCACACTGAGAGCCACAGGAGGGTTTTAGCGGAACTCGCAGCATGCAGATTGAAAATAATGCTCAAAGGGTTTCTGGTCATACTTCTGAAATTAAAAAAAAAAAAAAAAAAACTGCAGTAAAAGTGAAACCCTGCTTGTGGATGTTTTCTCACAACATTACAGCACAGAGAAGCTACAGTAGTCAGGCACACAGGCGATAAGGCAAACGTGTGGTTACAGTTAAACAGGTCGATTCTGAACTTCCTGGTAGAGACAGCCCAGAAGCCTGCTGAGGTTTGAACGAGAAAAAAAAACAAACAAATGTTTCAAAGCGTCTCGCATATCCTCTCTACAGACAGGAAAAACACTCGGTAGATAAGAGAAGAGAAAGGGCTCGGATAAACAAAGATGCACTCAGTAGCCCTTTGCGTCAAGGAGTAACTCAAGGAGGCAGGGTGCAGATTGTGGAAAAAGACACCGATAATAGTCAGAAGTAATAGATAGGAGCAGAGTGCATCCTTCTCCAGTTGCACTGCACCTGCAGCACCAAAGACCAAAGACTGAAAGGTGCCGATATGTTCAAGGATACACAAAAAGATGCCTTTAAAAAAAAAAAAAAAAAAAAAAAAAAAAAAGGTGGATTAAGGTGAATTTTATCCCTTAATGTAACAGCTGAGAATGAATGACCTTTCTGACATGGAACACGCAGCAAGATTAGCAACCTGAGGGCTGACTGACACACAGAACTGTCTTCTTTTTCCAACCTGTTTGACATTTCTGCACATTTCAGGGGCAATACCCCACAGAAGAAGAAAAAAAAATCTTAAGAGGAAACAGTGGGTGTAGCAACAAAAGATGGCTCATTCTGAGGGAAAACACCAACCTCAAAAAAAAAAAAAAAAAAGGGACATCATTGTTTCTTACCTGTCAGGTGCAAAGCCGACAAATACAGATTATTGATTTAGACTTGTTTCTTTCTTCTATCAAGCAATTGACAAAAAAGCAAAGCGTGTGAACAGGTGAGAGGAAAAAAAACAAAAAGACGAGGACTCACCAGTAGATCTGCGGGGAATATACAGACATGAATTCACACCTGCTGTCAATCCTGCTGATGAGGGAATGTAAATGACCAGCCGCTGACTTCTTCTCTTACTTTTTGTCTTTTTACAGCCTCTTACTTTTTCTTCTCTCGGCTAGCAAAAAAAGCAACAAAAAAAAAGCAACTGTGCGACGGCTCGGGGGGGCGGCGGGGGGGGACGAGAAGTCGGCTCTTTTTAAAATTGGTCGCGTCTGATCATCCACACGGTTTGTGTTGAGTATTTATCCGAGAGGCGTGTGCTTTTCTTCCCCAGCCGAAGACACGCCCCCTCCCTGCACAGGGGCCAGAAAAACCTCAATGGCAGCTCATTACCGGCAGCAGCCAATCAGAGCGCAGGCTGACTCTTGCGCACCCTCCTCCCCTCCCCTCCCTCGGCCCCCTGATGACGACAGCAGCCGCTGAACCCTCTCATTGGGAAACGGACAAGAAAGATACTGCATGATGCTATTGATTTGTAGTCTCCAAGGCAACAAAATGACAAGTCTTATCCTCTATTTTTTTTTGAATGAAAAACAAAAATAAAAAACACACTGATTCGTCCGTGAGGTGATCCGTGACATTTATCCAAATGAGGAGAGAGAGACAGGAGGGGAGGGGATGGGAGGGGAGGGGAGGGAGCTCATCTTCCTGGGCTCATTCACAAATATATTCCAAGGGCAACTCAATGTCTGCATGTTTCAGTCACAATGAATTGGTTTTTTTTTTTTTCCTTTTTGAAAGCATGCAGGAGGACACCACACCAAACCAGACCCTCTCACGGATTTCAGAAATGATGTCCTCAAAGTATAATAAGCCTGATTTTTTCCAGGACCTGACTGTGTCTATATTACGGTCAGGACCTCCGGGTGCAAAGTTGACCTTCACACCTTGTAAAATGCCCAGTTGTCCTCTCCCCCCTGCACGCAGTGTCCTGCACGTTTGGCTCAGACGAAGCAGGTGCGCAGGACCATCCCCAGGTTTAGGGGGAGCAGGATGGTGAAATGCAGGCAAGCCTCTGCTGCCATCTTGTGACCGTCCAAGGATGAGAAACATAACGTTTATGTGCATGTTGTTTATTTTGTTCATGTTGTATTGTCTTTCAGTATATTGTTATTTGATAATGTTACTGCTTCTGTTGCCTGCAAAGGGACTACAGATGCTAAATCCAGCATGATAACATCATGTGTTCTTATACCAATGGCCATTAACAATCATTTAAAGAATAAGCATTATTGTATATGTGCCATATGGGATAAAGTTAGTGCAAGTTAATATTTAAAAAGTAATATCATGTTAAAACGTTGCAAATCTTTAATAGTTAACGAACATATAAATGAAGACGGTACCCAATATTTACACCTCGGGCAAAATAAAAACATTATGTGTGTCTTTGAGTGTTCTCAAAAATGACACAGCATTATTTTCTACCTAGTGTAGTATGGTGTGTAGTGTGTTTCTAACCTTTCAGCATTTTTAGGGGATCCTTAAAGGATAAGTTCATCCCAAACTGAGAATTCAATCATTCAATAAAGTCAGATTAGTCCACAAAACATTTCTGGAGCCTCGCAGCAAAACAGCACTGCAGCTGTTCTGATTTCTAACCTCAAACTTTCTCACATACTCCATCATAAAGTGCTTTTTGTATATCAAAATGTTATGTCATGTCATTAAGACCCATCTTAGATGAAGGTAAATCTTTAAATAGTCCCTCATTGTCTTGATGCTGGCATAAACTCTATATTAAAATGCAGCGCACTGCGTCAGCGAAACTGGCTGTTTGCAAGTGCCCTTTATAAAAACCTCTCGAGTAGCAGCAGATGGCACACATGCCCGGCAGAAATAAGCACTTTGTGAGTCTGGTTTTTAAAAAATGCCCTGCAAGGAGTTTTCTTTAACCCCTGCAAAGCAACAGACAACAGTTTCCATTAAAAAGCTCATGTTTTTCTGTATTGTTTAAACCCACAGTTTTTGAAAAAAGAATCACCAGAGTCACCAAATTGCTATGACTGAACGAGATATTGAGAATGTTTACACTTGCTGGGATGGTAACAGTATTTCTGCATTTCTGCATATAAAGCATGTCAACCGGGCAAATATAATGTTATATTTGCATCATGTCCCCTGTCTGACTTGGCAATTAACTGAGGCATCTGAAGCCAGAAGTGCAGCCTTTTTTGAAATACTCCAGCATTGCGCCCTCCTTTTGGCCTTAATGACCGTTTCTTTGGACCTCAGCTGTCAGTTTGTAAGAGATAAACCTGACAACAGTCATAGATACAGTCAGCATCAAATATTTAGTCTATCTTTAGCTCACTGGATCGAAGATAGATTAGCAATAGTCTGAATAAAACGTGGGAAAATGTTGAACTATAGCTTAAACCCAACCCAATTTGTATGTTCGCATATTCTCAGTAAACTATATACACAAACTGAAGACAGGACCAGGCCTTCGAAGTATTTACCCCTATGGACAGTATAGGACATGGAAATCAATCAAGGTGAGACACCATAAACAGGAGTTAGCTAAACCAAAGATATTATTGTAAAAGGAGTCAGATAAGTAACAAAAAAGACGAGAACACATACAGTGTATACTTCAAGTTACACATTGTTATTCTGATCTGAATTGAAATGTAAAGCAGAGGCCTGTTCCACTAGTTTTTTGTCGATGCTGATTTAATATTAGATGAAATGTCAAAGTCATTCCACGCATGTGACATGTTTCCTTGTTGGTGATGGCGATGTAATGAGAGTATGTGGTGATGGTGTAGATGCAGCATACTTTGTATCAGCAGTAACTGTTTTTGTTGGAGCTCTGATATCGTCCATGTTTTTGTTATGTGTCACTGCAGCATGTTAGCAACAGCCTTGATTGTGACTCAGCTCGTGATGTCATCACATAATGGTGGGCTGATGTAATGAGCAGCTGCTGTTTTGGTGAATTCTGACCACTCGGCATGAACCCTCCGCTACAGCGTACTGCATGCAAGCTCATAATGAAATAAAAGACGCCTGTAAAGATTTTCATTTCTCGGGAAGTTATTTTTTACTGTAACCTTGCAGTGCCTCATGTGGACGCCTCGTGTGCAGCTGTGGAGTTTGACAGCCCCCGAGCAAGGAATGGACAAAAAAACAAAACAAAACAAAAAAAATTAATTGACACAAAATGTCCACAAGATGTCACTATTGTCTATGGAATATTCAGACCAATAGGAAAGTTGCTGTATTGGGCGCATAAGGTTATACATGAGCTGCTGTGAAGGTTTACATTGGCGTTCAAATGTTTTACAGTATTCTCAATAAAGAAATATAGTTGTGGACTGTATGAGAAAATACTGCAAGTTGGTGTGCAAACTAGAATCAGTTTAAAAAAATAAGAATACATTTGCTGCCTTAATGTTTTGATCATTGTTTTTATATATATATATTGTATATTTTATAGGTGAAGAATAGTAAAATAACCTAAGATAAATGCTTGAATCAAAGTCAAGACCTTTGGCTTATCAATGAAATGTCAGTGTATCAACTAAAGTAAGCACTTTTGAAGTGAAAAAGTGAAGTTAACACCCTAATTTTACTGATTTGTGTATAAAAGTTCTATGTGTACGATGACCTTTAGTCGCGTTGCCTTTCTTCATGACTTACTAACTGAGCATTAAGCAAACAAACTGCTCCTGAGACTGTTGTGAGTGAGGCTGGATTATGTGAGCAGTCACTGTGCTCGAAGAATGGCGACCCCCTCTGTTCGTCCTGAGGATGTGGAAGGCAGCCCAGCTGCTTTTATCGCTGCTCCACACAAACAGCTGCACATCTGGGCAGGCAGAGATGCCTCGAGGGAGCAGAGGGGAGGCTGAGGACCGACTGCACGACGTGTAAATGAACGAGGCCCTGAAGGGGACGGCAGTCGACAAGCACCCGTTGTCCTCTTGGCTGCTTTTCGAGGCAGGCTTAAGTTTCTTTTTGGACTCTGAAAGTTCCAAGTTTCTTTTTTTTTTGTTTTCATGTTCTTGTTCCTTATCATCTTTCACTGCCTTTGCTTATTGGTTCATGAGTGAGAAAAGGACGAATTCTTCATCCACTGAAGCTACATACTGTAAGCACTTTTAACTTTTGCAGAAGTATGCAATGAAACTCTCACTCTTAGCAAACTGCAGAAATGCTCCATATCAGCAGGAAATACATTTTGTAAAGATCTCTCCTCCCACAGTGTGTTTCAGAGTGTTTCCATGTTCTCACCGTTTTTTCTGTTGTACGTGTTTATGTCCATTAGTGTAAGCATGTGCAGGCCCACAGGTTTATCCCGTGCGGGGACATTGGCGAGTACATTTTCATGCGTACATGTGTGTTGCTGAGGGACATCTGATGTCCGGGCTCGCCGCACGCCACGCTTGCTTGCAGGTGGTCTGTCCACACTTGGGGGCTGAGCAGATTTAATATTTCATAGGAGCACAGCACACCCCTGGACGCCATCATTGAGTCCACATGGCCGGACGGAAAGCTGCTCTGTGAACACTCGGCTGAAATATGCGGCCTGCCAGCCCCCTCTCCACCATGCTGCTCGCTCGCTTGCTGGGCCTCACAATTAAAAGCTAAACCACAGCTACAGATGTTGGCAGCTGTCTTTAACCCATAAGATGCCACTCTGGAGTTCCATGTCTAACCGTGTAAAGTAACTGATTAAGGTTGGTTATTTGCTAAAAGTTGTTCAAGTATTTGTATCGGCTTAAAGTTGTCATTTGTAAAATATGGCCAGAATTCGCTAGTAAACTATAGGGTTAAGCATATCGCAAAAGTAACCAACTTTGCTGCCCTTTACTAGCTTTTCTTGGCTGTAGCTAGCTATCGTTAAATTTAGTTAGCTGACAAGACATTTGCCTTATTAGCTGACTGTAGCTAGTAGGACCTGGACCACAACATTGGATCACAGGGACTCTCCACGTCAATGGAGGTGGGATTGGACCCTGGACTGGGGCTGAACACAGCCTCCAAGGTCAACTGTTGTCAGTGACAACAGAAGACACAGTACAGAGGCGATTTACAGCATAAGACTACATAAGAGTATTTATTTTCATGACACTTTGTGAATTTATTTTGTTAATGTAATACTCTTAAAGCTAACTGAGCTTTTAAAACCTGAACTATTGCCTCTGATGGCATGCTACAAAGCACTGGCAGGCTGGGGCCAGCTGGTTAGCAAGCTAACTTCAGTAGACGTTTCTTCAACACAGTAAATAGATGTCATACCTTTACATCAACACTCTTGTCTCTTCAATCCCTGTTGAATAATGTTGGTTAATCTTTTTTTTTAACGTTTTTAAACTTGAATTTAGGCCATATCTTACAAATTGCTCCAATAATCACAGAAGAGGTCAGGTTGACGCAAAGGCAGACACAAAAGCAGAAAGAACAATCTGGACAAAAAGAAGGCAGAGAATTCAGCTGCCCAAAGCATTTCAATGTGAGAGGTTCCAGGCCAAGTCTGCGAGCTAAAACCCTCATCTCCTCCAGTTTTTAATGCCCCCACCATCTTTATACACCGTATAAACAGGAAACCAAAACCAAAAGTGTTTCTGACCACCTCGCAAAATCCAATGTTAGGATTTCAGGTTCAGGTCAGGGTTTCACCCACCATTCATCAAATTCCACCGAAGCCAAACCTCGTTCTGTGTTTGCCGTCATGTATGTCGCGGAGTTGGACTTCAGCCAAAGTGAACAGAGGGAACTTCACCAGCGCCGTTATTCAGCAAGGTCAAACCCGATTTAGGTTTGAAACCAAAGCCAAAACAGGGCATCTTGAAGCTGTTAGGAAACTATTCCAGATCTTAAACAGACCAGGGGGACTGTGTACATCTCCCTAATTGCACATGTCAATTTATGTACAAGCGCTTGGTTTAGTCAAGCTCCATTAACCCGCTTTTCTTACTTCATGCTGTTTCACTGTCACTATCTACCTCTTTTAGTCTCTTTTCTGTCTTACACACACATTCACTCACCTTCCCGGACACGAAAAGTTGACAAATTCTAAGTGTATGTAGTTTTTAAATGTTGTGTGCTTACACAGAGGCACAGAAACACACTCTCACTCGCACACATACACAGAAATGTTAGGCAAACCAACAACAAGTCACTGAGACAAACCATGTCAGTTCACAGCTTGACAGCTTGTTAATGTTGTGTGACTTCTCCGGGAACAAAGGATGCATTGCAGAAACTCAAGACTGCATGTAATTAATCCGATCCCGGCAATAACTCTCTCAAATATTTACTGTATTCCACTATCAGCGGTGAGGGAGACAAATGAAGAGCTCCACAAAAGACCTCACACAACCATGGGAGTCTGTTGATCCCGGAGACTGTGGCCTAGCAGAGCAGGTGAAAAAGAGCAGTAACTCACTTCCTCGACCATCAGGGCCTATATAATGTTTTAACACACTGACCAGAACCCTTCGGGGACCTAAGTACAATAATGCTGTCATCACCTGGTTTGGGAGTTGAGGCTCGGTGGTGTGATACAACCGTCCAGCATCCATGGGAGACTGACCAATGCAAACACAGAGTTGTGAAGTTTTCTCTCTGATAATTCCTACATATATCTGAGGTGAAATTCAGTTGAACTGTTTTGATCCCAACAAAACAAAACTTTAAAGGGTCAGTAAATTGCGACTAGAAAGGGTGCTTCATGTAGAGTTAATTGTTAGCATTGAGGAATTTCATTTAAAGCTGCTCTCTTCTTTGGGCATTATGAGTAGAGGTGCGAACAACCCCAAGATGCACTGAGGGTGCGTTTGAGGTCCGATAACTCAGACCACATTCAGAAGTGTTGAGGACAACATTCTTTTAGCAGTGTGTCCACACGTGTGTCCCGGGCCGCATTGACAGACTGCCTAATCAACTGACGTCCTCTGCAAAACAACAGGAAGCCACAACAACAGGCAGAATGGATTACATTCTGTCTGATTTCCATTTGGTTCACTATGTGCAAATTACATGTTTGGGCTCTCTTAACCTGCCCCTCTAAAACCAAGGTAAACAGCAGATGTGTGTGGACACGCTCTTTGTTTCAACCAATAAAACCACTGATCTAGTTACCGCAACATCCCCAGACTCCCTTTCAAATCAGGCCGTCCTGAGAGCTGTTGAATGAGGAGAAGCTTGAGAAGGAAAAAAAAAAAACTTTGCAAAAACAGCTGCGGCAAATTCTAAATCATTCGTGCCTTCTTGGAAATTCATCGAAAATGTGAAACACTAGGTTGTTTATTTCCTTGTAAAAAGAGTCATTTTGTTGCACCAGCCTTTCTGCTTTAGTGTCTGAAGTGCATCCAATTTGCGTCTTTGTAGCTCCTGGAGAAATTCACCAGTATCCCTTCAATAATTGCTCAATTTCGTGCGTTTTTGCTTGAGGAGACATTTTGTAAACACTGTGAAATTCTATGACAAATTCTTAATTTTTTGGTCTTTCTTATCATTTCGGCAAATGCTGCACATTCTTTATTTCTTTGTGCAGAAAAAAAACGTGTGTCTGTTCCCAGTAATGTACCTTATTATTTGCGTATCGAGCAGAAATGTGAGATCTGATCAAAAGGGGTCACTCAGGACATTTTGATACCAGGTGTGATGGACTTTAAGCTGTCCACTTGTGATGGGATCTTTCAGGGTGATGGGACTACCAGGTCTGAACAGCCACATAATGTTGTTTAGTTTCCAAAACTTTTTGAGAATTACATTTTGCAAGCTAATGGCTAACTTTGCCTGTCTTTGCTGCTGCACAGGTAGCGCACAGTGGGTTGGCTGAAAACAAGAAAGAAAAAAAGAAACTTGGTCGATGAGAGTGGTGTGTGTGTGTGTGTGTGTGTGTGTGTGTGTGTGTGTGTGTGTGTGTGTGTGTGTGTGTGTGTATGGATGAGAAAACCACAACAAAGAGCTGAAGTGGGCTAAAAAGCTCTGTACACCCGTATGAAACTGCAGGGTTGGAAAATCTCTGTGGGTTTACCACTACCTTCTTAATTTAGACACATCATTTAATTCATGTGTTAACTTGAAGTAACTTAGAACAAACCCTTTAATTCCAATTTTATTATATTATTTTTGTATGTACACAGTATCCAATCTCTCTCATTGCCCTTCTTTTCTTCAGTTTCTGTTCTCACAAATAGATCTTCTCTCTCATTTGCTTGTCCATCAGTGTCTAAGATCAGTGCCCAACAGAGAGATTGGACACTTAACTTACTGTCAGAGAGTGTATGTGCACATGATGTTTGACCTTTACTCTCACAAATTATCGACTGCATCAGACAGACCTCGGTCTGAGCTGACGCTGTGCTGGAGGAGAAAGAGGCCATCTCTTAAAAACAACAACAACAGCGAAAAAAATGTCACAAAAGCGTCTCAGTCTGTGCAAGCTGTCTATTTTGGATGAGGGTAAATAGCTGTGTTTGAAAAGCAATCATCTGGCAAACACTTTTAGACCTGGTTGGAGGATGAAAGAGAGGAAACGCTAACGAGAAATAAGGAATAAGGTCGTGGAACCTGCCTCTCTGTAAATGTGTGTATAATTAATGGCGCTAAGGTTACAGTCACTGGATTATTTAGATTCTTTCAATCACTTGCGGTTTCCTTCAACCAGCAGCAGGTTGTAATGATCTGAGAGTCATTTCCAAGATGCAGCTTTGGTGTGAAAACATGGCACTAATTGAGCTGTGATTAATCCCAGTTAGTGTGTAAAGGAGACTTTCAAAGCCTCCTCGTGAGCCATAATGGCTTTAAACACTAGAGGGTAGCCTTTTCAAGCAGGATTAGCTGATTTCCACTTCACAGAGATAAAATTACCCTGCCCCACCAAATATTCCAATAGTGGGGAGATAGGGCCATTAAAATACCTTTTAAAGGTCACAGAAAGCCAACTTCAAGGTTTGTTGTCCCACCAGTTCTGAGTTACGCCGAGAGGCAGTCGGGATGTCTTATGGGCCTTTTGCGAAGAGGTGGGGTGGTGGGGGTGGGGGTGGGGTGTCCTGCCATTCTACAGGTTCACAGGAAAGATGGCCAAGCATGTTTGCTCATGCCATGGGACGCAGTGTTTTCAGAGTGAACAGCAGGAGCAGCGGAGGGGGAGTGGAAGGAAGGAGAGAGGGAGGGAAAGAGGGAGGGAGAAGCAAAAGCTCTGGAGGAGTCTGGTGGCCACATGTCGCCGTTGCTGCTCAGCGCTTGGATAGCGCAGGCTTTTCGTGCTAAACATCGACACAGAGGCTGAAAATAAACCCTGTCCAAATGCAGGGGCTGGGTGGTGGACTGGTGAGGACGGGCCCCAGACGAGACTCTCACCAGCAACCTCCTCCTTTTACACATCCATCCAGGTTTTTAGTCCCACCAGGGCCAAACATCGTCCCTGACCTCCAGCCCAGACTCCCAGCTTGCAACTCCAAACAGCTAAGGGACTGTCCACAAATGTTTAGGGTGGGGAGGAGGGTTGAATCCCATATTCCTCTTTTATATTTCAAATATATATCAATTATATAAGATAATTCTAGGGCCTGATATTTATTTATATCAAGACCCGATTACCTTCAGATTAATTCAGTAAGTTAAATTATGCCTGAGTTGCAAGGCCAAAAGTGTTCTTTCATCTTTGTGCTGCATCTATTGATTTGTTTTATTCACCTTAAAGGAACATTACAACACTTTTTCACCTTGAAATAACAGCTACAAAATCATTTTGATGGCACAGAGTCTTGCAGTGTCTGTCTCAGCCACTCTGCCCCCCCCCCGTCACTTGTTTCTGCATTATGTAACTTCAGTGTGAGGGTAGGATCACAGCATTACATGCATGTATGCTTCAACATGCAAGTACACGCAGCATTGTAATGACAATGAATTTTGTTTGTAGTTAGCACCTACATTATTTCTGACAAAATGTATTAAAGACAGAGGAATTGCAATCAGAAACTGAATGGGGGCGCCAAATCGCACAACATGCCATTTTCTATATAATATTTAAAATCTTACAAGGGCACAATTAATCCAGGATGAGAAGAAGTTAAAAGACCCGCTACCTTCTACCTTCCCTTCAGCAAAAAGAAATAAAAACCTAATCCTCCTCCTTCTCTGACCCGTCTCCTCTACTACTTCTACTTACTTTTTGCACAGCCCCAAACGCTGTGAGAATTGTTCCGTCTCTCCTCTTGTTTCTTTTCTGTTTCTTCAAATATAAAGGATTCCCATCAACATCAGTATTGATTACACTATATCTGAATCACCCACCAGACCCGCTTGTTGCCATATTGGGAGCAGACATGTCTATATTAGTGTCAGAGACACCCAGAGGTAATGTCACATTACCACACAGTAAAACAGGTTAAAGAGGACCTTAATTGCTCGGTTGCTGTCCTTTGAAAAGCTCTGTTTTTTTTTTCCTCGGGAGAAAACGTTCCTAAAAGCAGACGAGCTGAGGTCGAAGCAGAAGGAGAGAGCCACATCAAACGGGGAGCGTGCATGAATCTGTCAGCAATGAAGGGCTATTACTACAGTAGCAGCACCCTGCCTCGGGGAATATGCTGTCAGCTTCCTCATTAAAAGGCTGACCTGGGTAGGTAGAGAGCCCCGGGTTAGTTCGCGGTCGACAGCTCGACTCTTGTGCAGTTTTTCCCGCATTTGAAAAAAGAAAATCGAGCGATTATAATGGTGAGAAAATATTTTAATGTGAGATTTATTGAAGCCAAATGTGTTTGTCTGTGTGTGTGTGTGTGTGTGTGTGTGTGTGTCGGGGGGAGAGGGAGCGAGGCCAAGAGCGAGATAAACAGCGCGTGTGTGTGTGCGTGCGTGTGTGTTTGCATCCTGTCTGTGAAATTAGAAACACAAACACATCAGATCTTAAACAAGCTCACCACATCCAACTCCTGCGAGCAATTAGAAAAAAAAAAGGCATCGACACCATTACGCAGCGACTCTGACATGCTACGCCTCAAACCCTTCACCTTTTTTTTTTGGCAGTGAGTAAACGCACACACGTCGGTGATAAAGCTAATGGGGCTCCGGGGCCGAGAACGGGGGCCACGTGAGGAGAGTGATCCATCTCCATCGAGGGCCATCGTCCGGCCGGGGGACAGAGGAACCACCGCGGAGGTTGTGCAGTAGTTAGTGAACCTGTCTGTCTCCTGTCAGACTGCTGTCACACACACATCGAGCCAAGCATCAATACACACCGGCCTCTCCCCCCCCCACCCACCCACCCCCAATTTCCAGGCCTATATGAACAGAACGCACATGTTTTGATTGCTGACGGCCATGTCAGGAGTCAAGTAGAGCCTCTTAAAATGTGGCCTAGGGGCAAGGGTCATCCGCTAATGAGTAAAAGCTTTTTTTTCTCCCCTTTGTTGGCAGGGAGGGAGTAAGGAAATGTGCTCACTAGGTGGTAGGGATGTGAGGAGGGGGAGGGAGGGGGGGAGGTAGGGTGGGGGGAGAGAACGTGTGAAGGGATGGGTAGTGGCAGGGGAGAGGAAGGGTGAAAGGGCCGAGCGGTTGCGGGAGGGAGGGAGGGAGGGAGGGAGAGAGGGGGGGGTGTCAGGAAGTGGAGCGAGAGGGGAAGGCAAGAGGTGAGGTCTCAGGTGAGAGGGGGTGATAATGATAAACTGTGTTTTTCTGTCGCGTCTGACAGAGAGGGAGAGCGATGGAGGGCGGGGAGAGAAGGACAGAGAGGCGAGGTGAGGTAACTGTTCGAAGTCACTGTATCACACAAACAGCGTGCTCTGGTGATATTAGTCTTGAGGAAAAATGATAATTTGGGGAATTATGGATGGATGGAGAAAGGTACCTGATGACGTACAGAGAACACCCGCGCTGCACCGTTTTTTTTTTTGTGTGTGCAAGCATCAAGTTTTTCGGTGAGACTTGTCTTCTGATACATCAACTGAAATAAGATCCTCCACTTTCTCTGAGACCTTCAAAAACTCTTCTTGAGATCAAGCCTGCTCCTGAGTACTACAACGTTACCACACACACACACACACACACACACACACACATGCGGTGTATTGATCTTCCCTCCCTGCTTCACTCTGGGTGTTGTAGGGGCTTGTCCGAGGCCAGACAGCATGACCCTGACATACTGAAATTGTTTCGCGGAAAAAAAAAACCTCCCCATACAACTTGGCTGTCTCTGTGTCCTGGTGGGTCCGTGATCCTGGCAGGGCGGCATATAGTGTATATATATCTGAGGATGTGTGGATGAGACACACCGGCGGGGAAGAAAGCCAGCCCTTGTGCTCGGAGAGTTAACCTTAAGTGCTGCAATACCTTCGAGTGCAAAGAGGCGCTCTTTGTTCCCTCCGCTCATCTGATCTGGCCTTTTACCTCTGCGGCCAAGAGGTGTGTGTGTGTGTGTGTCAGTGTGTGTGTTTGGGTTAGCGGTGGTGGGCCGTTTGAAGCCCCTCTGATGGTTCTTTTGGTGCTCTCCAGGAAACGTTTGTCTGTGCATTGGATGAGCTCCTCCAGATGTTCCCATAACTCCCCTGGATGTGTACGTGCATGCCGGACCGCGTGAGTACATCCGAACGCGCGAGTGTGTGCGTGTGTGTGTGACTGCGCATGCGCGTCTACGTGTTTAGATAGAAAGAGGAGGGAGGGGGGCCATGTTCCAATTAGAGATGGGTAAACTGTTGATGTAAAAGAAACTAAAGCTAACATTTACAGGCCGTGACTCTGTGATGTCTCCCATTGTGACTTCAGTCTGCGCTGTGGCATCGGGCCTAAAGCACCGTTCAGGCCAAAGACGGAGCCTGAAGGGTTGTTTTTAAATTCCACGTTATAGCTTCCAAAGTGCACTCCACTGATCTAAACACGCTTTAATGCACAATCGCCGCAGAAAACACTTAGGAGCACGACTTTTCCCGTCTGAACTGCGCATGCCACGCTTAAGTGTCGATGAGGAAGAGCAAGATCGCAGCTGACCTGGGAACTGTGACCTCCCAGAACAGGAGGGGAGAGTTAATATATGATTTTTCCCTTTGTGAAAACAAAGTACGGCGGAACGGCCGTAAAATCACTCACAACTTAATGGCCAATAAGAGACAAACCTGCGTGCACATGTACATGCCTCAGCTGTGGCAGGAGTGTTTATCTCCGGTGAAAACGAGTCACTTAGTGAGTGAGTGTGGGCTCGAGCTAAGAAATGGTTGAGATAACGTTGCAACAGATACTAATAAAGTAGGTCATTTAATTTATTTTATATTTATCTTCACGAACAAGGACCATGCTGTTGTATAGAAGTAGTTTTATGTGGAACTCTCAGAAAATTCAGGTTAGATAGGAAAAGGGTCTCGTTGGATGGATGATTGCGGGGATGTAAAGGGGTCAGTGAGATGAACAGACTTCTGGTGTGGCTGGAGTCCAGGAACCCACGGGGGAACACATGGTGGAATTTGTTGTGGAAGACACAAAAAAAAGTATGACATCTTTTGGGACTTTGCGAGGAGCCTCAGATGCGGTGTCAGTTGTCATCCACGCCTGAAGCCCATTTTTGTTCCCGACGGCCTACATCTGTGGGGTTGGGCTATTATCGAAATGATATCTTGCAGTGTGAACCCAGCAAAGGATTTCTGCCAAAGCACCTCAATGCAACGTGGGTTTGGTTTCATTTGCGGTGGCCATAAAGTCGAGAAACTACACAAAAGAATTTGCAGCAACACTTCGTCCCAAAACTAATGTTCCTGTCAAGCTGCGTTTAATCCACAGACCTCACTGTGACTCAATACTTTTCGTTGGAACTACTTTCTACCGAGTATGTTTTTTTAGTAATTTTGGTCAAGCAGCTGTTATATTTTCTGGGAATTACTATGGATAAAATGCCCTCCCCCCACACCTTTTAAATCATTGTAGCTTGTTGTTGAGTAGACATGACAAGATGTGACCATGAATGCCTGTGGATAAGAAGACGGTAAGACACTGAGGGGCTTTCCTAAAGACTCAGTGGACACAAAGGGCGATTCAAAAGCACAGGAAATATCTTAAGGTAAATACCTGCATGAGGCCATCAAAGGTGCTGAACAATGACAACGGTGTGGGGGGCAGGGGGGGGGGGGGGGGGCTTATATATGATTTTGAGTTCATCTTTCAGTGACAGCATATGTGTGTCTGTGTGTGTGTGTTTGTGTGTGTGTGTGTTGTGTGTGTGTGTGTGTGTGTGTGTGTGTGTTTGTGTGCCTTATACATGTTTACTGCCAATGACAATACATAGTAATGTACCCCCATGTGTAGATGACTTGAGCGGAGGTCAAAGTTCAATCTAAATCCCTCAAATATTTTAAGTGAGGATGAGTTAGTACATTCAAAGACAAACAACAAAATTGTTATTGCACTTGACTAAAAAAACATGCAATTTAAACTTTAAAGGCTGTTTTAGCATTTACATACACCAAACATCCCAGTTTTATTCCCATATATAATCTGAAGATTTATAAAGAGGTTTTGTTCATCTGTCATTTATAACCTGGATTTATGGAGTACTAAAAAAAGAGATATCCCAAAGTTGCTTCTATAAAACCCCTCTACTCTGATATGTCAACAAAAGGAAACAAGAATTTTTAAGATGGCTTATGGGCCTGCAAACAAAACTAATGTCGAGGAATTTAATGGATTTAAGTGGATTTATTTGATTTGGGTTTGTCATAGCTGGACTTTGCCCATGTTTGTTTTGTATGCAGGGACCTGCCGTGACACATCCCCGCTGATACTTTCCTTGTTCTTGTCACGCATGTGTTCACATGTAAAAATCGCCTTTAGAAACCCAATTAGCTTCTCCTGCGAAAAAAAAAAAACGTGAAAGTGTCTTCGAATCCCTCACTCGTATCAAAAACGCCAGGCTCACATGATGCTAAAGAAATCAGCCTACCAGAGAGAGCAGAGGAGGTTGCTTAAAACAACATTATGTAGGTTTATTACCTAAGAACAACAGCTTCAAAATCATTTTGATGGCCCAGTGTCTTGTCATAGGGTGAATGGTGTCTCTGTCTCAGCCACTCCGCCCCTCTATCACTTGTTTCTGCACTATTTAACTGCGGTGAGAGGGTCGGATCACACTTATACATACACTTTTACTTCAAGATACAAGTTTTCAACACATGACATTGTTATGATTAAGTTTGTTCGCCATGTTTCAGTGTTTATGATGCTGAAGTTTCGACTGGTGTAAACTACTATAAATAAATAAATAGATTTTTCCACCTAGCCTAGTATGAGATAAAAAAAACTGTGATATATATCAACACAATGTCTTATGCCCGGAACGTCTCATTGTATATTCGATATGTTACATGCATCCTTTGTTTACGATCCGTGTCATTGACGTGCATGAGTGTGTTTGTTTCCCATCCGCCAGTTCTCAGCCCAAAGGAATTCCGGCCGTCCTCCTCCTCCTCTGAAGAGCCACACTTGAGCTGTGACCCCATTTGGATGCTGAGCACCTGTGAAATGCAAACAATTATCCCATTAGCGCTAAGAGGGGCTGCTCCCGCTCACCTTATCCCCGCCCACGCCTCCCGCACCGCCGCTCCGGACACCTCTGTTTTTTTTTTCTTTTTCTCCCAGCTCCTTCATTTGGATCTGGGGATCTCTGGAGGTGTGGTAGCGCTCTGAAAGGGGGGAAGAGGTGGGGACGTCATGGGGATCAGTGGTGCTCTCCTGGTTGACAAAGCTCAGACAAAAAGGGCCTTCTCTGGCTGAGACAGCCGGGCCAGCCCACACACACCTGGATGGCCAGGGGAATCATAAGAAGGCTTGGAGCGCTTCAAAGCCACTCTGCCACCTGGGCTCATCGCTGGGAATAAAGAGGGGTGTGTGTGTGTGAGTGAGGACACACACACACCAAAGGGGTTTAAATGTTAAGTCTCAGCGACTGAAGTCCTACTTATCTCAAAGTGATAGATACACAGATACCGACGCAAGCTGCTATACATCCACATGTACAGACCAAACAAACACTTATCCGCCCACACACACATATATACAGTATATCCATCCGTGCGCACACACATACACACACACACGGATACAAACACACACAGCTCCACGGAGAGGCTGGGAACCTGGGTGCAGGGCTGCTGTAGGAGCTGTTTGAAGCCAGCTGTCACAACCTGACAGCCTGTTGTTTTAGAGGCCTTTGGTATGGCCGAGGGGCCGAGGGGAGAAAAACAACACCAGGAATGTGTACAAGTCAGGACCCAACAGTAAATCCTTCGTCCGTTTCCTTTCTCCCAATGCAGACAGAGGGGAGCAGGGTCGTCCAAGGGAGAGAGAAGAGGGACGTGGGAGCGCCTCCAGCCTCCCAGACGAGCCACTGAAGTGATACACATCTCCCCCACATTCTCCACTTTTTCTCACACCTTTTTACTCTCTCGTCCTCTCTTCTGCCCTCTCTTGTTTTGCCCCTTTTTTTCCCCTGTATCCACTCTCAGTCTCTTTTTTTTCTGTTCTCCATCTCCCCCCGTCCTGCGCTCCACACATGTGCTTTATTGTAATTGTTTTATCGTGCCGGCTGTTTGTCCCGTGGCTGTGTTCATTAAGGGCAGACGCACACAAACAACAGCTTAAGGAGGAATAAGAAAGAAAGAACGAACGACAGAAAGGGTGGGGAGTTTACAGACACACACAAATGCATTCAACACACACATATCGCCAGAGTGACGGATGCAAACACACCCACGAAACTGCACTAATCCGGATAACGTAATCCAAACATTAAGCACACAAAAAAATACGGTGGCGTCCAAGTGCCTCCGTGGTGAGCGCATACTGGACGCCCACATATGTGAACGCATGTCCCGCCTCTTTCCTTTCTCTTATGGGAAAATAGGCCCCACGCTGCCTGCAACGGCATGCAAATAGGCTGCTTACGTGCACGGTCACAAAACAGCAGAGCATGCAGACACAAGACTCCACGCACCGAGGAGGAGACGACTAAAGTACCACGTCTCAGGAAAGCATCCTGGGAATTGGGTGTGATGTTGCATTGATTGGTTACCTCGAGGTCGACGTTCCCTGAAATTTGTTTCTCGGACACGTTTTTGGAGAAAAACGCGAATCACATCAGCGACCTGTTGTGATGTGTTCTGAGGCTTACGTCCTGGTTGGATTTCGGAACAGTCAGACCTCATGAATCTAATCTTCTCCCTCTTACTGTTGAGCTCCACTTTGAGTTTTGGTGATTTCGACGGCATTACTATAACCTCTTTAATCCCCTTGGTGTATATATTCACCAAACAAAGCCACAGTGAGTGCACTCAAAGTTTCGCCTGACACACAGGTTTCTGTTTTGGTCAGGTTGATGTGCAGCCTCTTGAAAAGGGAATCTCCAAACATTTTATAGATGACATGCAGTTTATTATTCATAAGGAGAAACAAAGGTGTATAACATCTTATGTGGCCATGAACGGGGCTTTCCAAAGTCGGAAATAATAACAATTGTATCTCAGCTTGGATTAAATTTTTTTTACCAGAAAGCCTAGGTTACAAGCTGCGAGTGTGAGGTTTGAAAGAAGACGGTTAAAGCGAGGGTATGACTGAATTAATTAGTCTGACAACATGAAAGAGTAAAGTTTTTGTTAAAAATCAACCATTTCTGATGTGATATTTCAAAATGTGTGTATAAATACTTTGACTGAAACACAGATATTGGCGCATTTGGCTGTAAACACCAAAAAACTGACAGATATTGTGTGCAGAATAGTAAAAAATAAGGAAAGAGAGCTCTCGGGAGATGTTCAAGCCCAGCTTACTTACCTCAGCTTCACACACCTGGCCTTCTGCAATGTAAAACGGCCGTGAATATCAAATTGTCAGTTTCAGTTTTAGAAATTTGACATCGGAAATGTGTGTCATCATGGGTGAGCTTCAGATGCTATTCAGCCATCCAACAATCACTTCGGTTGGGGTGTAAAGCCTCCTTAAGGTGGCATATAGTTTCACAAAAGACACTCTTCAGATGCATTATGGGATATGAAAATGCAACATTTCTAGAGCTTGATCGATACTAGGGACTAGGGCCATCTTTAACATTTTAATCAATCAACAGCTAAATGACTGGAGTGCAGTTTCTTCTCCCATGACTAAAAACGTATATCATACGTATATCAACTGTCCAATATGCAACGGTCGCATACAGCTGAGAAAAAAACTGCTTTGGTGACAATGTTTTATTCAATTATCTCGTAATCCTGCTTTGGGGAAACAAGCCCCTGGTCATGTTCAGTGTTACCGTGGGACAATGTGGTCAAATTCTGTTGCCGCTAACCCTCGCTTGTTGTCTAATAACAATGTTCGATAGATTACATTCATGTGTGTATTAGTCTTACCAGCATTAAAGCAGCATAATAACAGCATTAAAGTAATGACCAGGTTGATACAAAAAGTCAATTCATTCACCACACAACGCTATCAATTATTGTTTTGGGTCTGTGCGTGTGATCTGGGAGGAGGTGTCTTTTCACACACACACACACACACACACACACACACACACACACACACACTGAAGCCATGACCCTGGTGGTCCAGTCTGCTGTACATCATCGTCCTCAACACTCCTCCAGCTCCTCTCCGCGCTTTGAACTGAGCACGGTTCACTGAGCAAGCTGCTGCCTCCCTATTGGGATACATAGAGAGACCCTGAAAATCACCACAAAACTGTGCGGTGAAACTTTATGGGGCTCTCAAAGGAAAGCCCAACAGATGTTTCGAAAAAGTTTTTTTTTTCTTTTTTTTTTTTACACCATTGTCCAGGCAGGTCTCTCCTTCCTTTGGTGTATGTGACCTCACAGTCGAGTATCGTGTTACTGAAGCAGCCTTGGCTTTGGCTTCTTAAAATTATTGTGGTTGTGATTGGAATTCATTAAAACGAGAGCGCAGGAGATTCTGGTTCAGCCTCATGAAGTGTGTCCGCTCCAAGTCTCTCAATGACTTATTAAGTGCCTTGGTAATTACATCATGGCCATGAGAGAAAGGCGAGTGGAGGCGGGGTGGAAGGTCTGAGAGCAATATTGCTGTTTACACAATTAGAGTGATACATCTCGGTTATGTGTACTGCGTGGTGTGTGTGTGTGTGTGCGTGTGTGTGTGTGTGTGGTCGACGGACATTTGTTTCCTCCCTAACCTACATGTAAATACAGTGTAAGCGAGCACCTGAGCCAACATTACTCCCTTTTTCTCCTCCTGCACCGACTGGACAGAATGAGACATTGAGAGACAAAGAGAAAAAAAAAGAGAAAGAAAAGAAAGTGAAAACAGATACAGAGGAAGTCGAGACAGAGGTCCAGTTTCTTACAGTATGCCTGAAAGGAAGATGAGAATATTCCAAGAAAAGAGCTTTTTTTCAAATTCTCCTTGGTGGTAGCACAGCTGGCAGGATAATGTGCTTCCATGTAGAGAATGTTCATGTTCTTCTTCTTCTTTCTTTTATTTAGATGCTTGCAACATGTATTTATAACAAAACATCACACTAAGGCCAGGATCACACTACAGGAGTTTCTGGTCTCTACTGAACTTCGGCCTTGGTTATCTTCTAATGTAATCTGCCTGCGACCTTCGTCAAAAATAGACAAGGTGCGTATTCTCTGCTTCATGGATGCTTCTGAAATGGTGGAAACAATGGCTGCTATCAGCTACCGGTGGCTGCGTCGCGGCTGCAACACAGTGCATACGTGCCTGCTGGAATCTGGGGATAACAGCGCATGTTTGGAGTGGAATGGGTCTTGGCAGGGGGGCAATAAGCAAGACAAACAACTGAGAATGCATCTTTTTAGATGCTTATAATTGTCCTGAGGTTACACTTACAGTTACACTTTTTTGTTCTTCGGGAAGTAATGAGCAGGAAATATAATTTGCGTGTCACCCCAGTTTAACTTTATACAAAAAGCGCCATGCATATATTTCCACTGTGAGAGAAACCGCTGGTTTAGACAATGCCATTAAAAAGAACTGGCTTTTATCTGAAACGTTGCAGTCGTAAACACGGAGCGGAACTAAGTGCAGAGGCAAAGAAACAAAGAAGGGATCCCACAGAAAAACCCACATCATGTAAAACTTTCTGTGATGAATACTTGTGATTAAATGTAATCTCCAGCCTTCCCTTCAGAAAGCCAATGACCTGTCCGCAGACTGACCTACATACAGGATGTATTTATTTACAAAGAGTAGGTAGCCAACTATTTCACCACCGCATTCTTAACCATGATGTCAATCCCTCTGCAGGGACATCGATAATAAACATGTACCACTAGGACGCTGCATTCTCTCCTGACAGCTGCTCTCGGTTGTTTATGTGCGGCCTGTACATAAATGCTGACATGGGGGTCTCAAAGTTTCCAGTCCCATATCAGAGCATGACCCTAAATCTGAACCCCCTTCCCAGACTGCTGCACTGAATTTGGCCCTCAGGGGACGACTGCTGGCCTTGAGGTCTGCCCCCTGGCCCGAGGTCCACCCCCCCCCCCCCCTCATAGGCCCCTGTGTTGCCTTGTGCAGCCTCAATCCTTGGGGAGCCATGTTAAGCAAGCCGTCCCCCCCCGTCTGTGGCTCTCTCACCACCAGGAAACAGGGGCCTTCTCCTGCACCTCTCGGCTGCGGCGTTTGACAGCTAATATTTTTCTGCCGAATCCGCGTCTGTAATCCGCACTTCCATGTAGGGATCCCGTTACGACCTGTCTTGAGGAGGCCAGCTGTTCAAACAGGGTGATTAATTAAAGGAATTCTGTTTGTAAAACAATCCCCGACCTCTCTCTCCTTCTCTTGCCATCCCCGTACTCACTCTTCCTCCATCCTACACTCTCTCTTTCTTCATCATCACTCATCCTCTCTCCCCCTCACTCGGTCACGGCTCTGGCCAAGCTCGGCGAGTGGTTAGTCCTTATTAAGACCACAGAGTGCAGAGTTTGCGGTCTCCTTGCATTAAGTCTGATTCTCCCAGAGGTACCGCACATTAGCAAGACAAACATCTCAAATAAAGCTGGAGTGTGTGTGTGTGTGTGAGGCCTTGCATGTCTATGGTAGTGGTAGTAAGTGTTGCTGGAGCTGTCAGGGAGGCAGGGAGGTGTTGTTTTTTATTGCTCCACGCCTTGTAGCAGGTGAGGTCTCTCGTTGCCAATTTCGGAGCTGGACACTCACCCTCTTCCCTCTTCCTCCTCTCTTCACTTCTCAATCTCACTGCTTTCCGTGAGTAGTGCAGGTGCTCGCTATTCATCACGGCCGAGACAGATGCCTCAACTCCCATCAGGCCGCGGCGCATGGTGACCTCGCTCGCTCGCGCCGTCCAGCAGCGCCGGGGCGATGGGTCACATGGGCTACGAGCAGCACCAAGGCAGCCGGCTCGCACACGTTTTTCAGTGTGCACACACGCACTCTCTTGCACAGCTGTCTCATCACAGGGTCCCCCCGGCTAAAGTGCTTAGAGAAACCAGAGAGGCTGGAGTGCTCACAGGACATGTACCACTCCGGTGAATACACAGCACAGACTCGAGCCAAGATGTAAACAGCTTGGGCCGCACCTAATACACACAAGACATGTATGCACCCGGTGCTCTCAACTGTAGTCTGTCTACAAATGTGCACAGATGTTTCATCACAAGACACAAAAGAGGCCGTAAAACCAGTTGGACCCAAACCCATAGCACACACGACCTTACACATGCCTCGCAATCGGTTCTCTCCCTAAAAAGCCAACAGGGAGTTCTTGAAACTATTTCTATTAGGAGTCTGGGTTTTGTCTCCCTAACAACATCTGTTGTGAAAAAGGAGTTGGTGAAAGAATTAAGGCAAGGCCGTGGATAAGGGGCCCCGCTACCAGGGTTACTGACCGATTTTGTGCTTGTAAGCGGCAACTCCACCACCTGGTCACCTCAGGTCTTAAGAAACATCAAACGGAGCTCATGCACCTGACCTCCTTCACACCGTGTCCCAGCAGCTGGAGGGCTGGCTTTGCTTTTGAAATTCCTGTGTCCTGGCCGGGGGTTTACACAAAGAATGGTCGAACTTATTACAAATGAGGATCAATCATGGGAGAACTCACAATGAGAGCTGGGGAGGTCATACGTGCAGTCATTTGATTACTGCTGGCTCCAAAAAACACAAGATGGCGACAGACGTACCGACAAACACGAGTCTTCAAAACCAGTAGGCGACTTCATGGTGGGCTTACCTCAGTCTGCAATGTAAAACTCTCTACAAGGGTTACTGACCGATTCGGACCTGGTCACCCCTGGTCTCACGGACATCAAACACGTCCTGTCGCTTGGCTAAAGGGCGGAGATCCTGCACCTGACCTCCTTCACGCCATGTCCCAGTCTCAGGAGGCCAGGCCGTGCCAACAAGTGCTTGCCATTAAATTCCTGTCCCGGCCTAGAGTTTACAAAAAGAATGCCCGAACTTGTTACAAATGGGGATCAATCCTGGGAAAACTTAAAAAAAGCGTACTGGGGAAGTCATATGCTTAGGGATTTTACCGATTTGTAAAACTGGATAGCTCACTTGATCTTTCTATTCTTGTCAGTGAAATCCACTGTTATTTCCTTCATCTGAGCTAAGCCGGCAGAGAGAGGGATATGGAGCCCGATGCTAAGCTGACAGAGTTTAATACGAAGAGGTGAAACTTAAAAGTGGAATTACATCGCTGCTGTGTGGCTTATGGCGGCCCGGGCTCTTCCACAACTCTGGATTCCAAACCTCTGAGATTCCAGGGAGGTATTAGGTGACTCTAACCGGAAATCCCCTCTCTGTGACCGCTGGCGTTTGTTTTCCTTAGCTGAGCTCCGAGATGGGTGGCATTGCGGGCCTGGGCCTCACTCATTCTGTCTCTCCCACTTCCAGATGCCCAGGAGGGAATCGTTAGAGCTGCCTTCATGCCCGGCTGGCATCGTGTGGATCGGGTCCAGCTTCTAACATGCTGGGCTGCCTGGTTACAGTTTACATTCCTCCCCTCGCTCCCTCCCTTCCTCCATCCCTCCCTCTCCCTTTTCCATCTGGCCCTGCGGCCAAGGCTGTACCACCAAAAAGGAGGCTCACCATTCTCTGTGGCTGAGACGCTGGAAGACCTTTCAGTGTAATTACAAACAGACACATATTCACGATTTTGGCAAATTGGTGATCTCACACCTTTGCTCTGCTGGCTGCCTGACTGCTCCTCAGGAGTGAGCCAAGGGGCAGGCACCGTCAAGAGGCGTATATGAGTGAGAGATTGGGCTGGGTTCCTGGCTGGCCGGGGTAGTTGGAGGGGACAGAATCCTGTTTCAATCAAGGCAAAGGACAAACCCTGTGTGCTGTTAAGAGTGACTTGTGTTTTTCCATTTTAAAAACAGCCCACTTTTGTCGAATAAGGAACAAGATATATAGAGAAGGAAATGGGCCAGTACGGAGGAAACATACATGAAAAGTGTGCAACAAACGCAAGTAAAAGAAAGAATTGGAGGACATGAGAAGAAAAGGGAAAACAAGAGCGGGGAGGCAAAAAGAAAAGAGAGGGGAAAAACATCTTGAGCTGGAAGCGTTCCTTTATCCTGGCCAATCTCGGCTGCACCTGTGATGACAACCCCTTGTGTGCAGTGCAGTGATTGTGTAACCTGGAATGAAAGCTGGGGGGGTGGGGAGGCAGGGGATGGTGTAAGGGGCTACAGAGGGGGAGAAAATGACATAAAGCGTTCCCCCAACTTGTAAATCCATGACAAGACCCAGACAGTCACCCTGAAACCCCCACCCAGTGTCCCCAGCAGGGCATAGATGGAAGAAATGAAAGGAGGCACGATCCAACGCACTCCCTCCCTACTCCTGTAACCCATATTGCCCCCTTCCAGCCCCTCGCTTACCCTTCAACACACACACACACAAACACACACACACACACACATATTCTGTGGGGCAGTGCGTTTCTTCCATTCCGCACAAGCTGTTGTTTTAAATCATAATAGTAACCAGACTGTAATCACATTATTGCACACATGGTGATTTTGACAAGTGGTGGGAGTCATGTGCTGAGGCTTTGGCAGGGTTTGCACACCATTCTCCCAGCTGTGAGCTCAGCTCCAACCCACCCACCCCCCTACCTACACACACACACGCACACACACACACACACACACACATTTACACACTCTACCTCCATCACTCTCTACCCCCCTTACCAGGCAATATGTTGCTCCGCTCCGTTCCACTGTAACCTGCATGCATTAGTGCAGCCTAATCTAAATCAGATTTCTGTAAATTGGAGTTACACATGTGCCTTGACACTCAAGAAAAAAACAAAAAACGACAACACCGGTTGTTTGTTGAAACACTTAAGACGGCATATGTTTATGTTTTCCTGACGAGCGCCCTCCTGTGGTTCTGCAAATAATGTCTCTAATTAAGAAATAACATTATCAAGTTGTTTAAGTGTCGCAAAACCTCATGACGAAGACATCTTTTAGGCAAGCCAATCGGAAGCAGCTTAAGTGTGAGTTTAATTTTGAACGGTTGAATAACCTCCTTTTCTTAGTGGTGCTGTCCGTGGGTATGATATCTTTACCTTCCACACCTATTACAAGTCCATCTGCAGCCGCACCAAATGGGTTGAAACCATCTCAACTGTGTGCTCAGTGCAACAACATGATTGGCTGATATGTTTCCCAGTTTGGCTGTGAAAAAAGCAGATGATTGGCTAATCTGGAGCAGTGGCTGGATATGTATCATATATAACCACCAAAAACAGTTTGCCGCCTCCCGTTAAAATCTCCGCCTAAACCTGCCTTCTTTCTAATGGCCAACAGGGGGCGCATGGTTTCAAAAAAAGTCCAATTGTATGTAAACTTATGGAGGGATTACCCTACTTCTCTATTGATTGTATTACTTGCCATCAGTTTCCCAAAGAGTTCATGGTCTCAGTCCCAAGTTGCAAGTCTTCTTTTTGAGTTATGGTCGGTCTGGTTTTGAGTTGTGAGTTAATACACCACAAATAGTTCTCTGTCAGATCGAATCAGAATATCCCTCCCAGCTCAACTCTTTTGTCAAAAAATGGCCTCTTCAGGCTCCAAATAACCAAGATGGTGACGGCTGTTGTGCCAAACTTGAGGCCTCAAAACCGGGGTGAAGTTGGCGACGTCATGGTGGCTTTACACATGGCGACAATGGATTCTGATGCAACTTCTCCTTTTCTTGTGTGTCGGAGGCGTGTTTTAACCACACAGTGGCATATAATGACACATAAAGTTGCCATCTGTGTGTGGGCTTACATAAAAGGCGTAGTGTAGTACACCAAATGTGTTTATGTTATGATACGACGTACAAAGTTCTGGAATTTGACTTCTAAGACTGGGGTTTGCGTCCCGTCTCCGACCGACAGGCAGGTCTTTTTCTTTCTTTTCATCATGACGACAATCTTTCCCTGAGCTCAATCAAGTAGTTTCAGTCGCCTTAACCTAATCAAACCTTAATCATAGGAGTGGCAGATGAGATGAGATGAGAACTGTTTTCTGTACCAGTCATATAGGTTGTTTTGGAAAATACAGACAAAAACAGTTTCGTCCCTGGTGATAGAGGTGCCAGATAGAGTGTTGATGACAAACAACCTATTTAGTCACTTAGCTGTGAGGGCTTGTAACGTACTTCCTCTGAATGGCCTGTTTTTTTTTTTTTAGTAAGCATGCACACATGCAGCTCACTGTCTCAAGATATTGGCTGTTAAAATGGTGACGGATGAAGACATCAGTGAATCAGACAGCAGCTCTGTGTGGACGTGTCCAAGCGTGCATCTGTTTGTGCCCACACATGTGGCAGAATGAGCTTCTGCTGTGACTCCGAGGGAACCCTCAGAGCACCGTGGCTGTGCATCGGGCAGGCGGAACAACCGCGGGCCCCGGTCCACGCCTCAGGATAATGTGAGAGGGACAAGGGTTCGAACCCAGAGCACTGCTCTCTTTCTGTCCCATCTTTTCTTTCATTTTTCTTCGGAGGTGTGGCTGTGCTCTCCACCGCACTGCTAACAAGATCAGGCTGCGGGGTGGGCCTCATCCAGCTGGCTCTGTGTGTGTGTGTGTGTGTGTGTGTGTGTGTGTGTGTGTGTGTTTGGAACAGACTTGGTTATTGAAAATAGTTGCAAGAGAAACTATACTAAATCCAGCATCGTGTGTGAGAGGGAGTGGGGAAGAGAGAAAACTACCAAAATAATAGCTTACCCAATCTTTCCACAGTTTTAATACCAATCAGGCAGTGGGCAGGCTGTTCAAAGTCAGAGAGGAAGAATGACGAAGGGTAAATTGATGATATCCACCACAATTTCTCTCAAACATTTGGTTAACAAGGAGGATGAATTTAATCATTTATACTAACAAGGGCATGCTATTCCCCTTCATCCCTCCTCGGAGAGAACTTCCTGAAGCAAGCATGCCATGTGTTTGGAAAATGAAGACATTTTAAATGATGGATAGCGAGGCTGACAGACAGAAAGACAAGGAGTCAGCACAAACAAATGTATGAAAGCATAAACACAGGCTTTGCTTTTGCTGGTGAGATGTACAACAGAGCTTTGCTGTCCCTGACTTTTATTCTCTGCGCCATTGTGGTCTCTGATTTATAGCGGAAGAAAAAGATGAGAGAGAACATTTCTCTCTAAACAAAGAAAGCAGATGTACTTTATAAACCCGCCGCACTAAAAAACATACCGTCCTCTTGTAGCAGTCAAGTTAAGGGCTTTTGCTTGACACGTCAAAAACATTTTGCACAGCTTCAAATGCTTAGATGTTCAGGAACCCATCTTTAAAAGCTTGCAGGTTGCCTCCTTTTTGCGCTCGATGGTCCAAACAGGAGATAATACTCAGGGCGCAGGAATCCCTGGAATGGTTTTGTTTAACTTTGCCTCAAGGGAGAAATATATTGTGACGATCCTTGGAAATATGATGCCCATATTTGCCTCCTATCTGACAAGACAAGTGGAACCATCACCCTATCAAATTTTAAGAACCGAAACGAGATAATAAGCAGGCGGGAGGGAATAGAGACTCTGAGAGTGTTAACATGTCGAGCCCTTGCTGGCTGTTATCTGGTCTCTGACATGCAGGATTGGCACTGAGGTGTCGGGTTAAGTTTAAAGGAAAAATCTTCTCACTGACACATGCGGGCTGTCTTGACATTCATCCAAGCTGAAGCATTTTTATGCGCTCAACATTATTAACCTTAAATTTATCAATAAAAATGCTGGAAGTATGTATTTGGACGTGGAGCTCTCGTTAGAATAAATAAAAGAGCTTTGAGAGTGCTCCAATCACAGGAAAATTCACCTGAATATCAAAATAGAAAATACAGCCCGCTGCCTCAGAAATGCAAAGGAAAAAACAATGGCTTTGGACTGCGATGAAAACATGTGTTTCATTGGTTTTTGTATTTGCCTGTTTTGTATTTGCGGGTGTATTTATTTCAGATGAAGGAGCGCAAAGGAGAGAGCCAAGGAGAGTGTGCCAGGCCCCAGTTAGTATGCAGGCTATAATTTCTGCTTCCTTTGAAGTCTATGTATGTGTGTGCTGAGTGTGTATGTGTGTGTCAATTGTGGCGTTGGGGTATGTAGCGTGGCTGTTCTAAAATATACTCGCCTTATGTTATAGAGTTTGTCTTTCTTTCACTTTAGGTTGCTTGTTTCTAAACTCGCGTGACTTTCCTAGCCTAAAGATTTTTAAGTCGGGCAACTGTGTAATAAGATAGGCTAATGGGGTAAAAGTACACACAGTAACACAATCCTATACAAAAGCAGACTTCGACCTCAAACGTCACCATAGAGACGGACTATCAACATCATGTGTTCCACAAAGGGATTAAATTGTACAGGTGACCATGATTTTGTGTTCATATTGCCCCTTTTTATCATCTCTAATAAAGCATGCATTGAACAAAACTGAACTGAATCAAAAAGCAGGCAGGTTATTAATGTCGAATAACAAAAACAGCACTACCGTCCTGCACAGCAAACTACTTCAGCAGATGGGGCCGGCTCTTCCTGTCTGCAGCCACTCAGCCTGTGATGATAGAACCAAAATCTCTGCTCTCAGCACCCCAGAGATAGAGGTGCATAAAGGGGGCAGAGTTAAAGTGTGCGAGGGTACGAGCACGGATGAGTCAGGCCCTTGTCCATTGTGAGCCGAGCAAAATTTGAAAGATCATGTTTTTCCTCCATGTTTTGGCCTTGCTTGCCAGATCGGGAAGCCATTTTTCACACCCACTAAATGAGTTTTTCTGAAAGGTGAGATTGAGTTTGGTGGCTTGTTGCAGAGATCAGATCACTGTGTTGTAACATGCTCTGTCATAACAGAATATGTTATATTAAGAAAAGGGATCATCCAATACCTTTATCTGTCCGTGGACACAAAGCAGAATAACTGGACTGTGTCATCCCACTCTTGTCTAGATAAAGGTCCTTTATCTAGACAAAAAGAGGTTTTGGTCAGGGAGCAGCAAATATGTTTCTAAAATAGATAATTCTATACAAACACAGCACTTAGTCAAGGCAATTCCCTTACTATGTAGAAATCCCTGTCTCAACTATAATGGCACTCAGTAGAGTGCATGCCACTGCCAAGGCCTAACAGTCCCCTTCAATTCAATCAAGCCTAATCAAATATCCCAAAAAGTATTTAAGAATCCACTAGATCTGGGGTTTTATTTGGATCAGCATCAGATTGTACTCACTCACCAGCCACCTGAGATCCATGCATTAAGCCCTGAAAAATTAACAAAAATTAACAAAAATGTCAATGTTAAGAAGGCAATAAAAAACCTTTCTGGATCCGCACCAAATGTTTTTATGTGTATTCTGGGCCAAGACCCGTCATCTTTTCAAGTTTTGTGGAAAATCCATTCTGTAGTTGTTGTGTAATCCTCTGTCGAACCAAACAACCAAAAAAAGCAAACCAACATGAGCAAAAAACATAATGTCCTTGGCTGAGACACATGCACCAAATTATCCTCGTTCTTGTTGTGTTGACAAATTTGACTAAATTGACAAAAACAAAATAAAAAAAACAAAAGACGTTTCCTCCATTTCTTTTTTTATATTCATAATTTCATTATATTTCAGTGAATTCAAATGTTTTTGTTTTCAAACCTTTTAGTAGTTAGTTTAGTTCAGTTGAGTTTAAATTAACTAAATGCTAACCACTCACTGTCTGACAGCACCAAGCTGCCAGCAGAAGAGATTTAAGAGTTGGTTTGTTGTTTTGGTAATTAAGTTTGGGCAGAGAACTTTTCACAAACAACTTATAAATGCTGGTTTCGGTTGGGAGTCTTTATCTATGTAAATAAGGTTCCCAGATTTATCCACCTCGATGTGGATGTGGCCTCGGTGACTGTTTACTTACTCACTTACAACCCCTTGGAGTACTCATCCAATTAATGTTATTTTGTGGCTTTAGGATCTAACTTTGTATTCGGGGGGGGGGGAAACACTTCATCAGAGACCATACCATCATAACCACCCCCACCACTACCACCACCAGACTGTTCAGGAGTGAGAGGGACACATCGTCATTAGTCCATGATGCCTGCTGAGTGACACTACACAGACAAAACCTTTAACTGGGAACATCAAAGCCCAATCAATTAAAGGACCTATTCTGTCCACACAGTGGGTACCTAAGAAAAAAACGAGAAAGTCTCTTTGTGTTGCGGGAAACGCGCGGCTCGTCTGGGTGACTCACGCAGAAAATGGGCCCACAACGTGAGTCACAAACACTAATTGACTCACTGGTAATTGTAATCGAGTCACCTTCTGAGGAACTCCGCATGACCCCGAGGCGGGGAAGCCACCGCTTAACTTGTCTCATGGTAGCAAGGTGTTTTTAAAGAAAGACAGGTTTTTACTGGATGCGTGACGCATTTATTTGTTTAAAACAGAAACCGTTTCAGTATGAGGGGCAATTCATCCGGGATTGGTGCCAAGAGACGCTCAAAGGGGGGTTTCTTCCATTCTGAGAAATACATTCTCGCCTCAAGGTCTTCCGTTTCACTCTACAGCTCTCCAGTCTCATTGACTCAGAAGGTAAAGTGTAACATCCACTGTTTTCTCATCATTAGGTCACCTGATAGCAGTTCATCATCGTTTTACTAAAGAAGACCAAGAGATCAAATTAGCCCTCTGACACAACAGGTCGGCCAATGTCTCGGCCATCGGTGAACGTCTGTGGCCCTGGTTTTTGTGGTATTATCATCACTCGTCTAGGTGAGTGAGCTCGCCATTTCCTCCCCACTCAAACCTGAAATACTGCCAAATTGGCGAGCTGGCAGTCTTCCTAGAAAATAACTCCTCCATGTCTGTTTTGTCAAAGCCCTGCATGCATGTGGCGATTAGGCCAAGAGACATTTCAAATATCTCAAAATTGAATAGTCTTTTCCATATTGTAAAAAAGATAGCATGTGACAGCAAATATAATGATTTTCTAATAATAATGTTAATTCCGATTACTTCTGTATGGAGCTTACTTTCTTATCTGGTGGAGGTGGGTGGTGGTGGTGGTGGTGGTGGTGTGAAAGCCACGCGACAGACCACTTGACCACATTTCAACCAAGAAAACCAAGAACTTCAGGAGACATGGGGACATTCTCCAACCATAGTATTTTCTTAACTCTAGCCAAGTGGTTTTTGTGTCTAAACCTCTCCAATAAGCTGAAATGAACATTTACATTTCGCTTCAAGTTTCGCATTCAGCTGAAATGCAAGGAAATGTGAAGTCAAAGCATGAAGAAAAGTCAAGTTCTAACATATCTGTGCTTTGCAGAGACGTTTTATTCATTTAGTCTGGCTGATCGGGTTGGGCTGAACGCTTCGTGAAAAATAACATCATTTGCTGGCTTTCTGTATTTTATTTGACAGTTGGTTGTAAAGGGTGAAGAAAGAACGAGGAGGAAGACATGCAACAAAAAAGCACCCAGACAGATTAAAAACACACATTTTTGGTCAGATGGTTGCGCTACCCACTCGACCGCCAAGAGTGTCATGCAGGCAGCTTTTATGATGCACTTCAACAGAGCATTTAAGTTCATCTCTCTTTATCTGCCCGTGTTTTGTCTTCCTAGTATTTTTCTTTTTAATTCCAGGTTTGGAGTTTTTTAAACAGAGCATTAAGTGGAAGCATTTTTTTCCCCTGTTACTCCCAAAACACAAATAATGTTCAAAGCGAACCATCTCAGTTTCATTTTTCCCTGCCTCTCAATAACACCCTGTCCCGTCCCATGGCATGTTTGATATCTCGGATCTGCACATCTGTAATCTCCCGAGGTTTGCAACATCACCTCAGAGCGGGCATATCGCGGCACGGCTTAGTGCTTTGTCTGATCTTGTGAGCTGTGGACTTGTCCGCCCTCTGAGCCCACATTTGGAGATAGCCGCTCAGCGCGAGTCCAGATAGTGGCCCCCGAGCTGTGAAACCCCACGCTTGGCAGGATGCAGAGCTGCAGTGATAACTCACCTGTGTACTGATGGAAGAGGGAGACAATGTCCCAAACAGATTAAAGGCGAGCTGATGGCAAAACAAGATGCATAGTTTTCCTGGAGGGATAAACACGAGATGGAAAAATTCTAAACAAACCAGATGAAAGGGGTCAGTGGATGTTTTTTATCTTACTTTCTTTGATTCATTTCTGGATTTGTGTGTGAACACGAGCGCATGCACATGCTTGTCATTTATGTAGAATATCAGGGTCTATTCATGTTTGGCTTGGAAAGTCCTAAAGAGACGAACAAAAAGTGCGAGACACATTTGGGTCTGTTTTCCACAGCTCAGCTTCAGAACCACAATGTCAGTGGCACATTTTCAAACCACATTCTGACATGATATAAAACACTCTGAAATGTCAACATTGATAGAAGATGGGAGCACAGCAGCTGAGGGTCTGATTCCAATCTTCGCTTTTTCTCTCCTCTGTTTTCCGACCTTCGGGAGATGCTCCGTTGTCACGTAACGGTCTTTACAGTCTGCTGGCAAAAATGTCATTTCCAAGGGGCCTATCTCCGTGATCCTGTCAGAGCAGGCGAGAGATAGACTAATCTCTGACAGCATGGAGTGTGCGATGTGTTTCGGAGGTTGTTTTTTTTTGCGCAGAATGATGTGTGAATATTTGGGTTTATCTTGCCGGAAGATAATCTGACACAGGTGGTGTCACTGGACGTCTCTGACATTCCTCTGTCACGATCAAGTTCAAGTTAGTGTCTACAGGTGTCAGGCTGGTGTGTCACGTGAGAGATTTTGTCTTCTTAAGCGCTAATGTATGACTTCCTTAAACAGTATGTCTGGTGATATTAACCCAGTATCACGCCAGAGTTTGAATACACCTGGCAGTCCACCTTGTTAGGGTCACGTTTTGCCTCCACCAATCTCATGCCGTGGTCAAGTTAGCAATGATGAATATGCAATGTCTGGTTAGACTTTCAAAATAAATCCTGCTGAAAGACATTTAGTCTGTTTTGGTCGCAGTTTGGTCCAGAGTAGGCACCAAAAATACTTGGTTAGGTTTAGGAAAAGACTATGATTTGGAGTAAAATAAGTGTGCACCTAACATCAGCCTCTGAGATCGACAGATGGCAGGTTGAGCTCTGGTCAGGATAGAGGAGCAGGAGAGAGGCTGGCATCAGAAGCAGGTAAACTTGCCTTGTAGAGCTGGAATATTTTCACACCTTGAATTTAGGACAAGATGATTGTGGAAAACCACAACTTTAGACTTTTGGTATCAATATATAAAAGCTTGTCTTGTTAAGTGTTTGGTTAGGAAACAGGTCTAACAAAATATTGCCAGGTGAAACAATGCCTCTTGTGTTACAAAGAGGTATTACAAGACAGACCAGGCCGGGGCTCGTCCGGTCAGCGTGTCAGCATAACACTGTTGCTTCTTCAAACCCTTTTGACAGTGTTGCTTCAATTTATAAATGTTTTATACTAAAATTCAGATCATTTCTCACAAAGATTTACTCCTTCCGTTGGTTGGAATGAGTGGGCTTGGAGCTGGTCGCCACGGAATACTTTCTACCTCAGGAGGGCAGAAAGTATTGTTGGTTTTTGGCTTTTCTTGGCAATAACGAAATGCAGAATACCATCTGGTTTAGTGCAACTTTTGTCAAAATTTGTCGGAATTTTGGCCACAACAAAACAACAGCCGAGCCAGTTTATCCGAACCATTTTATTTGGAGATAAGCTCAAAATGTGGTGAGTAATTCCCTTTTTGCACAGGAGCACTGTGTGCAGGTCAAAGTTGAACAAGGACGCCGGGCTCTAATCTGACTTGACTGTAACTGCAATCCTTTTCATATTTACCACCTCTGAGTTTAAGTCTGTTTAAAGGAATAAGAGGCTGTAATTTTACAATTTAACATTATTTTCCCCTTAAAACACATTTGGCTGAGCTGGGGATTTATTTAAAACTTTATGATCTTTTAACTATTTGTGTTGCATGCCCCATCTGGCTTCTCTTATGCAATATCACTGCATTCCCAGATCTCAGCAATTCACATTAAAAAAAAAAAAAAAAAAAAAAAGTAGCCGACAGCCTTATGAACTATTGCCAAAACTACAAAGTAAGATCCAAGTTGGGTATTATCCTTTAAGTGCGGTTCACACGATGGCGCAGCTGTCAGAGTGCGATCGTCGTTTTAACTGGTCACTCTTCAGCTGAGTGCTCACATAGATTCAAAGTGGCATCAGTGAGAGCACAAACAAATAACCCCGACTAAGCTGACGTTCTGAATCACGAAACTTCCCCCTCGGAATTGCACTAAACCAATCACAGTGCGGCGCTGCGCTCAAACCGAGCTTGAGGTCATCCAGTGAGTTAAAGGAATATGTCAACTCCACCCTTGCGGCGTACGTGAATTTTATGGTATTTAACATAAAGCAAAACATAATTCCACAGTATGGCATGACATCACCGGCCCTACAGGCGTGGGACTGGCAGCTTTGGGGATCGCACAAAGCCATGAAGCCGTTCTAACGGGGAGATCTTCGTGGAGGTAGCCTTCACCGCGGGTCTAACCACTGCCGGAAAACTCAACGAGTTACTGTAAAAAGCTTTGAGTTTAATATGTGAATGTTGCCACACACACACGAGGTTAGCACGGCTCCTAGGGTGGCTCGGAGGACTTTGCTGAAATGTCATAAAACAGGCAGCCAAATAAACAGCACTGAACCCATGCACAAACAAACAAACAGATTCCTATTAAGAAAGGAATTAAGGAAACTAGCTAAGTGACTGCAGCCTCTGCGGAGGAGAAAAGCATGCAGCCGGCCTGCCTGAGCCCTGAGAGTGTGTCTATGTGCATCTGAGAGTGTTTATGGACTGGCTCTAAGTGGAAGTCATTATGGGACGTTTGAGTACACTTGTGCTGATAGCAATGGTTCTGGGTCCACCCAAGGCTCGAAACGTAGGTGGTCCGGGCCACGGAGGAAGATGAGCGACAGAAGGAAGGAGGGGTAGAAAAAGAGAGAGAGGAGAGACAGAGAAAGGGAGAAAGACAGAGAGAGAGAGAGAACCAGAACATTGGCCTCCACCCTTCCTCTACTATTTGCCTCTGCTGCAGATGTGGTCGTAAGGAAGGGAGGGAAAAAAATCTCCATAAAGTTATAATTATCCACATGAATGCAGACCAAATTCTGGAAAACTGCACATGCACACAAACACATGCAGGTTGCACACTGGCTACACACTCCTCTGCAAACAATGGCTGCACCTTTGCACATCTTAAGCCCCGAGATTTAAGAATTGTGCAATATGTATCAAGTGCTGTCATAAAAGCACAACGAGGGCTGAGACAATAACACGACACACAACCGGGGAACCTGTGATAGTTCAGACCTCATGTTGCCCTGAGGCAGGAGTCCATCTGAAGTTCTTGTGCGTTATGAGAAAAACCTGCCAGCTCTGACATTGCGGGCTGGGAGCGGACGGTTCAAAGCACATTGCTCCGACGCAGGCAGCAACCATTTCATGAGCGCTTACAATCTGTTTACCATTGCATGCCGACAACTGGTTTGTATCAGCAAAGTTTACCTAACAGTATATTTCACCTCAGGACATTTGGAGAGATAACCAAATAAACCTTTCAAGGCAGGAATGTTCCCTGGAGCTGCCAGGTTCAAAGTGAAGCCCTCGACGGCCCCTTAGCAGAGCGCGGTGGGTGCCTTGCACTCAGGGTGGACATGTTTTACTGAGGTCTCACTGGTCACTGAGACATGGTGGTGTAATGGGTAACAGGAAGTACATTTAGCATGGAAAGAAGTGCATAATGGTGGTGGGATGGAGGGCGGTTTGACTTGTGGAGGTGGTGGAAGGAGGGGGGGCATCATCCAGCAGCAGCCACCCCGGCTCTGACACTTCGCCCAGAAGAGCACACTGAGAATTCAAACATCGTCTCTCAGATGTTCCACTTCCTCTTGTAAATTGCAGGAATTCTTTCATGTTACAAGTGCTTTTGTTTTATGGCCACGGCCCTGGAGAGTGGCTCTGCAGAGCCCCACAGCTCGCAAATTTCTCCACCCGTATGGCAGCCACAGGATTCAAGGCTGGTGTGTGTGAATGTATGTGTGTGTGTGAAATGATTCAGGGCGTAAAGGGAGAAAGAAAGAAAGAAAGAAAGAAAGAAAGAAAGAAAGAAAGAAAGAAAGAAAGAAAGAAGGGAGGAGGTGAGTGTGTGGGCATATCCCTTCCTCACTAGCCGTTCCATTCATCACTTTGTTGTCCCAGCTGCAGACTCAACCGCAGTGTGGTGCATCCCTTTTGAAAAGTCAACATGATAAGAATTCCTGGATTGAAGTGGCACATCCCACACTTCCTTGGCACATGGGCTACTTCCTCCTGAGAATGGTCTGCGTGGTGGACCGGGACTGTGACAGGACTCTGAGGTTGGCGCAGTCACTCCCCAAACACATAACGTCTTGCCCAATACTACCAATGATAGGGTGTCCTAGCACCTAGACTGTGATGTCATACTGTGACACACAGGAAAGGGAAGAGCCCCGTCTGGTCTTGGCAAACGGACGTCTGCGTCCCCCAACCGTCTAATTAGGAAAGTGTATACATGCGTCATCGTGACGACAACCATGAACCACCACATCGGGCGGAGCTGATAGCAGCTGGTCTGTCAAGAGAATCAGAAAACAGAGACACTCAGAATTCTCTCTCTCTCTCCGATTTGTGTTTCAGTGTAAAAAAACAGAAAAGATGACACCGCTTGTGTGATATAAGACGCTTAGCTGTGCAGCATCCAAACCCACAGCTTGAGAACCCTCTCCAACATTCAAACAACAAAGATCTGCAGCCCTCTTCCACTTTTGGGATTTCCTAAACTTACCGACCTCAGCTATTTTGTGTTTTGGCGTCTTTTCCCGATAGAATCCATCATTTGTCCCACAGACAGCTAAGGCCAGACAAAAGCCAGATGGCGCATCTATTTGCTCCTCTTTAACTCTCGTCTATGCACCAGATAGATAGATGCAGGCCGGCAGAAGGAGGAACTCTGGCGCGGCACCAAAAAACGCTGCGCAGAACATTTGCGCTCTGAGTTTAACGCACTTCAGAGAAAAGTTTGATCCAGGTCCATGCAGACAGGTGGGACCAAGTCAAAGGTGATCTCAGGGCAGACTGACGTATGGTCACCATACTTTTCTCTGATGGACTGCGCTGTTCTCTCCCTTCCGTCTTGTTTCTTCTTCTGTGTGCTCAGCAGGGGGAGGCTCAGAAACTAAAGGCATTAACACAGACTTCCAGACAGTCTGTTTTTATGATTGATCTTCCTACCGAGTCATTTTTTAAAACTTGTAAGGAGTACAGTTTGTGTGTGCGCGTGCGTGCCTGTCCGTGTTTATTTGTGTGTGACTGTGTGCAAGACAGAGCTGTGTTCCTTCTTGGCAGGGCATGTGCAAGACGCTGGGTGCTGGAATCCATCCACTGCCAACTATCCAAACACAATAAATCAAAACAGGTGTTTCAATATGTTGAATGCTGTAACATGAAGGCCAGACGCTTGCCAGGCAATTCCTTTCCTCCTCTGCCGCTAAATCAAAAAACAGAAGACTGGGATGAAGTCAAGATGTCAAAGACGAAGCCTTAAAAGGCCGCCTCCAGCTCTGATTGTCTCTTAAGTTGAAGCTACGGAGCCAAAATGCAAAAATTGTCTGTGAATAAGCAGCAACAACAGATTCCAACAGTTTGCTGCCCTGCTGCAAAGGCTTGACTCCTCTCCACACATCTATTGACCGCCTCCTTACCAAACTCACCAGGCAACAAAATCTGTTTGTATTTTTGTGGTCAAACGATGCACAGCGATGACTCACAGGATTTTATTTTTTTCAGACCCAAGAAGCAACTCTATTTTCACTGTGGACAGAGACAAACGTTGATCTGAAAAAGACTGTCTGGTAGGGACGGCAATGGGTGTGAACTGTTACCTCCCAGCTGTGGTTTCTGTTTACTTCGAGGGCTGGATGAATACGTATGAAGCAGTGTAATATACGGACTGATGTCTGCAGTAGTTAGCATCTACAGCGCCTCGAGTAATGTGCTTCTCACTTCCCACAGTCTGAAAGCAGAGCTTCCCAGCTAATTGCCTTCTCGTTCTGTACATTACCAACATATCTACACGGTGCCAACTGAGGCACAGTTACGATCCTAAATCTTTGCAGGAAAATCGTCTGTGTTGCAGTCAGTTACTTAGCATGGGTGTTGTGGGTGAGATGTGGGTGTTGACATGTTTTTCCCAGACAGACTTCCCAGACAAACTCAGAATGATTGATTGAGGTGAGACAGATTTCTACGACTACTCAAGTCAACATCGTGGAAGCAGCCCAACACTGAAGATACCAACTTGTACTTATGTCAAGCGCTGACTTCTACGGCTGTTTGCCACTGCCTAATCCTTGACTTGTTGCCTGATGGAAGTCTGCATGTGCATTGCTTTCTAGGACCGCAACTTCCTGCACCCACAGGATTGTCTGCCGCAACCAGAGTATTTGCAGCGAAATGCCCCAGTGGTAGATAAAACATGAAAAAGTGCCCTCTGGGGTATTTGAGCAAATAGGTTACCATTCCTGATTATGTAAGGCCCCACCTCCTGTATAATGTTTTAATGTCTAACCCTAACCCTAGGGCCCAGATACATCAAATCACACCAACATCAGAGATTAGGGGCTCACCGACGGCCCCGACATTGGGTCAGGGTTAAGCTGACCGTTGGCCTGGTATGTCAGGGCTCTTATTGTCAAGAAGACATGACATGACATGACAAGCTGTGGTTTTTCAAAAGCACTTCCAAACAACTATTTGGTGCAAGTGTGGCAAGCTACGCAGACTAACAGACAACAATCCGGCCTGCACTGCGATCAGACGTTACAGCGTGTCTGCCCAAAACCCCAGGGAAAGAAAAACTGCGCTGCCAGCGCGGATGCCAGCTGCAGCTTTACTGATCATCTTGTTGAGGAGAGTTATTGTCACTTCAATAGCCGAGCCACATTGCGATTTCACGCTCATTTCGAGGCGCTCACAAGGTATCAATCCTCGATTGAAACTATCTAATCTATCTTGCTCAGATAGTTTTCCTCACATCCACTCCTCTTCAATTTCATATTCTTTATCTGACTGTCTTCATCTGGTATGTAACAGCATCTGTCTCCTCTTAACTTTTCCTTTCAGTCTGACACTCTTCACACGGCCTGGAGTGAATCATGTCCATTTGATGACACATAAACAGAACCAATGTAAGCAGTAATTTGACGTGAAACAGCTAAACCTGTCGGATTGTTGAGAGCTGCAGTCAAAACTTCAGCTGTGGCTAACATCGCAGCGCTGGTTCGGTCCGGACGCGGTCCTGCTGTCCTTACTGTGTCGAGGCAACTTCCATCTATCCATCCCTCTAATGCTCCCTCCCTTCTTTAAGATGGCTTTAACAATCTTGCGTTGGCCATTGTGCATGTTTCCTTGCCTCTCTCATTAACTCCTCATTCTTTCCATTGTTTAACCCTCTTTTTTCCAAGCTGTTACCTGCATCTTAACCAGACCTGAGCCAAAGAACTAGTAAAAAAAAGAAAATAAAAACAAAGTGTTTTAAATTCATACTTTTGTGCCTCATGACAAAACAGGTAAGTTAAAATAAGTTATTTGCATCTTTTATGCGACACAGGTGCGAGGATTTTTTTTCCGTCTCTCTCTCAAAGTGCCTCATTCCCTCCGTCTTCCCCTCATCCCTGATTTGATAGCAGCCTGTGCTTGTAAGAGTTACACTACCCAGCCCATAATGCACTCCAGACGGCCTGACTTCCTAATGACTGGTTGTGCTCCAAGCCTTTCCGGGCACGGCTGTGGCCGCGAGCCTCACACAAACACACATAGAAACACAGATGCACACATACACACACACACACACACACCACGTGTTGACCAGTCACACATAAGTGCCTTATATGTGTCTGTCCCATCCAGCACAGAAGCGCTCAACATGTTTTCTACCTGCCCTCTTAAAGTAAACTCATTACAACAGCCGGGACATCCATCTTTCAGCTCCACTCTCTCGCTCGTATGTCATTAAAAATATTTTTGGATGGCAGGTACGTGGCAACAAGCACCACAGAGGCAAACATGTGGCAGGGAGCTTGTGTGAGCCCACAATAAACTGCAACATGTCTTCCAAATGTAACGAATGTAGTCCTGAGGGATCTGATCATAAGTGGTCATCAATAGGTACATCGCAGGGACGAACAGACGTGTTTTCTTCAAAAAGGAGGAAATGCATTGTAAACAAAAAAGAAATATTGTGTACATCATATGCAGAGTTTACAAGAGGGCTCAAGTAGTTAAGAATGTGTTGTAAACAGCTTTTCACAATGTTTTTAAGTTTCTCATAACTCAACAACTCACAAAATGTAGTGATTTCTTAAGGGATTCTGGGGTTTATATCCACAGGTGACAAAGTTGCCTATATTGGTTGCTTCTTCTACTTCTAAATCTGACATGTTTACCACCAATAACACTTTGTCCTCTTTAACACATTTAGTGTTAATGATGAAATTAGTTAACATAGTGTTCAAACAGGTGTTGGGGATAAGACGCACTTTAGACAAGGAAGCAGACGAGATGTTGCGACAAAAAAAGACACTGTTTATGGGAAAATGAACACATTAATGTATTGCATTTAATGCCGAATCTACAAAAAGGCTTGGATGATTTAATATTTGCTGTAGTGGTTTTTCAAAAGTCCGTTCAGTTCGTCGTCACACAGCAACTCTTAAAATCACACAATTTGTTAAAGGAGTCCGGCAATATTGCCGTTACTAGATGGTAAGTCGAGACAATCATCCGCAGCTTGGACCCCCTGCAAATGTGGTCTTTGTACTCACAGCTGTCCGCTTGCGACTGAATCGCTCAGGATGGATGTGGATACCAAGTGTGAACAGGGCCTAAGTGTTTTTGGAAACCCTCCTTCACTGTATCCAATAGAGAAGTCCATCCTCTGGGATAGCCTGGTCCTTATTAGGACGCTGTGTTCTTTATCGTTTCCTCAGATTCTTGCGAGACATTAGAACCAAAAGAACTCATTCAGCTAGGTCAACCCATTTGGAGTTCTTTTTAGATATATAGCTCCTTGATACCTCCCTCCAACAGTCTGGAGGGCCCATGTGCACCACCTCAGCAGGGGCCTGTCCATCACCAAGGCAACAGGTCTGTTTGTTTGGTGTGAGTCTTCCTCTCCTTTTTTTTATTATTGCTGGCTGAAATGTTTAATTGTACGTCTTCACAGGTCTTCCTGCTTTCCGAGGGTTGTAGTAACAAAATGCTAAAAAAAAAAAAAAAAGAATTTAAAAAAGGTTATTTTGAGAACACTGAAGTGGGCCAACTTGGGAGTTTGTGTAAGAGATGAAAGTCATAAGTTTGTGATCAAAGACACACACTGAAAAACGGTTTCAATAAAAGCCATTAGTAGACGTCAAACAGCAGAAATCCAGGCAATGAAGTTCAGCCATTCAAGCAACAATTTAAAAGTTCAGTTTCTTGGGATGGAGCCTGAAATCTTAGGAGTCAGGGTTAGGGTCACCGTCGGCCTGGTAAGTCAGGACTCTTATTGTCAAGAACACATGATTATGTGAGGCCCCACCTCATGTATAATATGTTTTAGGGCCCAGGCACACCAAATCACACCAACATCAGAGATTATGGGCTTACCGACGGCCCCGACATTGGGTCAGGGTTAGGCTGACCGTCGGCCTGGTATGTCAGGACTCTTATTGTCAAAGAAGACGTCACAAGCTGTGATTTGAAAAGCACTTCCAAACAACTATTTGGCACAAGTGTGGCAAGCTACGCAGACCCACAGGAGAGAATCTAGTCTGCACTGCGATCAGACATTACAGCGTGTCTGCCCTGCGAAAGAAAAACTGCCCTGCCAGCGCGGATGCCAGCTGCAGCTTTACTGATCATCTTGTTAAGGAGAGTTATTGTCACTTCAATAGCCGAGCAACATTGCGATTTCACACTCATTTCAAGGTACTCAGAAGGTATCGATCCATCTCCAATCTATCTCACTATCTCATGTTTTTCCTCTTATCCACTCCTCTTCAATTTCATATTCTTTATCGGACTGTCTCCTGCCGCTGCGTAACAGCATCGGTCTCCTCTTAACTCTTCCTTTTAATAATACGAATGCATGTACGTCGATCTGTTTGCTTGTCTGCCACCTGCTCAGTTTTTCTGCCTTAGCGAACAGGCTTTTTTTCCACAGAGGGTAGAAGAGGGTAATAATACCTCAAGTATACGATCGGCATTCACATACACAGCCGGGGCTTTCCCCCTTAGGGCTCCTGGCTGCAGGCCCTAACTGCCCGGCCCCATATGTTAATGATCTCACTCTTGAGTGTCCCAAACGTCCACAGCTAAATGTATACAGTTGTGTATGTCCATGCCAAGAGCAACAAACAGCCTCTCGACAATCGCTCGCAAACGTAGGGAGTGTCAGAGTTTATTCAAGCTCAGACTTAAATCTGGGGGGGGAAAGTGCTGGCTTATTTTCTTCTCTACACCAGCTTGGATGTGCAAACACACACAGATACAGCAGTCGCTGAAACAATGCTGCCTATTTGAGAATCCACCCAGGCTGCGTAATGATAGCCTTAGCGTCAGCTACATGTTGATGTATCTGTTCTTATGGTGACATTTTCTCTCTGACACTAATGCTGTTATTCTTCCCTCTACTTTCCACTCGCCTCCGCCCTCCTGCATCTCCAGGTGGCTCGGGGCGCAGCGCAGGGCCCCGCTCTTTCAACTGAAGTGAACAATGTTGCTTTTGGCCGCAGCAGAAAAACCTCTAATTGTAAGCCAGGTCTCCTATCTTTGTCAGGATACGCAGCCGATGCTGGGTGGCCTCCCCGCACAAAACATGCAGTATTGTGCTCTCACCTGAGGAAACACGTTTCTTCAGTCGATGTACGGACACACGCGCACACACACATGCAAAACACAAAAGGACAGGTTGTGCTGTTGCATCCTGCCACCAGAGGGTGCAGACAATGTGCCCCCATCACCCCCTGGCCTCAGCCCGAGATTCCTTCAGGGACCAAAGAATGAGCCTCCGGATGTCGGATCGGCAAAACGGGCCAAGCAGACAACAATGAGCTGGGATTGGAGAGACACACGAACATTTTCCCCTGACACACAGTCACACGTTTAAAGATATGACTGTATACATCTGCTCAGAGATGTGCTGGAAGATAGGAGCCTTTTTTCAAACACGGTCTCTGTCTTTTTCCTTTTCTCACGGTCCGTCTCCTTTTGCTCCTTTTGCTCTCGCACACACAGACCAGAAATAACACACACACACACACACACACACACCTTCCTACTGGAGATCTGGGAAAGCAGACAGAGAGCATTTTTGACAATCCTGAAGCAGGCATCCTTCAGCTACCCCAAATGAAACCCAAAAGTTCTGGCTGTACTCCCTCAGACTAGCTTTTTTCCATTTCATTCCACTCCTCTTTTTATTAACATTTAATCATGGCGCTCACCTGTTTCCATTATACTGACCGAATAAGTTATGAGAGGATCGAATTTGGCTGCAAGCTGAGCATCCACTGCGCAGATACTGTTTATAATAACTGTTCCGTACATCAATAACAAGCTATTTATGTGAAAGAACTAATTTGATCCCATTCTGACATCCATCCTGCACCGAAATCTTTCCCTCTTTTCGCTCCGTTTTTTGAGGGCCTCCGTTCACTCTAATCTTCAACAAACAAAGTTCATTAGAGCAGTGAATTCTGGGTCAACTGGAGGTAGCAGGGTCAGAAATATTCAATCTACCGTGTGTCAGATTAGACCTCGGGGCCACTCTAGCTTTTTTTCTCTTGTTGAATAATTTAAACCTGCATATAAATATGGAAACTTCATCAGCGCGGATGACGAAGGGGGCCAACTGGAGGGAGGTAGGGAGGGCAAAAAAAAATATGAGACCTGCCGTATCTGTCGGATCAGCGGCTGTTTTCTGTTCGGGGAGCTGCAGCCCACGATGTTTTGTCTCTTTTTATCTCGAGTCTAAAATTCCTGCTTGCCCGGTAAATTCAAAATATACAGTGGGGGGAACTGTTTAGAAGTTAATGAGCCCATCTGACCGTACAGCGAGAGCAGCGGTGGCATTAGCTCGAGACTAAAGCTAACAGTGGCGAATAATAATGATAATAATACAAATAATAAGGATCAGTCTGTGCTGAAGGAGCTTATTTGGAGAGCTTTTGACACATTCAAGATTTAGCCCTTTATGTCTAAGTCAAGGGGACTTTGACCAAACATCTTAGCTCTTGTAGAAATGGATAACAAAATAAGGCTGTGAAAAAACAGCAAATGGCGTTCATTAAATACAAGGATGTGTAAGTAAAATGAGTTTTAACTAGCTGTTAAGTTCATAGCTCACTCTATAATACATGAAAAAAACAAACATAAAACATCAATAAAAAAAATGGGATCAGTACGAAATGTGTTTTTCTTGGGTCCTGTTTCATTCACCGTCTGCAGCAAAGTAAGTGGAGCAGAGGGCATGAGCGATCAAAGCGACAAGATGCACGTCAGACAGGGTTGTTTTCAATCGTCGCTATGAGTCTGTTGCTCCCTGGTCCTGACTCCACTTTTTCCTGCACTCTTTTTGACATTTCTTACATTTGTTTCACATTTAACTGTCTGTGGCCCATGGAAACATCTGTTTATAAAGCCCTGGAGAAAGTTTGTGAGGTTGATGTGTCACCAGCTTTTTTACCCTGAGAAGAGTCTTATAAAACACACACACACACACACACACAGGAACACATTGCTGACTATAGTTCATGTAACTCCAGCCTCTGGCACACACACACACACACACACACACACACACACACACACACACACACACACACACACACACACACACACACACACACAGGGAACATGCACAATTACTGTATGAATGCGACAACACACACTGTATCTTTGCAATAAGCCACAAGAGACGCAAAGCGCCGAACCCCCTTCCAGTGGTCTCCTCCGACGTCGAAGTCCTGATAACCTCTGGGGCTCCTGTTAGCTCAGAGCAGAACCAGACCGCCACTTTAAAACACACACACACACACACACACACACATGCATGCACACACCACAAATATCCCACCCCCAGCGTCCCTAACCATGGCTGACACATCAAAGAGCCATGTCCGAGGAGGGAAGTCAGGGAGGGTCTGGGGAATCATGGGAGACAAAGGAAGCGATTAAGAGATAAGGATCAGTCTAAGATATGACATTTCATCCTGGGCAGATCCGGTAGACACACTCCATTCAAAGAAGGTTATATAGCAACGGAAGGGAGGAGGGAGAGGAGGAGGAGGAGGAGGAGGAGGAGGAGGGTCTCTCTCTTGCACCTTTACCCGCTTCCACAGTCTGTCTGCGGAAAAAAAAAAGGTCTGCGGCGCTAACCCCCCCCCCCCCCCCTTCAAAAAGGGACTGCATCAGCCTTGCATCCTCCAGTGCTGTCCACCGCACCCAAACCCCCTCCCTGCTTATACATAACAAGGTAGAGCGACTTCAAAGGACAGGCGTGCGTTGGAGCAACTCCCTCAACCAAACGTACACGGCACAAAACACTTATGCTACGTGCCCGTACATTTTCCCCCTCTGCCCGGTGCGCCCAGGTTCCTCATTTTATTCGCTCTTAAATAGTATTTAGCAACACAAAAGGGGTGAATGCGAAAAAAACGTCCTCATTGTGGGCCTAATTGCCTCGGGGTCGTGTTACGGCTCAGGTTTCAAGTTGTTGCTTTCAAATCGCGGCTCGCGAAGCCAAGGGGCACAATCCACCTGCCTCTTAGAGAGCCACACAAAGGGTCAGCGTATGAACACAGAGGGAGTCTGTTAGCAAATAAACACTGAGATCTGACTCCGACCAAACACCGCTTCTCTCCTCTCAGATATTTATGCACCTGAAAGAAAAGGGGGAGAAGCTGCCAGTGGCCGAAACAGGCTCCCTGTAACCAACCAGGGCAAAACAATGAGCTGTCACCAGACGACACCATACTGTATATCAACTATTATCACGCTGAAAGGCAAATTAGTGCTTCATAGGGGGAAGCGCATCGGGGAACGAGATGGAGCAGTTGTGCATAAACAGCTTTGTCTAATTACAGGAGGCTTTTTTACAACGTCTCAGTTTGCCAGAGGCTTCAGAGCGGTGGAGATTGTTAAATGAGGGATACTCGCCTTTACTCGCTGTCTTTAATTTCCTGCCATATGTGTAAATAAAGACAAGGATGTGAGAGGAGTACGTGACACTTTATGCTGCCACTTGTTTTCAGCAGAGGCGAGAGCTACAAAACCGTCCGAGGGGTGATGAATATTCGCTGTGAAAGGCGAACTTCATATTTCTTCTCAAATCGGTTTGCACAGATTGTGCGTGAGAGCCCCCGTCTGACGGAAAAAGCGCTCAAAGTGAGAAGAGTAATGCCTGCAATTTGATCCCAACACCATAATTTAACTTTAAAAGATCACATTTTGATCCGAGCTGGATCTCCACCGGGTTTGGAAATAGTCACCACACCCATACTTAGGCTGGCGTGGTTAAACGTGCAACCAGCCCAGACTGATGAACATCTCAACACGATCAACAGTTCAAGTATTGTATCATGAAAACTCTCATCAGAATGGCAGCACAAAGACAGTATTGTCTATGTAAGAGCAATATGTAAGAATTTAGTTCAGAAATTAAAAACAAAAATAACATTTTCAGGATATTGTGAAGAAATAACAGTTTAGATGTTATGGCGAAGACGTCAGTGTATTGTTATGAAGAGATACCTACTGAAGTTACCAGGTAAGACCACCACTCTCTTGGTAATCTGGCTGGCTGCACTGCTAATTAAGCTAACAAGCTAGCAGGAGCCACACTCATGGATGTTTTTTAAATGATTACATTTAGCAGCAGTCAGCCTGTTTTTCTTGTGATATGCTCCCCCTTTTCGTTTGCCCCTACGTAATAAAAGTGGGTATAAAAGACAAAATGTACGGCATTAAACTAGAGGTTATGTATTATATTTCTGATAACACTATGTAAAGCTATCAATAAGAAGCTATACATGTATAATTCTAAATACATGTAAAAGTGTTTTATTTCATGTTCTTGGTTCAGGCCTGTTGATATCTGTATGAAGTAAAGAAATGCTGTTGTTCGAACGGGAAACAGGAGTGTCTCTGTTTAGATAATAAAAAGTAAAGACCTGTAATGGAAGCAAAGGCTTTAAATGAAAATAATGTTGTAAAATGAACTTGTGAAAATAATGCTTAAGTAGCCCGTTAAAGAAAAGAAAACACAGGGATGAAAAGTGTTTTTAGTGAGTCGGAGCAGTGCTGGAGGGCCCAGCCGGCACACCTGTTCGGTGGGAGATGCGAGGCGGGGGCACTAAATACAGGCCGGAGGAGCGTTAGGGGGCCGGGCTGTCCAGCAGCCATCTTTTCATTAGCCGTATCTAATGAAACTGCACAGGGCCCGAGGAAGAAAGGCCTACTGCAGGGACACCCTGCCCTGCCCGAAATTACACCAGAGACTCGCCCACAAAAGAAGCATTCCGTCTACACAGCGACACTGGCACTTGACACCAAATTTTAAACCTGCAGGTTGTTTTCTCCGACAAGTGGAAATTTCCACTGCGATCCCTTCCCAGTCGGGGAGGCTTGGTGAGAGAAACGAGTGTCGAGGGGGTTTAATCACACAGTCAGTGTGTAACCCCCATTACACACACACTCACACACACTCTCCGCGGCCCCCCCTTCCGCCCGTTCCTGTACGCTTTGTTTGGGAACAGTTGTCAGGATGGAAATATTTGATACTCTTTCTAATCACTCAGGCAGCAATTACTGTTATTAAGCTTTCTTTGAGAGGCCTTCATTGTTTTTCTTCTAACACCACTGACAGACGTCAGGGTTGCTAACAGCCTGAGCAGAGCGAGTGACTGCAGATTTTGTAAACACGCACACATACTTCAGGGTGCGTGTGAAGACATGCGTACACACATACACACACAGTGAGTTAAGAGAAGCTCAGGGAGGGTGAGAATGACCAAAACCCCTAACAACTGTCAATCAGGTGTGTTTTCTTTGTCCTCAAACTCAATTGAAGATGGACTGCGGGGCTGCAACTCTCTATTAATTTCATTATTGACTGATCTGGCCATTTATTTTTCTATTATTTTCTATTTCTATTTTCTATTTCTACATCATAAGACATATCTTACTTCTTAAAATTACTTGTTTCGGCCAATTTACAGTCCCAAAAACTAAATTCCCTTCAGCACCAGCATTTTGCATTTTTGTGTTATGATTGACATGAGGGCAAACAATAAATATGCCACAAAAAGCCGCCCGGAAAGTTTCAGTGGTTAACTATGCAAAAATAGGGCAAAAAGGGTAAGTTAACTGATCACTTTGCAAGTATGAATGTAGTCGAACAGCCAGAGACTACTTCAAAATGTTGCAAAACTACTAGTTGAAGTAGAAACCAGCACCCAGTAAAGTACATACCTTTGCTGAGGCCCAACAGTCCCCTTTAGTGCTCACTCATAGATACAACCACCTAAATACACCTGATTTTTTTCATCAAGATCAATCAGTTATTCCCTGAGAAAAAACAAAACAAAAGCCATGTTCATTTCTCAGAAAAAAAACACCAAATAAAGTAAGAAAAAAAAATGGATCTGTACCTCTATTCGGATCTGCACCAAAAGTTAGTGGGGTCTATTCTGGACTGAGATCCATCCCACTTCCAACTTTCGTGAAAATCCGTTCAGTAGTTTTTGTGTAATCATGATAACAAACTGACTAAACAACAAACCCACAGGGAGGTAATAAGCATCAGTTGCTGCATTTTATGATGATGTGTAAACAATGTATTCAATGTGTATTGAGGGGTTTTGATTGCTTGTTAAAAACAATAAAGTAAATTAGTTTTCGGTTAATTGATTGTTTCAGCACTGAAGAAATGATTGTCACCTGTGTCTGAACCCTGCAGAGTAAAATTATCTTCTACTATTACCTGTTACTACCTGCACTGTATGTGCTGTGTGTCTGCGTGTATGTGCTTTGTGCCCGCGACCCCGAGGTCAAAGTATTCCATCGATGACAGCCTTATCCCCTTAAATGCACCGTGGAGCGTCCCGGCTGCCATGTGCTAGCGGCGAGGTGTGCGTGATGAGTGGAGATGAGTCACAGACAGGGGTGAGAGGCGGTGTCACACAGATAACCCCTACAGATGGACAGCGGGAAGGGTCTAAGGTTTCAGACCTGTTTGTCCGTGTGCGTGCGCGTCTTTGTGTAAAAATGATATACCCCGGAAAAAAGTGCATAAGAAAGAATGCGTGTGCGTGCATATGCGCGCATGTGGAAGTATGAGTGGGAGAGTGAAACAAGAGGCCGTGACCCCGAGCAGCACTGACATGAGCTATCATCACAATAGCCCCTCCTGATCCTCTGCCGAAAAAGAGAGCATCCACTAACTCTTTCCAGTGTGGGACTGCAGCACAGCACAGGGTGACGCACCAGTCCTCAATACATGGTCCATAAACACTTGTTCCTGTACAGCCGCTAAACTTTAATGTTTTCAACAGAGGTGTTAAATCATGGCTGGAAGGGAAGCAACACCGTTCAAACAACATCTCCATCTGTATCTATACAGTACTGATTCAATACTTGTATTTTTTTTCTCTTTTCTTTTTGTTTCTTCCTTCCTTCCTTTCTTCCTGTAATAATTTCGGTTACTGACTAAATGCGGACTATGTGGTTGCATAAGGCCCCTGAAGCCAACAGGGCCCCTCAAACAGTACCGTAGTCAAGATCTTGCACAGATTCTTGATGCAGGGAAGCCCCAGTGCATCCCATTTATTACCATTTTCTGTGGGTTTAATTTATCTGAGATGTCAGACTCAAATTTACGTTTTCAATGGGCGCAGCCTCTTTATCTCTTAAAATGTGACACATCGATGCATTTAAATGTTAAATATGTGGCTTAGACGGTTTGGAATCACAAAATAGGGGCCTCTAAAAAACTTTGGGCATAGGGGCCCCCTTAAAAAAATCTAGAAACAGCCCTGCACGGAAAGGTGCTGTAAATTAGCATCTGGTGTTTGTGCATGGCTGCATGTTGCAAGCACCAAACTGACTGCTATGTCCGTGTCAGATGAGTAAATAAACTAAGAGGGGTGAGTTCACCCAAACCACAAAAACGTTTTTTGGCTCTTGTGGTGTCTCGTCCTGAAGATAGTTTGGGGTTTTATTTGCAGATGTTTTGAGATCTCCAGCGCTTTTCAAAACTTCTTCACAACCACCCTAATGTGATTTAGGTGTGCAGAAGTTTCCTCTTGGTGTTCGAAATTGTTATTTGAAAAACTCAGAGCAGCAGAAACAGTTGCAGAATGAATTTGTATTCATTTCATTTCCTCTGTGTTCTCCAAACCTTGACTACCAACAACATTTACTGGTAAGGATCTGAAGTGAACGGTTAGAAGAATAAATTTTCAGTTCGGTCTCTGCAGATCAAACCTTGCTTCTGTCTCTTATTGCTTATATTGATTTCAATGTAACTGAATGCACAATATGGTTATTTAGATATGTTTTGGTTTTGTGTTAATAATGATTTTGGGTGTGTTTTGAATGTCACCTCTCAGGTCGTACATTCAGTCAACGAAAGTCATAATGTCATGCATAATTCTCATCTGATTGGGTGAATCAACAGATGTCAGTGGTGCAGTGTGGTTGGATGTACAAAATTACAGATCACAGAAAGAGATGGAGGTGAAAGAAAGTAATTGTGTAGGAATGGTGAGGATTTATTTATTTTTTTTAACAGATGGTAAGACTTACTCACCAAACATCCCCCAGCAGGTCGACAAGACGAAACTATAACACTTTATATTCTCCCTGCTGTTTTATTCTTCTGGCCAGTCTTCTTCTTAACACCGGAGCAACCTTTTTTTTTTTTTTTTTGCCCGGTCGTATATTATGCAACGTGTGAGCTGCTTAAAAGGAGCGCGCAGCGTAAAGCCACAGCTCTGACTCTGAAAACTTTATACAGACACCTTGTGTCACAAACTGAACTCTTTAAAGTTACAATGTTAAATATCTTTTTTGAATTCCTTGCTATTGATGACATCAGCAACTTGTTCCTTGCACTTGCACTCTCAAGGAAGCATCCTGATTGTGGTATCCCCGCTCAATTTATCCAATCAGGATGAGGAGCTCCATGATGAGGCGAGTTAGCTATTTTGCTAGTATAAACCAGTTGTTAGTCGCATATCTTTGCTTTGAGCCTTTACGCAGCTAAAATTAGAACAGACTGTCATAATACATGAGTTAAAAATTAATATGAAATACGGAAGAGAGGCGAGGCCCGTCACATCCTTTGGACTTTCCAAGCAAAAACCACCCCGAGCCCTCTCCACAGAAATGACTCCAGAGGCCGTGGCAACCGAGAAATGACAGGAATGGTGTCGCTCTTTCACATCTGCTCACACTGGCAATAAAAACAATACCACACAATACACACACACACACACACACAGATCTCTGACATCTGGTAGCTCTGAGGGAAAGGAGAAAAGGGAGATTTCAGAGACAAGAGGTACGGAGCGCGCCCACTCAAACCATGGCGCTTGCGAGCGAGGATCATCTTCCTTTTGTTCCCGTCGAGGAGGTTTACTGTCTATAAACAGCTCGGCTTTTACGGCGGAACGTCCAAATAAAAAGCTTTTTGAAGACTTCGCCCAGTCAATTAGTCGAGCAGTGTCAATAGAGCCGCTGCATAATGACTCACCTGTAATTGCGTGAGAACGAGCACTCACAGGAGACTGAGTGGCACGTCACATAGGAATGACAAAGCCCTCAATCTGTTTTTTAAGGACTTGTTCTGTTAGTTGACCCCCAAACCCTTCCCCCCCTCCCTTACCTCGCATCACACACACACACACTCACATTTATCTTTCTATTTCCTGTAGTTCTTAGGAATCACGTGGCCGGTGACACTCTGTGAAGCATTTGGGACTTGTGGCATGATGCTGCTGAAGGCTTGAGCTCCCTCAGTCACCCCCCTAGGTTTTTAAGGGCACAACTCAACGCTGGCTGGATAGTAATGGCCGGCTCACTGAGTGTGCTGAGCTTAAATAAACATCTCTCTCTGGGCCTTTTAATAAACATGCATCCTCTCTTTGTGTCGCGGTAGTGGGATAATGAACAGGCAAGACAATTATCATAACTGGCTGATGTTATCTCACTTTTGGGGGGGGGGGGGATTAGTTGAAATGTTGTAATTGCACTGTCAGACTCCCACCCACCAACCCTTCTTCTTCTTCTTCCTCTTCTCGAACACACACATACATATACCTCCCACCCGCTCCTCTGCCTTCAGCCACTTCAAAATGAAATTCTTCTCCGTCTTGTCGTCCTTTAGTGGTCTGCCTCGTTTTTTTTTTTTTTAAGCTGATATGCGGGCATCAAAGAGAAGCCCAGCAGCCATCAGGGGGCCTGGGGGGGCCTGCACAAGATCCAGAAGGAAACCTGACGTGTCATTAAAATAAACCACCTAATGCTGAAGCTTCTTTATTCATCACAACATACCAGTTGAGATTTAATTTTTCTAATTTTGAAAATATAGTTGTACTTTTGACATATAAAATATTAAAGGGGCATTATGTGGTTTTAGAGTAGAAATTCAAACCCATAATTCTGACATTTGCAATATTAATGAGGTAAGAATACAAACAATTTCCATAACTGAGTAAGTTCGGTATCCTCAGAAGAAAATGCGGTCTCCTGAACACTACTAGCTAGGATGTGGCAGGGTCCGCCAACTATAAAGCAAGTAAAACAGTATGATATTGTGTTGTCCTTTAAAATCAGTGTGTTTATTTAGTTTCTTCTTCTACCTTTAAAGTGTTTTTTTTTAATCCCTTAAATGCTGGTTATAGTGATGTCTGCACCCTGTACATCAGACATGACGACGTAAAGGGTGCCCTCCAGCGAGACGAAGCCCAGTCGACGTCCCTCGGCAGTTCAAAGGAGTCGCTCTCTCTAAACATTATCATATAATTTGGGCCAGCCGTCGGCTTGTAAATAAGTGATGTAGAAGCCTATTGTGTGATGGGGCACAGGTTGGAGACAGGCGTCTTTGCTCTGCCGGCATGAGCCGCTGAAGACAAAGGCAGGAGACAGAGCGTCTAACCTTTGATTCTTCTGAGGACTCAGCCGCCTTGTATCAGGGCAGGACGCATGGGCCACAATCATGCCCCCAATGTGGGGACGTCAGGAACAATAGAATCACTCTCCCACAGTCAGGCTCAACAAGCCGCCCCGGCTGCAATTGGATTAGCGAGTGTCCAACCACCACATGTTAGCCTAATTGACATAAAAGTGAAATTTGAGAACAATACGGCCCCCAAACCCCAAAGGCCTGCTAGCTTTGAAATGGCATACCACTCCTGTAACAGCTTCTGTCGTCAAAAAAAACAGGATTAAAAAAAATTGCAGAAAAATGTAGAACCACGAGAGGAGAATTCCCCCCTTGTTTGTCTTTCTTTGATGAAGTGTGAAACATTCAGAGCTGGTGAGATGCCAGATAATGAACCAAACCGTTGTTTTTATTTGGGAGAAAACAGAGCATCAGAAAGATTTCTCTGCTTTTAACTTTGTTTTTACCAAAAAAAAAAAAAAAGTGATTTGACCACATTTAACATCAGGGTAAAATTTAACTCGTATTCATGTTAAAACAGTAATAAATAATTACCGTCCACTTTTATTCTTACAACTCTCTCATAGGAGATAGTTATTACAGATATCTTACAAGAAGGTAAGTTTTTTGTCGTAAGGGGCTCGTCAGGATGTCAAAAGAAATGAATAAAGTCAATGTACATTTCTGATTATTTCCACTGAGTGTGTTGTGTGGTAAATTCACGCCGGGACGCGTCTCGTGATCCGCTCGAGGTTGTCATCAGAAGCAATTCATGTTTTTTTATTTTTTTTTTCTCCAAAAATTGTATATCATATGAAAGCAATAAATATTACCAGTAAATAAACTTTACTTTTTAGATTGTTTTTACTATTTTCTCAATAAAAAAAAAACCTTATACAATCTAATGTACATTATGAAAAGTTGTACAGCTTTTTATGTTTAAAATAAGGACTCAATTTATTTTTAATATGTAGATATAAATATATATATTTTGTCAAAATATATGATCATATTGTCAAAGAAACAAAAAAAAAGTGAGACAAACATACACCTCAACATAAAAGTTATAAATAAGGGTCCAAGTGAACATTTTTTGGGAGTAACAACCTTCTGATTTGCTTTAGCGTCCATGTTGCTTTTTTTCAAGTCCGAGTTCTAGAAGAGTCTGTGTGTTAGCGGCAGCCGCAGCCCTCCACTACCATTTCCTGGTAGTTTTTTAGGACCACCTTGTCATGTTCGTCTAGGTAGAGCATGGAGATGGCGCTGAGCTCTGTTGGCACGCAGCAGGCCTTGGGAATGTTGTTGTTCACAGAGTTCACCAGTGTCTGAACAATGGCGTGGTTGGTTGAGTTCAGATGATCCGCCAGAGGAAAGGGGCATTCCCCGTGGCAGTAATAGGCCTGGTAACCAGGGGGCGCCACTATCCAGTCATTCCAGCCTACGTCGCTGAAGTCCACATACAGTGCGTGGCGACGGCAGTTGCGGTTGCGTTTACGGCCCCGCTGCTTGGGGCTGCGCTTGGTCCGGCGGGTCAGCGGGTGACCCTTCCCATCGTGGCCAAAGGTTACCAGGAGGGGGCGCAGCTGCTGCCAGTCCTCGCCGGGCTCACGGTGTAGCGAGCGGCTGACGCGGACGTGTCGGCCCTGGTGGCTCGGCGTCTGGTTGAGATGCAGGACCTCCACGGCCAGCCCGTAATTCGGGAGGCCCTCGCGAGTCCAGCGCAGCACGGCGGGGCTCACGTCAAAGCTCTCCCAGCGCGATGCGTTGTGGCGCACGAGCCGCGTGTCCAAGAGCTGCGTGATCAGCTGCCCCTTGCGCGGTGGCTTCAGCACCTCGTACACGTTTATCCGGTGAAGCTCCTGGTCTTGTGACAGGGAGTCGGCGACGGCCTCGTCTATCTGATGGCGGTAGAGCCTCAGCTCGGCGGAAGAGAGCAGCTCGTCCTCTGGAATGCTGGTGAGGTTGAACAGGAAGCGGAGGGGCATGGTTTCCCCATCATCTCCCTCGCGCACGCTCTCCATGTGCTCTGAAAATGAAGAGAAATATGGGACGTTTTATTCACTGCAAGTCCTTAACGTTCAGAGCTTTTAGCAGAAAGCACACATTGCTTCGGATGTTGAAGTTTCTCATGAAAATACTGTATCTCCAAAACTATGAGACACTCACGCTCACCTCACTATTTCCTCCCTCTAACATATCTTAATTGACACAAACTTATGTGCTTACACACTCCGCAAGGCCTCTGGGGTATCCAGTAATATAAATATACATCGTCCACACTTCCTTATCTATCCATAAGGATTATCCAGCCCTTCTCTCAATGCCTTTCTCTGAGCACTTTGCTGAAACATGCATTACAAGGAGGGTGGTGATTAACGTACCACAGCTACAGTATAAACACAGTGGAGGCTCCCTGTTCCACGCTCAGTCTGCAGATTTCTGGCAAGATCACCATTGTTGGGGAAAGGAATGTTGTGTCTACTATTTTCCTGCTCAATCCACCCCTGTTATTTCACACCCAGGCCCTAATCTCGCCCAGGTGGTTCTCATTATTAAAACCTGCTGTGTTTCTGATTAGCTCCGCAGTTTGTTCACTTAAGACGTTTATCATTTTCATCGTGAATAATCATTAAGGAGTCAGACGATACAGTAGAATCTCGTCTATCTGGGGCCAGCGGGAAGGGAGGTCTTTCCAGGGAGCTCTGCGTTTTCAGATCCCCTCAACCAAAGCTTATTCAGAATCGTCTGCTTTGAAGTCTCATTTACTTTTTAAAAATCCAAAAAATCAGGGAGTCACCTGTTACGCAAACCAATAAAAACCCCATCTTTCTTCCTGACGAAAGGTTAAACGTCTCGCCTATCCTGAAAGCCGTCCGTCTGCTGCAGACTGTAATACCTCACAGTGTTTTGGACGGATCAGTCAGATGATTCACGCTGTTGCACAATGGGTGCCTCCATGAAAGCGAGCACTCCCACTCAAAAGGCCTCAAATCGTGTTATTAACATAGTTTAGCGAAAGAGAGGAGAGCGTGCGTGCATACACACACACACACACACACATATTGCATCACACCGAGAGAAGGTCCTCGGTACGCTGCCGTGTGTGTGTGTGTGTGTGCGTGTTCCCGTGTGCCGCCACAAGCAGTGTGTTTGACGAGCCCCATTAAGGCTGACTCATCCCTCCTTCCTCACTCCTCCCCCTCAGGGCAGACATGTTCTGTAGCCCTACAGCTCCCCGCTTTCCTCAGTTCGCCGCGCTGCAAGATCGCTCCCTCGCTTTTCCCTGAGTCTGGTAAATCATCCCTCTGCCAAAGACCTTCAAGCATTCACCCCGACATGTTTCAGTCTCGCTTTCCGACCTCAGTTTACATTCGACAGATCCCTCACCCTGGAGTTTCTCCCGAGGCTAATTGAAACCTCTGCGTTTGTCGCGAAAAGCTAACCAGACCCACGTCACGGCGAGAGACCAGGAACCCGTCTAACGTTCCACTCCTTCTATCACACCAGCTTCTGAGACTGTTTTTCCATCTCTTCAGAGAGCTGCAGCGTCTGCTCTCAGCACCCACATTGTTGGCAGTAGGGGCTTTATTTAGAAGCCTGCAGAGTAGCATTAAAGATAATTGCATGTTGAGGAAGGTCCTGCTAAAAGAGCCCTCCATATAAACTGGAGACATGAGAGAGGAGCACACTCCAATTCCAGGCCAAGACTGGAGCTTTTTTAAGCCGCGTTCTGTTGGGTGGGGTGAGAAGTGTAAGTCAGTAATATGAAGGTATGCTTTTCCTTCAGCTGCTAACCAAACATGCAGACTTTTGTCAAATGAGGCTCTTGAGAGCTTGTCTAGCAGAATTTTTTTTTTTTGCCCCTCTGTAGACGGAGTTTGGTGACCACATCCTTAGATTCCTTGGTTATGGTGAGATGGGTGGAACTGCCTTACAATCATGTTTCAAGGGATGTAGGAAATGTTTCTTTTTTTTTTTTCGCCCTGAAGCCTTTGCAGTCCTCGCCCATGCTAATGAAATATATTACTACCAGAATTATTGGAATGCCTGGCAACAATGGCCGTGAGTATGGTGTAATGTTTCTGCGCTGACATTCACATTATCATCGCTCCTCCCGCTGAGAACAAGATTTTTTGTGCATTTTCTTCCGCTTACCCTCGTGGTGGAAGCCCCTCACTGTGTTGGCCCGGCTGGCTGACCTCTCTGGGTACTCAAAAGCGATGTCATGCGCTCCGGCCTCCTCAGCCTCCCCCGACTGTAGCCGGTAGAGGTCCAGCAGGTAGCGAGGCACCGTGGCTGAGCGGCTGGGCCGCGGCCGCCTCTTGAGGCCGAACATGTGCAGCAGCGTGGCCTCGAAGTCCCGCAGCAGTTCATGGCTCTGAGCGGCCGAACGACCCTGCAGGCCCGGTACTTTCTTTTTCCCTTCTTCAGGTATCAGACTAGCATGGTTGCTCTCTCCCAGCAGGACTTGGCATATTAAAATGACCATCAGCATTCGATTACCAGGAATCATGATGTCTCTGAGGGGGAGATGGTACAGGGAGATAAAAGATTAGCAGAGGAAAGACACAAAAGAGAAACACAATGAAGGGACAGAAAGGCCTCCCCTTTAACAAACATGTCCTCACTCTCTTCTCTAACTGCTCTCTCCGAAAGGCAGACTCTAATTGGTTATACAGTCTGGGCTGCCTTGTTTACAGTAAAGCAGTCCCCGATCAGATAGACCACAGTTGCAGTTTATCTTTGGCGACATCCTCCAAAGGTAAACAGCTGGTTCAAGAACACAACTTTTTTTGAATGGAATCTGAGGGCCATTCCTCGTACCCCGCCTCCCTCCCCCCCTTCCGTCTCCTCCCTCCTCCACTATGATTAGACAAATAAAAGAGGCGGCCCCGGGGTCAGAGCAAATTCTTAACTCGATAAGGAGCCGCGGTCCCTCGCAGTCTCCTCTTGGCGAGCCACGGGGCAAACCGAGGACTACGTGCCACACATTAAATTGAAAAAGCTCTTCTCTCACACAAGCTCTTGCCCAACAACCCCATCGGGAGCTGGACGGGGAGGAAAGGGGAAAAATGTGTCACATGCCACAAATTGAAATGGTATGGTCCGCTCACTTACCGACAGAAAATAAAGCATGGGAAAACAGTCCATGTTTGTTGGGAGCAGTCAATGGACACGTTCTTCCAGGAAATGTTAGGTGGTGCTGGGCGGCTGCAGGAGAACGTTGGAGTGACCCTGTTCCTGAAGGATACAGACAAAAAACATGATTATATACTCAATCCAGAGGCTGTTACGTGTTATTTACTTAGAGGAGCGCATGTCAGCGTGTGTGTGTGTGTGTGTGTGTGTGTGTGTGTGTGGGTAAGAGAGAGAGAGAGAACCAGTATATCTTTAAAGGCTTATCATTTTGGCTCATGGGCTAAGCTAGCTATTTACTGTAACTGGAATGTAAGGAGGTATGCGCCACAACACAGACGAGCAGATCCCCCGGTGCCTTGGGCAGCAAAAACACACCTCGTCACATTATTACATTGTCTCTTGATTAAGAAAACCCACTTCAAAAGCAGCTACCTTGGCGGCTGATGGTAAGTTCTCCTCCCGGAGCAGAATAAAAGTGCCGACGACAACTGGAAAAAGAAAAAAGTCGGAACGTCTCCTCTCGTGTTCACACACAAGCCGGAGAGCTGATAACGCCTCTTTGATCAGGAGTGGTTAAAAAATCTATATCCAAAACAAGACGGGGGCTGTTTGCTTACAGAAACCGTCTCCAAGTGAACTCGGTCAACCTTTACCCCCCCGTCCCGCCTCCCCTCCGCACACACAAGGAACTCAATACATGCCTCTCGAAAGGGGCTCTTCTCTTGGTAACGCTTCCCCACTTGAGGGATCTCACAGGTTGCGGTGACGCTGATGACAGGCCTTCTGCTCTTTGACATCACTGTCAGCGGAAGAAGAACCGTACAACCAGCACCGGTGCCTGTGCGGATTTGGTTCTGAATATTTATATAACCACATGATAACTGATATTTTCTTGGAGTTTGCTCGAGAAGATGAATTTAAAACTCCCGTTGGTAAGATAGTGGCGCTTCAGGTTTCCCTCGCCCGGCCCTTTGGGATTGGAGGTCGGGTTGCCCGCCAATCCAGAAGCGGCACTGTTTGACAAATTGGGACTGAGACTAGAAAACCTACCTACAGGAGCTTTAATTAATAGCTTCTCCAACAAAAAATCTTGCAAATGGCCCTTTAAAAACAAGCTTTGACAGTGGGGTTTCTTTTTCTCCTTCTGTTAGGTTTAACAAGCGCAGCATTAGGGCTCTAATGATTCAATTCTTTTACACGTCATTTTAAATGTGCTAAATGTCGTTGAATCACGCTAATAAAATTACTGGATTTTTCAACCACAACAACTGCACCACAGAGCAGACGCAGCGAAGTGGGCCTTCGGTCATCATTTGGAACCCGTTCCACTGGAGAGCACCCAAGCATTACTACACAGTGAGGATGCACATTAACAGGAACATCGTGTGTGTGTGTGGGGGGACATACAGTGTGTGGGTGTGTGTGTATGTGTGAACATGTCTGGGTTTGTACCTCGGCCCCTGCATGGCTCACTGTACATGCAATCAAGGATCTTTTTTTTTTCCCTAACAGCATTAGACTTTGACCTCCGACTGACCCCCCCAGTTCTCGGTCATGACACTAGATCCAGTGTGTGCGAAGAAAAAGGGGTGATGTGCGGTGCGCGTGTGCACGAGCTGAGCGCTGCGCGTGCGTGCGTGAGCGCGCATAAGTGTGTGCCACCGCTCACATGTTCGTGAGAACTGTGGCAAGGGGAGAGGAGGGTTCAGAACATGATCAGCTCTATTACCCATGGGGTGGGGGATAACGTGTGTGTGTGTGCACGAGAGAGTGAGTGTGTGTGTGTGCACATCTCTTACAACAAACGTTCATTGTACAGCGAGGGCCTCTCCCATGATTACAGGGATTCATAGCACTCAAAAACACTGACCATACAGAACATCTTGTAACTGTAACCAGCCACTGACAAAGCTGCAGGCTAAAACAGACAGACACTCAAAGTGGTGCGATGATGATGAAAGAAGATGTAAGACAGACAGGGAGGAACTTTCAACTCTTGGAAAAAGTCATCACGTTCACTGCGCTGGCCTGTTTTCACCCGCGGCGATAAAAAAAAAAATAGTAAAACACTTCCAGTTACGCCAAACCCTGCTGGTTCTTTCAAAGATTTTCCACCACATTTATCAGCATATTTGCTCCTCCTGGTCAAACAGAGAGGGCAACAACAGAATTCCCTGATTGTAACGTCTTTAAAGCAGCTCCGCTCTCAGGATACTTTTGAAGTGAGCGACAGACAGAGACACATTTTGCAACAACAAATGCAGACCAGGGTGCAATTAGGCCGGAGCAGTCAACTGCCCTTGGCTTTGCTCGATCCCCCTTGGCCTCTCTCTCTCTTTCTCTCTCTCTCTCTCTCTCTTTCCCTGACCAGAGATAATGTGATCAGACTATGCACATGGCTCTTCAGATGTGTTTCCTGAGGAATTTGACAGTGATGGTGGGAGGGAAGGCGAGAGAGAGGGAGGGAGGGAGGGAGGAGGGCAACAGGTTACCACAAACAGCCAGATCTCTGGCCCAATTTGATCATTTTAGGGTGCCAGTAATCAGTTCACCAACCGGTTTAAATTGATAGGTCATGTTAAATGTCCTCCTCTGGTTGGTGCTTTTATGGTTAAGTGTTCATAATGAAGCAGAGTATTAATGATTCTTCAAATAATGGCAAAGCAACAATAGAAATAGCCTTTTAAAAAAAAAGTATTTGAATGGTTTGTTTACCCTCCTGATAACAAAGGGGGTCAAAACTAAAACTTAAAGGATTTCAGAATAACAACTGAGGCTTCACAGTGTGTTCTCATCACCATTGACAGAAATAAAGCAGGGACCTGGGCCGGTGGAAGCCTCTTGTTGTCGAATAATGTAGGTTTGGGTATTTTTTTTTTTATTTGCTCCCAGCAGCACTTCAACAGTGAGAACATTCACAGTCAGTGAGATCACTGAGAGCAGGTTAATGGTTTTGTTAGCTGTGAAGGCAAAAAAAAAAAAAAGCTCTGACATATGGTTGATGAGTTGCATGGCCGTTTTTTTCGTGAGATGTTTCATGCTGATATGAAATATTAGGTCGAAGAGGGTTAAATAATACAAATGTGGCATTCATAAAAAGTCAACACCTGGGCCAACAGTTTCCTAAAAAAAAACAAAAACAGCCAAATAAAATGAGCCTCTCTTTCCCTGGCGCACGCGATTAAGAAAATAAAAATACATATGTATGATTACGTAAATATAAAACGGATTCCGCACTGTCGAAACTCAGCTTCCCCTGCATGATGGCAAAGAAACTTGAGCTGAGAAGTAAAGGAGTGTGGTGCCAAAAGACGCCATGCGCCTGCAGGCCGCAGAGCTCCCTCTCTGTGTGTGTGTGATGCAGCTTTACTGTATTAAATGTCACAATTCCGCTTTATGATCATTTGTTGCAAAACAGGTGTTGTTACAAAAAACAAAAAACAAAAAAACATAAGTGAAAACATGTGAGCCCTTGTGCTACAAACCCGGAATCAACATCTGGTATCGGGGCTTTTGCAGGACAGAAAAATGTGCCGTTTTTTGTTTTACATCTGCTCGGTATTTATATCGAAAACGTGCGTAAAGGCGCAGATTTAGAAAGAAAAAAAAATGCGCTCAAGAAATAAACTGTTGGTTTTTTTTCCTTCCGATTCTGGAGCTGTGTCATCTCCATCTCTCACATTACGCATACCGGGATGACACGAAGCAGACACAGGTGTTTGATCGCGCAAAAATCCGTGCCAAACTTGTCGGGGGGTAGGCTGAAGCTACGAATCGGAAAAAATGTAAATATTTTAATTGTGTTGGAGGAAGAGACGTGTTGAGAAACTGGACGCTCTGTTTGGAAATGACCTCACTTCAGTATGTTGGCTTGTCACCGCTCAACTCTCCGGCACAAACACACACACAAAAAGACTTTATAACCTACTACGAGCTCCGCCAGTGCGCTATTTCGTCTCCAAACACGCTTTTATTTCGCTTCATCTCCGTTTCTGTGTCACAGAGGCGGACTCTCGCTAATTTCACGGGCACGTTTCCATGTATATTTCTGCCGGGAGTGCTCTCCAAACTCTCAGTGAAGTCAGCTAAAAAAAAAAAAACGCGCACAGAACACCAAAAGACCCAAAACTGTCAACGAGATCCCTCCTTGTTCTATTCGCCGGGTCCAGTTTGAAATAAAAAGCTGCCCTGCTGAACCCTCTGTTGTTGCGTAAATGTGTGAGTAGGGGAGCGCTTACCATCAGTAGAGGTACAGGTATCCTCGAATGAAGTGAATATGAACGGGGAAGGTGTAAGGCAGTCCAGGCGTAAAGCCGAAAAACGCCGAAATGAGCCTCAAAGGAGAGGTTGGGTGCCTTTTTGGCTCATTAATCCTTTGCAGCGACACCTCAGAGCGGACAAGACGTGGGAGCGAAGGCCGGCGCTCGGGGGTCTGCAGCAGGGTTTCCTATCCGTCTCCAGAACAGCTCGTGAGGGCGGGCGGTGCGCAAGGGACGACCAGACTTTCCAAATGATCCAGCATCTATGGCCCCTTGCAGTTTTTATGCGTCCGCCCAATTTGCCCTCCCTGCCTCCTCCCTCTCTCTCTCTCTCTCTGTCTCTCTCTCTCTCCCCCCCTCCTCCCCGACCCCCACCCTCCCTCATCTGTCTCAAACACCTTGGATAACCCCCCTTCTCTCCTCCTCCGCTTTAAATAAAAGACAGCTCATTGCGGCGCAGTATTTTCATTATGTGAAACTCGGTCATTTGACTGTGAATAACAGGCGACGGGGTCACATGCGCGGTGCCTTTTTTTTTTTTTTTTTCGTTTTTTGAATTTGCATTTAAATGCCGGGATCCAGACAGCAACAACCGTCGTGGTACTCTAAATTAAAAGACCCATGTGCCTGCAGATGTAAACAATGGGTCTGAAGAGAATTTGAAATTGGCAATTTTGAAAGTAAATAAGACTAATAAAAATGTCATAAATAAAATTAAACAAAGGAGCTAACAAATAATATAAATTATAAAATAAATAATGTCAAATTTTGCAGGAGATTAGAGATGTTCAGACCTTTCTCTACAGAGCCAATTATGAGTGTGAATGAGGCCCTTGAAAGCCCCTCACACACTGTCACTGTTGTAAAGGAAGAAAACTGAAGTGCTCTCTGCCCTTTACAACTCGACAGCTTCTCTCAACTCAGCTTCACATGATCGTATTACCTGATCTCAATACTTTTACTTACTTTCCTCTTGGACACAGAACAAAGATCTGTGTTGTTTTGAGTTCAATTAATTATGTTTGTACGTGGGCGAGCAGGGTGATGGACGCAGGTTCTGATGCTCATCAGGGTGCAACATAAAGTTTACAGAGGGGACCCTCCTCAGGGGACCCTCTCACAGGGAATCAGTGTGCTTTCATTAGAAATGTAACCTGGTAACTTTCCTCCAAAATAACACATGCAACAATAAGTAAGTGTGTGATTTGTTGTATTTAGGTGCAATGTAGGGTATACTTCAGTACGAATACCAACTGATACCGTTGAGATGGGTCTGATATGCTGCATGTCAGAACAGAGTCGTAATCGCAGCCGGAGGATTCGCCCTCTCTGATTTTATGACCCCCGGGAGAGCTCACTAAGAGCGTAAGTGACAGCTACAGCCAGTAAGTTGAATGTATTACTGATTATTCACAGCTGAAACATGGTATTAAACTGGCAACGGGGAATCTCGCATGATTTAAATCTGCTTTGGATTGCTGTGGTGAGCCCTGAAATAAACTGTCTTTGTGTTGTGATGTTGCAAAATACCCACTTGTTGCCCCTTTAAATCAGAGAGTTTATTTTGATCATCATTATGGATCTCCTCACTCAGTCACCCTGACCCTTTCCCATTCAGGTCCCGACTGCCTGGCACGTGAATCATGACTGCGGTGTGAGTGTGTGAGTGTGTGTGTGTGTGTGCGCATCTGTGCAGCGCTGTCTCCCTGCGTGCCCGGCATTCGGGGATGCTGTTTGTGATTCAGACCTCTTAATATTCCCCACCTTCCAGTGCATACCTCCTGCGTGACTCTCCATGCCGGATCTCCAGCTGTGATTGTCTCATTTTAACACCATGACTGAAACCATCCGCGTCTCACCTCTTTGATGGTGACCTTGTCATGCGCAATTTATTTCTGGTCAAACTCGGAGCCTTTCTTGTGGGGTCCGTATTTCATGTTTTCACTTTCAAGTGCAGAATGAATGGGGCTAATCACGCTGATGACCTGATGTTGCACCAGTGCATTGAACTCAGATGAAACATTCCTTTCTGTCAGCCTAATTTCGAGGATTATTGGTGCAACAGTTTCATATTGAATACAGCTGAGGGCTCCTGCTCACTGGCACTTAATACTGAACTTATATACTACGATGTTTACGCAGTGTTTTTTTTATGATATTACATAAGTTTCCCATTATCAAGAAGTACTGGAACTGCTTCCTGAGGCTGTTCAACAATGTTGCTCATCTGTGCTGATTGAAACATTGTTAATACGACACATCCCGTTCTTATGGAAAGTTGTTGCCGCAGTATTGCTTCTCTTCATTTTATATTCCTTTATCTCGCTGTCGCATTGCTTCAAATGTTTGAGCGGATGCTGCTGCAGCGCCACAGAGACGTTGTGATATCACGTCTGTGGGTAAACTACTGTGACAATGACCAAATTATAAAGGGGTTTTCACGACAGGATGTTTCTGTGAGTCATCGTGATCTAGAGATATTGCAAATGGTATGTCAATGTGACACACTGCAATCTGCAGAATCTATACCCGCATCACGTTGGACCACAAGATAAACGGATAAGCCTCCAAAACAGACACGTAAGAAAACAAACAAACGGCAGAGTTATGTAGCATTTGGTTATGGACTGATAAGACAAGGATCAACGTGTACTGAACATGTGGCAGAGACGGAACATCAGAACGTTTGTAGAAACTGAGAACCATCTCATTCACACGTCACCGCTCAAATAATGGTTCTCGTTTGTCATCTCAGGATATCATACTCTCTGGCAAGAACACACACAGAGCACAGAGGTTTTTGTAAAAATCATCTGTCCCATGTCACGTGGGATGTGATGAACTTTCCAAGTGTTATTTGATCGAAAAAAAAGATAAGATCGCTCTTGTTTCCCAACCAAAGCTGATGTATTTTGGCTGGATTAAATAACTGTGTGACAGCATGCTTGCAACCAGTGATGGATGGAATGAGGTACTTGTACTTGCGTATTTCCATTTATTGCTACTTTAACATCCACCCCACTTCAAATAATGTGTTTTTTAGTCCACTACATTTATTTGATAACTTAAGTTACTAGATACTTTGACCCATATTATACAGCAAACACATACATGTAAATATATGTATAATTTACTTATACTTTTATATTGAATGCTCAAGTCCATTTAGTACCAGATTTTTATTTTTTTATTTTTACACAGTATATTTACTTTTACTGAAGTATGACTTTTTGGGTACTTTGAGCAACACTGCTTGGGCCGAACCACACTCGCATTCATTACTAAATTTGAGACATCATTTGCATGTGGAAATATAATCTAACGTTTGCCCCTGTTTATGTTACATTGCAGGTGGAATACTTTCTTTTATCCAGCAGTGTGGCCTACGATGGCTTCCGGGCCTCGCTGAGTTCCTTCCACACCTCTGGAGGAAGCCTCAGCTGTTGTTTTACCAACCAGGCTGCCAGGAGCACTTGAAGATATGCTGCTGGACAACCCTTCCTAGGTGCTGACCAGGCTTAGCCCCGCTGAGCCCCCTCCAGTTCCGAAGGAGATTACCAACTGCGGGTGGCTTAAACCCGCAGGCTGCGGCTGACTTGACTTGTTGCTCTACTTCTGATGTGGACCTCTGATCTCGCAGTCTGCAAGTGTAGATGAGAAAAATGCTGCAAAAACAGCTGACTGAAAATGTCATGCCTCTAACCTTCTGTCTAGTTCCTTTTTTTTTCTTTTTGCAGACATGATTTGTTTGAGGAATGGCTCGGAGAAAAAAAGAGAAAAAGTTCACCTGCCTCACTCCTCTTTGAGCCGAGCACGGTCACGGAGCTCACTTATCTTCTGACGATTTGCCTTTGGCCATTCGCGGGAGAGGTCTGCTTTGACGTTTCACTGCGAGAGCGGGATGATTTCACCTCTGTGCCTGTGTCACTAAATCCTGCTCGGAGCCGCTCACCTGTGAACGCCAGCCCTTAATCAGCAGCAGCTGAAAGGTGACCCCGACAGCCTAGACCCCGAGCCCGATGTCATAACACACCTTCATTTTCTCTTTCTTCTCCGTCAGACGCACCGTGAAGTGCTCACTAGTGCAGACACGCGCCACAGCCATTGATCAAACCTCAGCTTTCACTAATGCTCGGACACATCTCAGTGGAACATTCTTCCACACAGCCGCCTTGTGTTTTTTATTTTTTTTTTTTTATTTTTCGGGTGCTCGGGCCGCAGCCTGCTTGTCCTGTAATCCCCTAACCCAGCCCTGGGACCTGAAAGCCTGTAAGTGGTGTGAGGGGTTAAGGGAGGGAGAAGGACAAGGGAAGCAGAGTTTGAGGATGGATTGGACAAACTATTTTAATCCCTGTAATGGAATTGGCATGTAAACTCAAGAACCTCGAAGTAAACAGAAAGAAAATGGAGAGGGATGGCTGTTGAATTGGTCTGAGCCTTTTCGGGGGGGAAGCTGTGTCGAAACTCACATTCAGCCCCACGTCTAAACTGCTCGCAAAAGAGACCAGAACAAAGATAGGGTCCAAGTCTTTTCCGGCCCATCTCCTTCAGCAGACATCACTGTTTGGATAAACACTATAAGTTTCCTTCTGTAAAGAATGTTTAGGTTTCGAGTCGCAGAGTCTTGTTCCGCAGTCAAAAATACATTGAAACGTTTGGCCTGAATAGCTAACAGGGCATCAGCTGTCTAGGTTATCTTAATGATAAGATAAAGGGATTTGAGTTCAGTATAAAAAGCAGCCATCTCATATAACACTCTCGCCGGAGAATATCATAAGACCCATTAGAAAGAGAGATCATCAGTGACACTCCGGCGCAAGCGTTTGAGGTCCGGTCTGCCGAATGATGTGGCGTTATTGACTGCCTTCCTGCCAAGTGAGTGACAGGACTTTAATGTCCCTCCATCTCCTGCTGCTGCTGCTGCAAATCTGCCCCTGCCAGATGTTATCAAAGGCTGGTCAAGTGAGTGGCGGCGGGGGCCTTTTTTAGGCCCTTCTCTTCCTCTGTCAGGGCGCAGGGAGACACACTCGGCCTTCAACACTGTCCAGACGCGGCCTGAGTGGGCCAACGCCTGATGCTGGGACTCTGGGGGGTTACTCCAGGAAACTTTCTCAATGGATTAAAAAGCTTTTTTATCACCATTTGGATTGGCACTTGAAGACACTCCTTTAATCTGAGAGGGGAGCTGACTTGGCCCACGCAACCATCCCTAACAGGCCGCGCTGAGAGGCGGCCGAATAAATCCTGCAGCGGTGGCGATGCTTTGTGATGGAGAGGCTCACAAGTGTTGTGCTCTGGTGCTCGAGAGAAAAAAACAGATTAGATCTGAACAGGTGGAAATGAACCAGAATAGAACATGATTTAATAAAGTGCAATGTGGTAGACTCTGGTGCAGTGCCTTGTGAAGTCATCAGAGCTTCAGAATGTATTATCTGCAATTATTTTCGGGTCAGTCAAACTACGTAACCGGTTATGAAGTTATTGAGGCCTATAAAGCAAATTCACTTTCACAAGCATCATACAGTATAAAGACAAAGAGATCTTTTCGAAAACCCTAACCTTAATGCGGCTGTAAGTCATGCACCATCTTAAAGGCACTATTCCGCTGCTCGGGGTCTCTCTACCAATACAAAACAAACAACCTTTGCCGAGTGCTGTGTGTGGGGGGGCCAACTCGAGAGTCCTGTGTATAGCAATAGACACCCGGAGACACCAAAGAGTGTGGTGCAGAGCTACACCTGGAGGAATAAACACCCACATCAACTCAAAGTCAGCTACAGAGTGCGGTGCAGAGCCATACCTGGAGGAATAAAACACCCAGAGCGGCTCAGAGTCAGCTATTGAGTTGGTGCAGAGCTAGAACTTGAGGATAAACACCCACATCAGCTCAAAGTCAGCTACAAAGTGTGGTGCAGAGCCATACCTGGAGGAATAAACACCTGGAGCAGCTCAGAGTCAGCTATAGAGTTGGTGCAGAGCCAGGACTGGAGGAATAAACACCCGGGGACGCACTGGATTTAGCTCTGATCCACAGTCGTTACCACAGGAGAGAGAACTCAGTAATTACTTTTAACTTTTGAAATTAAAACATGGATTTATCTTCACCTCTGACAGCAGCAGTGTGTGTTGTATGTACTGTGATGTTTCTAGTCTCAGGGCTAATGTGCAGTGAAGTAATCTGGCTATCTGGGGCAAATAAACACTCTTATGAGTAACTCAAAAATAACACAAGTGATCCTGCGGTCAAACTTGCTTCGCTGGTGGAGAACAACATTAACAACCACCATTGCTGATAAAAATCTATCCAACGTGACGCAGATTAAAATATTTACAGACTTGTAACTTGTGTAATCCTCTGGGTTTGAACTTTGCATGTAAGTAGTTGATTTTAGACATTGGAATGCAGAGTTTCTACATTTAATGTCTTTAACTGACCCTTAAGGCAAAAATGCCAAAAGTCAAAAAAGTATTGATACACATCAAACTGCACGTCCGCTCAAGTGTTTAATTCTATAAATGGGAAAGGGTTTAACCTCATAAATCATAAATGGACCAGGGACCAGCCACAGCCATCCCAGCAATCCACTGTGAAGTGAGACATCAACAAGACTGTACAGAGGTGGAGCACGGTCAAAGCATCTGCCCTCATTTTCAAACCTACCACACCTCTAAATTATATTTCCACTGCATCTCTATTGCCCAAAGCTGTCTTATCATAAGGAAGACTCTGTTTCGAACCATGACATTTAATACAGCATGTAAATCACTCCAGGGACCCGTTATTCCTTCAAGAATGTAATTACATACTTTCAAATAAAACTTGAAAGGGCCCAACAAGTTTTAAAATGCAGTGTGCGCTCCCAAGACGGCAGGGAGGAATTCCAAGCAGTTGGAATATGCTAACATCCCTGTGTGGGCGAACCGTGGGCAACAGGAGAGCAAAGGAGAGTGTTGAAACAGAATGAAAGACAAAATTACCTTTCACATAAAAACAAACGCAATAAAATGTCAAACTCAATGATATTACTTTGAACCTGCAGTCGATTTTACGGATTTTTGCCACCGCAGTGAATCGACTCTTGCTGTGACTGCTGGGCTTTCTGTTCGCACATGTGCAGTTCAAAGTGATAATCGTGCAAGATTTCAGTGATAATGAAAATCTGCCTTTTGAATTTTTGGCCAGACAGTTGTGAGCGGCAGATTTAATCAGCCGTAACTGGCTAGCAAATGAAGCTAACGGTACGTTAACGCGATACGTGTTGTTGCACCCGACACAGCTGTTTGCGGTATATTTTGATATTTTGGATATTTTTTGCAGGAAATGAGAAAAAAAGTCCTCCTGATTTACGGAGATCTGGGGATGCAGAGGTGTGAACTTCTCCGGATCTGATAGGGATCAGGACAGAACGTTCTAACGTTATCAAGACTCTGATAGCAGCTTTTACAAGACTGTCGTAAGTGTTAGTTAGCCAAACGGTTACAACACCAGTAAAGTGTGCTTTGATTAAACATTTTGCACATATATCTCGCGGTCAGGACTACTGGCCTTGTTTGCTTGTTTGTGAGTAATCTACACATGCTGTACAGTCAACTCACTGACGGATTAAGTGCTTGACTGGTACGTCAAAACACAAATAAAAGCAGCATGATTTGATTTATTAGGAGAGACCGATGTGTTTATCAGCGCCGGGGTCTCCGGCGTGGATATTTGTCAAAGTGAATTTGTTTGTAAAGTCAGCGCTGCACAACAGCTGGATGCTGAACGGAGGGGAGACTTTTGTCGCTGCGCAAGTCGTCCAAAAAATACAGTGCGCTTGCGATTGACTTGATTTTTGAGTGCATGGCCACAAACGTACACTTTTAAACTGTTGTGAGCCAGATGTTACTCCTGATGTGAGAAAAACATCTCCAAGGTAACTTTTTGGACTTTAAGAGCGTCCATTAAATGCACTTAAACATCGTAAACTGAATAATACGGCTGCCAGAGATGACAAATTTCCCATGCAGCGATACGGTTTATTCACCGGCTTAATCCAGTCTGAGTAAAGCTCCTGTGTTTGTGAGTATGTAAAGCTGTTCTAACCGAGGCTCGGTATCCAATGACTCACTCCTGACGTAATATTTCATGGTGCAGTCGGATGTAACTCTCAGGGGTGTCTGGCCTGCTGCTTGGGATTTGGCACGGAGCAGTAGGTGGTCAGGCGATTAGGTCACCACACTGCTCCGAGATCCAGGAATGCTGTAACCCAGGTTTTTGGGATCCGCCGTGCTTCCGATCTCTCTGTGGGAACCAGTATGTTGCATGCTTGTGCCATGGAAAATGCACTTATGTTGAAGCAAGAGTGGAGAGCGTAGCCTCCAGGTTCCACCCAGCACCACATAATTAAACTAGGAGGGAATTTTACACACTTTAAAGAGAGAACCTCTCCACTTTGCACTCAGGGCAGGGGCATGTAATTGCTTTTGCTGGAACGGCTGACGTTTTAGGAGTGGTCAGAGTGTGTTGGCGGAGCCGGTAGCTACAAAGCTCTCGTGCTTGGAAGTATGAGCCTGTTGTGGTTGTTTTGAAAAGGAAATCTTACAAATGTGACCATGAGGCGACGCTCAACAGCTGCGTGTTCGTGTGCATGGTAGCTATGTCAACACTTTCACAAAAACTGAGGAAACTTATTTAGAAGAAAGTCACTTCGACAGCCATGATGGCGTTTTTAGGAAGAAAAAAAAAGTGTACAAGGAGAAGGGGAGGACGACTGAAGAATTCCCTTTTGCAGGATATCCTATGATCTTTTTCTGGATGGCTGACTGAAAACTTAATTTCTAGCTGGGCTTGTAATTGTAGGTCATTTTGCTCTATGAGTGCAATTGCAGATTTGATAAACAAGGTCCTCTGGCAGCGCACTGTTTACTTTCAGGGCCTTGATTTGAGAGCTGAGAGCTCAGGGGTGGGATACAGTTTACCCCACATACACTCACGCAGGCACGCTAACACAACATACTGCTCAGCACGTGCGCGCACCGACACGCACACGCACGCACATGTGACGAGAGGTCATCCGGTTAAATTGCAAGGCTGGTGTCGTTTTACAGTTTTCTTAGTGTGACCAAATTCTGTGATAATATCAGAACACTAAATCTGAAAAGTTGACTTTGCCTTAAAAAAGTCAGGAAGCGATAATCTTGTAATAAGGTAGACTATCAAATTCAAGTTGTAAGTGCCAAAAAGTTTTATTTTATAAAAGTCAAAATTATTAGTCTACTACTACTACTATTAATTTTATCTATATTATCCATATTTTCTGACTCCCCCGACCTGTCTGTCATGCTCAGCACCAAGACCATTTGTTCCTACTGAGGACATAAATCTTGAAAAACGGGCGATCGAAAATGACATGATCACTATCCAATCCAATCCACTTTATTTATATAGCACGAGTTTAAAGTAAAGCACATACCACCGCCAAGGCCCAACAATAACCTTTAACTGCATCAAATATACTCGCTCATTGATAACAGAGACCTAAATTTGCCTAAATTTGACAAAAAAAAAACCTCAGGAACACCCTCTAGTGTCTGTCACGGCTGTTTGGCGCCTAATTATCTCCCCGTGCTATGACGAGTTGAGGTTACGGACGGCGGTTGGTTCACACTTTTCCACCCGTCTCGTTGAGTTGATCGCTGCTGCAGATGTGCAACTCACAACGGGATGAGTAAGATGATGTCTCACTCCCAGGCAATTTCCGTCAACAACTCCGTAAAGAACGACGTGTCTAATTCAGAATGTTTTTGATTACGACGTTCTGGTGTAAGAGTGGTAAATAAGCTAAACGTGACTTAGTGGTTGAGTCACAGATTGTCTTCGAGGCCCGGCGCTCTTTCCTTGGAGCGCGGTATTTACAGCAGCGGGGCGTAGCATGCACAGCGCCGACGTTCATCATTTTTTTTGGGACAAAAAACGGAAGTGGCTCGGAATCAAGCTGAATCATCTGACCCGTGAGTTAATCTGTGGCCTTATTCTAATTCTTTCTAGTTAAAGTTATGGCCTTCCCCTCTGGTGGGCCGGTGCAGATCCTAAATCAGATTGTTACGAGGCCAGATGTAACTCGAGTTGTTGACTGCTGGGAAGCTCTTAAAAGCAAGCTTAGTCATATTACCTGTAATTCTACGTCAAAATCGAGCTCCTTGTTCTTGAAAGCCCTCGATTTCAGAGAAGAGAGTTAGCAGTGCCATTGCGATGGAAGACGAGAGCTCTACGGTTTTTATCACAAAAGATTCTCCAAAACCTGCAGGGGGGCGGGGGCGGGGGGGGGGGGGGGGGGAGCAGTCAGATTTATCCGCCATAGTTGCGTAGACATGGTAATGAATCCAGCTAACTGAAGCCACATTTTTCTCCCCTCTGCGCTTCACCACCGCTGGTCCCCGGGGCCGTTTGACATGACACAAATTTTCCGCTGACAAGAAAATAAATAAATAAACAAACAAAAGGGTTGCTGGTTCCAAAAATGAGTCAGGAGCATTAACAGTGGTCGTGCTTCTTTTTTTTCTCCTTTTTTTTCTTTAATTTAACTGCAAGAGCATACTTGAGGGCTGCAGCTGGAGATCACACACACACACACACACACACTAGAGAAGACGGGGCCAGGCCCTCGAGTGGCCCCCGCCATGGTTAGACCACCAAATGATACTTGCTAACAGCAAGCGTTCGGATTTTCTTTTCCATCATCACAGAAATAAAAAAGTCGTCGCTCTGAAACCCGTCTCCGCGTCGGAAAGTCCAATTTATACCGACTCGGTGTTTATACACCCATCAATATCTCTTTATCGTCCAGGAAACACAAATACAGCACGTCTGTGTTGACGCATGCAAACATCGTATCCCTTTCACAAAACCCAAATAAGCTCACATCCAATTCATGAAATCAAAGCCTGTCGGGGGGACAAAAGCTAAATAGAAATACCACAGTTTTAGTGATATTAGCCAGGATAATGATGCATGTGTCTGTGTTATTCCAGCTATTGTTGTCTTTAGTGGTTTGGCTCATTTTAAATGGCATCCGAAGGCTCATTTGAAATGTTTTGTTTATTTATGTGCGCGGAGATATCCGGGAGCGGGATCTTAAAAAAGATATGTATAAACATACTATCCTGAGTTTGATCTTAACCAGAGCACAACATAAAAAAAAAAAAGAAAAACCCTCCTCCTCCTCCCCGATCGCTCCATCCTCTTTGTTCCTGTAACAAACACCTTCCATCCCAAGCTGCTCTCTCTCCTCAGGAGCCGTAGGTGAGAAAAACGGGAAGCCCGATCCCCCCCCTCCCCCTCCCGCTGCGGGAGCCCCCGCTGGTCACGATGGCAACTGCTCAAACACACCAGCGGCTGGTGTTGGGTTAACTGCCAAATTTGTTGCGTTACTCCGACCGGTTTCCCCTTTACCTCACCCACAGGGGGGGCTCGGGTCGCAGCAGGGGAGAGGAGGTGAGAACACCGAGCAGAGAGGCAGGGAAGGAGGGGAGGGAAAAAGGAGAAGAGGGAAAAGAGGGCAAACCAGAGACTTCCCAGAGGTCCCGGTCCCTCCTCGCGCTGGCTTCGAGTAAAAATCACACCACGGCGCTTCTCGGTTTGCTGTTCTCACTCTCTCTCCTCCCAACCGCAGAACCTTCTATCTAGCTGTTGTTTATTTATCACACACGATACACACACACAAAAAAAAGTTCACTGCGAAGGCGGGTGAGAGCGAGAGGTCACGGTCAAGCCAGATCCGTGCTGTAATTTTCCAAAATTTTTAAGGCGCATCCAGACCGAACGCAGCCTCCTCGTTAACTTCAGTGAGGTCATCAACTTTTTCCGCAACACAACTTCAACTGTGCGGGCCAACGAAATGCATCCAAGCAAACATTCCTGTTCAGACTTTAGTGAAAAGCCGCCCACCCAAATCGAAAAAAAAGGAAATAATCGTAAAATGCCAAACGTATTCATCAGTTCACGCGTTCAGCTCTGCTTTATGCAAACCGCATCGCTGTTTAATCTGCCGTGGGGTTTTTTCTCAGAACAGCCAGGTATTATAATCATTATGACTGTATCTTTTTCTGCCACTAAAACAGACTCTGAAAAAAATCAATGAGATCCAAACTGAGCTTGATAAACAATCTATATCATATACGCGTAATCGGAGGACGTAAACCCTCTCCTTGTGTCACTAAACCCAGTTTTTCCGGAAACATCGCGGAGGACATGACCTCAGTGTCCTCAGTGGTAGCTTACAGCCTTTGGTAAAAGTAGCAACACTGCAAAAGAAAACATGCCGTGCGAAAGTAATGTTAACGGGGAGCCTATTAAAGAATGAAGAACTGATAAGCCTTCATTCTTACGGATGTATCAATCAGACTACACTTCCGGGATCGTGTTTGCTTTTGGACCACTTCTGGTACCTTTAACTCACGCCCCCGCACCCATGTGTTTTATTTTAAAGCACTCAGTCTAAACAAGACTTTAGAGGGAACCCAGAATATGTGACCTTTTCCTGTAATTGCCTGCTTACACTCATTCAGCTGCGGGCCTTCACACCTGGACGTTTTGTGTACGACTGCGGTCCCTTTTCCTGCCAGCCGCAGAGCAATTATTAGTTAGTGCCATGCTCAAAGGCACTTCAGGAGTGTTTACGAAATGTGCCTCTGCTTCCCAGTAAGGGCTCGGCGCTCCTCCGCTCTGTAAACAGTATTAGACTCAGTCAGAGGCTGAGGTGACTCACCCCTCGGATTTTTAGCTCGTCCACCTTTGTGTCATTTTTCGCCCGCGATACCAAACATGTTTGAATGGAGGCTCCTCAGGAGGGGTTGTTGACAAAGGGACAACAAACATTTACAGAAGCCGCTGCACCCTGCTTGGCAAGGGCGAGCGGGAGATGACATCAGGAGGAAAACACAGTGATTCGCTGTTTACGCGGTTTATTTCGGGGCCTGATTATGTGTAACTCCACAGCGTGTTTTTTTTATTTTTATTTGGGAGGCTCTAAGAACGCTCCTAACCGGCTGGGGGCCTCGGCCGTTGTTATTATTGCCTGCATCTGCCGGAAAACCAAATAGTGGCGGGTGGTCACCTTTCATCGTGGAATGATGGGAATGGGCTCTGTAAGGTGAAACCGTACGAGCGGGACGCAGCCGTGACATCATGGCTCTTGAATTTGTTTTCTGTCCTTTCTCTGGCGGCGACAGAAAACATCTGGTGCCGGGCGGAGGAGAAGGCCCAACGATCAAGGGAGCAGCAGCAGCGTGTGTGAGGGATAGTGAGTGAATGTGTGTGTGCATCATACAGGAAGTGTTAATTTGTTAAGCCCGCTATTGCTCAGTGCTTTTTGGGGGGGTGGGGGGGATTTTTCATATCATCTCTAGCAGTTTGACCAACTTTCAGCTTTACAGGCTTGCAGGAGAACGATGCGCAAGGCCGCGAGGGACTCACTGAGCGCCGATCTACCTTGAGAACTCCCTGACACTCGTCCGGTCTCCTCCGCGAGCCTTATTCTATTTGTGCAACCCAGCCTACATTAAATACACGTATGACTGCACACACACACGACCACAGACACACACAAACACACATACACACACTGTTACCCACTACCGCCACCCTGCCCACACTCTATTTCAGTCTGGACTTTACCGTTCCAGGGACCGCAGGCCCCACCACATAGAGAGGACTGTGTTGGGCTCTCTAACCCCAGTCAGACCGGGCTATTCGCCGGGGTGGGGCAGGGCAGTGGTGGCGGCGGCGGCGGGGAGGTGGGGTGAAGGTGGTGGTGGGAGGTAGGAGGTGGGGGTGAAGTACTATCTCGCAGCTGTTTTGCTAAGGACGGCGAGGTCTCTCAGCATAAATTTCACTGATATCACCTCCATCAGAGGGCCATAAAGCTGATTTATTATAAATACAGCTCTCATGTGTTTACTGCGCGCATTCTTGGGCCTGCAACATCTTTCAAAGTGAGCACTTGCAGGTGCTCTGGCTCAGTCTCCGTGGGGCAGATTGGAGGAAATCAAAAGGGAAAAAAAGGAGAAAAAAAAGGCCCAAGTGGGAGAAGGAGGCGATGGGCTGGGGAGGAAGAGGGAAAGGGATAACTGATGGTGGTTGAGTTAGGAAAACATGGCTGCCATTGCGGCGGTGAGTCCGTGGCGATAAAGATAATGTGTGAAAGTATTGAGTTTTCTTTCCGTCACCTCGCTTTCGGCTCCCAGAGAAATACATCTGCAGGGGGGAGGCTCCAGCTGATTGACAATACACTCCTCTATCAGTTGAGACACACAGATCTAACAGCTTTAGGCAGAAAATGGATAATGATACAGTGTCAGACTTTATTTGTGAAATAAGAAGAAGAAAGAGAGAGTAAACTGTCTGCAAATCCGGGAGGGATCGATGCCTGGAAGCTCCTGACCATCCGAGGTCAACTGTCACAAAGCAGAGGGCGGTTAAATGATTGTTATTGCCATGACATACAATATTGTTTAGAAAGATGATCAGACAGGTTTTAAACAAACCTCCAGGTTAGCCAAAGGTATTTTGAAGAGAAAAAAAAAAAAACTAAACTAAACAGTCAAATGATTCACCGCACTGTCTGATGGAGAAAAACCCATCCATGCTCGCAGGCAGACAGTTCCTGCTGGTTAAACTTTGACCCGCTTGTGTTTCCAGACAGCTTTCTGTGTAATAAGAGATTATGACAAACATTTAGATAACCCGACTAAATGCGCTGCTTTGTTTACAACCTGTCTGATTGTCTGACCGCTCATGTTGGACTACTTTTAAGCAATGTTGCCATGTCCCAGATCTCAACACTTAACATTGTTGGGTAAAACCAAAATTGCCAAATTAAGAGACCCTAGATTAGACATGCAGTTTACTGGAAAAGGTTACATATGTCATGCGGCTGGCTGTCTGGCTGGCTGGCTGGATTTATAATGTACCGGAATTACCTTTTAAAGATATTATATGCAACATTTCCGCATTAGAATGTCTAAATACAACCAGACTTTTATTATTTTGTGTGCTTACATTATCCTCAATGTTTCCAACATTGATTTACTTTACGTAACTGTGCATTTAATATGTAACTTACCATGCTACACAGCCTTTGAAATCGTTCAAATTCACATTAAAGGGCAGCTCCACCAGTTTTCATATTATGTGTTATATGTTTTATATGTTTTGTCTTGAGAAGTACCTCTGCATATGTGGACAAAAAAAGTAGTATAAAGTCTTTTGTGGCTCCAGAGAAAGTTGTGATGTCACTCAATGACCAAGTTGCATTGTGGGTAATGTAGGCACCAGGTTCTGAAAAGGAAGAAGAATACATTGAAGTAAGACTGTTTATAAACGGTAATGATGAGTCCAACAGTATTATACAATGCTAGAACAGTGGACTGCTTTTTAAAAACCTGGCACTTACATTACCCACAATGCAACTTTGCCACTGAGTGACATCACTGGAGGTAATTTATCTCATGTTGTGCAGCTTCTACTGAAGCTACAAGAGTTTTTACTACTTTCATCTCACATACGCAGAATTACTCCCCAAGACCTGTACAAACAATGTGTAAAATTGGTGGAGCTGCCCTTTAACATTAAATCCTTTATGAATGGCAAACAGAATTTTCTTTTTGACTAATTACATACATACAACAAACAAATAAGAGGCTCTCTGTACGTCAGCCACATTACCCCTCGTGGTGACCCTTTTCATCTTCTGCTCCATATTCACTGCTTCTGCGATATTAAATCTCATCCGTCCATTTTCGAGACATGAATCTGTTTTTGTATACCAGCACTGCTGTCAGAGGGCATGGGAAAAACATGCTTCAGCGATGACATCAAGCGCTGTTTAAATCTTGTTTATGAAATAAGTACTTGGCACCAGCGATGTATCGCTGAGAAAATTAACAGTTCTCATCTTACGGACCCTGTTTATTTTAAACACTTTAATCCGTTAACATAACCGACTTTTCTTTCCCTTAATCTCGCCACTTTATTGTTTGATTGCGAGGCACTATGACAGAAAAGATAGCATCTAAAGGAAACAAAATGGAGTCCAGATGACCGAAACGGGAGTATCCTTCACCGCGGCCCGGCGGATTTGCTTTCTCTTGATCTCACCTCGGTTTCCGACAGTGACACAGCAAAAAAGGACGAGTCAGGAGGGAGGAAGGGAAGGAAAGAGGGAGGAGGAAAAGGGGGGGGGGACATCTTTTGGCTTTGGAAGCCATAAGTAGATCGGCAATAATTAAAAAACGGAGAGGACACGGAGAGAGCGAGAGAGGAGAAATGTGAGTCATTCCAGAAATGCGAGGGAGCTGCTTGCTTTGTGGATACAGCAGGAGATTGACTAAACCTAACACCGGGAACTGTGAACACACCACTGAGCTGCATCACTGTGTCCGTCATACCTCACACACACACACACACACACACACACACACACAAACACACATCATATGTCTTCCTTTACAGAACTGATGCAAAGATGACGATGACAGTGAAAGAGAAGTGAGAGTATTAGCGGAGGACGGACTTCTTTGAGCTACCGATTTTTCTCGCATGTGAAGAGACGATGACGAAGAAATCTTTCACTTTGATGGAAGTCCTTTATCCAACCTGTCAGGGATGAGTGTGTTCACTTCAGGCTCGAACAATCCTACCCAGTCTCCTTCCCGGCGTCTAATCGGTCTTCCGCCCTCAACCCTCCTCGCTTTTATTTGTCAAATACTTCACAGTAAAAGCATGTGGAGCAGCTTCGGTAAACAGCAACGTTGGGCTACCATTGTTTTAGAAGCACCTGCTATGCCACGGAGAGAGCGGTCAGGGCTCGGTATTTATTTGCCGAGGCACGCACACACACACACACACACACACACACAAAAAGCATCATGTAAACAAATACCCACAATCGTCCTACCACTAGTCCACAATCTGGCTTGTGTTTGCTTTCCGGCATTTTTTCACAGGGTGGAAATATTTAGCCCTGATGAAACATGCATTTATCTAGCTTTTTTTTTTTTTTTTCCTCCCCAACCACAGCCTCTAAAATCAAATAAACGAGGGAGCTCTATTCTTTTTTTTTTCCTCCATAAAACCCCATCAAGAGGAATGCTGGTAATCCATGTCTACTCCTCCATCGTGCCTTGTTCCTCTCATTACCAGCCATGTTGTTCCTATTACGCCTCAACATCCTCTGCTCTTATCAAGATAAATGCGCTGAGATATCATTTCATGTTCCCCCGTTTTGCTTATTGCCTGCCCAAACACAGAATGCAGGTTCACTGCACTGAACCAATTTGCTGCATGGTTGTGGTGTGGGAGGGTTTTTCTTTTTCTTTTTTCCTTCATCCATTCCTCCTTTCTCTCTCTCGTCCTCTCTGTGAAAGCTTTTCCACTGACTTTCCTGGCCGCTCTGCTCGTTTTTTTTTTCCCCCTCCTTCTTTAACATAAGGAGTTGTTTACTTGGCTCTTGTTAAAGATGGAACACAAGCCTCAGAGACATGAGTTGGTTAAAAGTGATGCAGAGGGAGAAGGGCAACAGAACGTACGTGACAGATATCCATAACATAGCGGACGGCCAGTGTGCGCGAAGAGCGTCAGAACTTGGTTTGACAGTTTCCACATCAGAGTAGGCATCTGGGGATTTTCAGTCTATTTTTAAATTGTTAGTCTACTATTTTTTTTTGTTCCCATACACTAAATGAATTTGCGCAGATCTTCTTATTTCTCCATAACAGAAAAACCCACGAAGGGTGGCGCCCTGGTAGCTCAGTTGGTAGAGCTCGCACCCCAGAGTACTGAGGCTGTGTCCTTGCCGCAGCGGCCAGGGGTCATATTCCGGCCTCTGGCCCTTTGCTGCATGTCGTCCCTTCTCTTTCTCACTGTTTCCTCTCACTCTTCGCCCATGATGTCCCATGACAGAGTAACTCAGTATCATGTCTATTACAACTTTTCCATTGGCACTTGAACCAGGACTGAGGTGGATCATCTCCAGAGTTTGGTCAAAGCGCATCTGACCACTTCCAGGGGTTGTGGTGAGGTCAGATGGATCCGTCTTCAAGATCCATCCTGTCGTTACGCTGTGTTTCCCACACATATATTTTACTTGGTCCAGCCCTGGTACATGTTATACTTTTATGTTTTCTTATCTGTCGGTCCTACACACTCTGCGTGAGAGAGAGAGGCGATCTCTGGTGTTGGGTCCTTCCCGTAAAAGCCCTAATTGTGATGCAACCACTCCGGTTTAATGTAGGCCTGCTCGTGCCGTTGTTTTGTACAAACTGGTAAGTGCACCTTTTTGCGGGGATGTCGTTCGGTGTGCCTCGATTTTGATGGGCTACATAATTAACAACAAGGTTCGCCTCCCTTAATTAAAAATCTACTGCTGACGAAGAAAACGGATAAAGTTGCGGGTCGAGAGGAAACAGAAAGGGGAAACAGAAAGGAAAGAGAAACAGATGGGGGGAGAAAAGCCAGTGTGCGTGCAGGTGGACAGTTAAAGCAGCACTGTGTAATGTAGGGAAAAGATAACATTACGTAGTGTCCCTGTTTCATACATTTAAGCAACATTATGTTCTTACAGTACTTGGTGAATTAGGTTTTCTTACTCCTCGGGCACAACTAGGTATTCCTTTGTACGATCGTCTTATTTCGTGTTGTTCCTCTCTGCACAAACTGCAGACGTGCAGAGAGAGGACGGATAGAGACCGAGAGCAGCCAGAGAGCCAGAGCACGGACAAGAACAAGCACAATTAGCCAGTGTGTGAACAAGCTCTTGTTTATTGACTTTCAGGGGGAAACTTTATTAACCTGCCCGGCCTTGAATGGAAGACACCTGCTGTTGGCACTTAGGCTGTCATTACTGCAGTGGAGAGCCGCAGGGAGGGCCCTCGCCATGCCCGGCGCTGCCTGCTGTTCCATTGTCCGGCGCCCCATCATCCAGCAATTGAATGCTACAACGTTTACAATGAGATTGCCCTTTGTTGGGTATCGTCGCTAAGCTGACAGACCTTTTTCCCCTCACTTGTCAGCAATCAAATTATGGTGAACAAACCCACCGACTCCGGTTTTGTTCCTTTTGTCTGTCAGCGAAAACAGGCGCTGCCCGTGATTGACTGTTTTGTCGAGGTTGCCGTTGGTGAAGTGGGTGATTGCGAAAGAATTAAACTCCACTACAATGCCAACTAAAAAACAACCAGTTCGGGTGGATAAAGAGCCTAAAATGGGAGACACTGAGTCATTGTTAGCTTTAAGTGAGCCAATAGATAAGACCGGGCATCCTGATTTCACACACTTCCCTGTCAACGAGGAATTCAAACTCGCTACACCTCCTGTCATTTACAGTTGCTGTGTTAGAAGTTATGGAGTTGATTTTGGGTTCATTTTTGTCACTTTGGCAATCATTTTTATTGTTGACACCTAGGAACATGTCGGCGAATACCCCTTTCGCACTGGACGAAAAATCCACAAACACAAACTAACATCTGACTCTTTATGGAGAGGGTACAATCTGCTTTCATTCTCTGGGTCAAATGCCTCTTCAGTAGTCGCGCAGTCGTCATTGGTATGTATCGGCTCCAGCCCCGATCAGCAGTGACGAAGGTTCGACACCCAGGTGGACAAGCTCTTTTTTTCCAGAGTAATGCCATGCTGTCGTGTTCCAGACACTGGCGCGTAAGCAGATTTACACCCGTCCCAGCGGAGCTCAAAAATCCCTCAGTCAGCACTGAGGTTGAAAGAGAGGCTGAGGGGAAAAGATATTGAATTAATTTTAGAAATATTACTCCCAATATAAATGTCAAATAAAACTACAAAAATAAGAGTCGGGTTGCATCAAACAAGAATTTTCCTTCGACATCTGTTGGAAAAGGAACAGGAATGCATTGTTACCGATCCACTCCAAGAGTCCGCGATCCAATCTGTCACTGAATATTGCATTTTGCGGAGAAAAGTCAAACAATAAATAACGGTAGCTGCCGATATGACACTGTCTGGGTGTGCGATTTCCGATCTTGCTCGCAGAAAAGGGGAACTAACTGTCACCGAGGAGATGAGAGGATAGATGGGTCGTCCTACTGAGTGATACTTCCTCTAAAGTGCATGGTGTCAATGGCTGACTTTCAGCAGAGCAGATAAAAACCCAGCTATCGTGGCTTTTATCGTCCTTCCCGGGGCGAGGGAGCGCTGATACCACCCATTACAAGGACAGCACTGAGGCGAGCTTGGATGCGTGGGCTTCAGTATGTCTGCAGCTAAAAGGAGCATCTGTGTGTATACGTGTGTGTGTGTGTGTGTGTGTGTGTGCTCGTCCGCTAACTGAATACTAAAAAAAGAGGTCGGGGAGGCAGAATTATGGCGATGAAACCGGAGCGCACCCGGCCGTCTAAAGTCTCTTTATGCAAGTGTGTATTTATTTATTTGTTCTCATTCAGGAAATTAGGTAACTGGAAACCAAGAGCAGTTTACAACCAAACATCCACAAATATACAAGCTGTGCACATCCAACTCTTAACCTTACTGGAGGCCAGCGTGTACTCTGCAGACCCCTCGGGCAAACACTGTGTTGATGATCGGGGCTCAACAAAAATAATGTTGCAAAGTCAGCCATTGGCTTGTCCTTCCGTCCTCCCGGTGCCCAGGCAACAAACTATCCATTTGTGTATACACTGCTGGAGATGATGTGATAGCAGACACTGAATTTCCTGCTTTTGCTTCTTTGTGTTGCGATTTTTCTGTTTTTTTTTTTTTTTTTTTTCCTTCTTCGCTCTCATTCCTGTCACAGTTCTGAGCACGTTATGAGAGCCGAGGTGATTAGCTGTAGCCAAATTCCCAAGGATTACCAGTCAGCTAACAGTTACAGGTCAGCCCTGCCTGCCTTCAGAAATACCACACTGTAAACAAGTCAAAGCATGACATAAGCACATGTTTTGGTCCGGGGTTTGCTGCGAACCTGCATTCTACTGTACCCTTAGAAGGAGCTGCTATATGGTTGTATTTAAGGAACGTGCATTTCGCTGCAGATGAGCTGTCAGCTCGTGTGTGCCGGCAGTGTTAATTAGGTGTGGAATGATGACCTTTGCCTGGCCCAAAGGGACCTTTATGCATTGCAGCCGCGGAGTGAGATTAATAGGTAGTGCTAGGCAACACGAGCAAGCGGTCTGCAAATTCTGTCACAAGTCATTAAAAACGCTTGATTTGGCCGTGCCAGCACATGCAGCGTTCGAGCACGGACTGAAGACCTGTGATTCAACCAATCTTCATGAATTGTGTTAATGCTACGTTACCGGGAATAAGTGACGCGCAAGGGTGAGTGATAGTTTGTGTACTTGTTGCTCGTGGCGTCTTGGCAACCAATTTGCTGGATAAAAAAGCGGCCACATGTCGAACAATGCACAGATGACGGTCTATTTGCGCAGGCGAGGAATGGACGGTATTGTTGCAGCGTTTTGTTCATTGTTCTCCCGCTCGGCCTCGCGCTAACAATAAAATGGATCTCGGCGTGAGACGGGCCGATGTCTGTATAAATATAAATGTATTGTCATCTTCTGAAGGCGTTCATTTTGCGACTCCCAAAACCTCCATTCCACCCCTCCGTCTGCTGCTCGCTGGCCAGACTCTCGCTAACCGAGAGAAAAGGCAGAGAAGCGAGTGCGGTGGATAGAGCAGTTTAAATAGATATTATAGGATTAAAGGCACCGCCACTTTCTCTCTCTCTCTCGCTCTCTCCCTCCTTCTCTCGCTGTGTCTTCCTTGCCGTCTTCCCCTCCGTCTCTATCTTGCTCCCTTATGTGTTCGAGCACGGCTGAAGCCACTTTTTGTGGTGCTTTTCAAGAGGAACCCCTTTGAGAGGCAGCTCCTCAGGGACTGGGGACAGGCAGTCGGCCAGCTTCCAGAGTAAACATATAATCATCCCTCGGACAGCTATAATTATATCTGGGACGTGAAGGAACAGAAGCGAGCGAGAGCCAGGCAGATACACAGTAGCAGAGGTAAAGCCGAAAGCCGTGCACTTAATATTTGTTTTCCGCCGCGAAAGGGAGCTCAGGTTGTGTTTTCGGGCAAACAGGGAGGAGAGCGGCTGACAGAGGAGAGCGGCCTGTCGTGGCGAGTTTCGGATTTTTTGTTCTGGGCATTTTTTTTTTTTTTTTTTTTCCAAAAGTGTGCACTTTAGTGTCAAGACACGTCTGCATCCATGCACACACATGCGCACACACCTTGCATGCACATCACCCACATGCAGTCGAACCACACAAGAAACAGTGGGTGGTTTCAGGGCCAGAACGGGGAGCTCCCCCTCAGGCTTGTTCTTTAATCCAACATCTCCCAGCAGAGCAACTTTAATGCGGTCAACTGACTCGCAGGCTTCGTGGTCAAACTGCCGTTCTGCCGCGCCAGCCACGCTGAAGAGAAATTGATTACAGCGCCTGGCCGGAAAATGAAACAACTTCCAGGATGTTTTTTTTTGTTTTTTTTTCTGTAATTAAAAATGAATTTGTCGCTCCCCGAGCAGCGGCGGCTACCTGTTTTCCTCTGCATCACCTGACACAGTTTGAAACCGGCCAAGCCTTCTTCTTTTATGTGAAAGTTCCCCTCTAATTTACCTTGTCTATGGTGCCCCGAGGGCGGGTTTGGGTGGGGGGGGGGGAAGGGTGACATCACGCCATTTAGGCAAATTCCATATGAAAGAAAAAAAAAGGAACGGCTGAAGCTATTCTTCATAAAACAGTGGAAAACGCTATAAAGTCATAGGAAGCGATTAGCTGATAATTAAGCAACCTAAACAAACCCCCCCACCAGGTCTCACACATCATTACCGCCTCCCAAACATACAAGAGCGGTGCACATGTGCACACAAACACACACACACACACAAATACACAGTGGTGGAGGCTGTCTCTAGGGCCGCAGGTTCAGGCATCAGGAGCAGCAGGGACCGAAGAGGGAGGGCTGAGGGAGCAGGCTGCAGCTGGGGTCAGGAGAAGGCACGTTAATCACCGCTATCCTGTCAACAACAAAGAGTGGGCCTCACCCAAATGCTCTGCTCGGTAGCCATAATAACACCACGCAGGTATCACTGTGAGTCAGGCAGAGGTGTCACCGGAGAGCTGAGGAGAAGGAAGTGAAGACATGGTGCGATGATGCAATTACAGGAGTAAAACAGGAGAGGGGTGGAACACAGGGTACGGCAAAAAAAAAAAGAAAATCTCAAGTGGTTTCTTTTCTCGTTTAAGTATCACTTGCGACCACAGGAGGTTTTTCGGAGAGGGATCCCACACACCCGCTCACCCCCAAATTAAAACGAGATAAATTATCATCATTGGCTTGTGTCTGACTGACTTATTGCTCTTATGCCCCCTGATCATCCCCGTGAACACAGCCGCTCTTCTCACTCGACAGAAACTGAAAGAACTTGGATACATACTCTTTATTTTGTTTTTACCATTCCTCCATGACCTATGATCTAGTGATTTTTAGGTAGTTTGCATCTAGAGGAGGCTTTTCAAGTCCAGCCTACACACACACACACACAAGTGCAATTTTCTGCAAGTTCACCCCAAGAGCTGGCTCAAAGTTCAGTTCACACAGATTGAAATGAACTAGGTCATATTCATCGTGTGCCAGTGACTCCGGAAATGACATATATGACCGCTCCTGGAAGGAGGCGGTAGTCAGTGTTACTGTAGACACTGTAGATGCATTTTTGGTAACGGTAAGTGCTAAACTCATCGAACACACCGCATTTCCTGTGACTGGCTGACTTCAAAATAAAAGTCCCTTTAAGTTTTGCCATTAACAGTAAATCAACATGGCACTCTACAGATAGCGAGCATCGTTTCATGTAAAAAGGTGAGTGTAATGGTAGAATTTGTGTTATTGCGAACGTATTAGATGGCGGGTACATTTTGTCACTGCAGTAACCCCACAATGCGACATATGGCTGTTGCATAAGAATTAGATTTTTTTTTTTTTTCCAGTTGGAATTTTTTAAAAGTCCTTCCAAGATTCATATGAGCCCTGCCGACCTGCCTGCTGCCGTGCGACAGGCCGTGAATGCTGTAAACTCCTGCAGCAGTCAACAGTAAGCAGATCTCACGTTCATTAGTCGCAGTGGACACGTTCTGTTCACCCCTCATCAAAAGCATGAGCACGTTCATTTAAACACACTTTTATCGCCCTCATGCATTACATTTCTTTACGGATTAGCCAAGTGAATGTGTTGTCTCAGGCTCCAGTCATTGAAACACAAGCCTTTTCCTGCAGTGACCAGACTGCGACCCCACGTTGGGTCACATTACTGAGCAATGGGCATGTTTAGATTTTTCACTCCAAAAGAAAACATCATTAGGATCTGAGAGTGGATTTCACTTTTCCCTCATGTCCGCAACTCAGAGGTAACGGTGGCCTCCCCCCACAGCAAGGACCGCGGCCTTAGACCTGACCTTCAACCTCCCGGCCCTCCACAGTATACACACCCGAACACACGGATACGCATATAGATCTGCATTTAAAATTTAAAACAGTATAGCGATTTTACACCAGCGCAAACTGTCTCCAAGTGGTCTTTTTCTCTCTCTCTCTCTCTCTCTCTCTCTCTCTCTCTCTCCCATCTGGACTGTCTCCGCTCCAGCAGTTGTCTGATCTGACACTCAGCCTGATAATAGGGTCGGGCCCAAGTGAAACCAGAAACAATTTGTTTTGGTCTGAGCTATCATTCCATTTCCCATAAGCCATGCCTCTCCCTTCTCTCCTCTCAGCCCCTCTTTGTATCTCTTGCCAAGAATTAAAAGGAATGACTTTAGACACAGTTACGAAAAGCAGCTGCTGAGTAACTTTCCTCTCAAGAAACACACTAAAGGCCATCCCAGATTTACATATCTTATTCCAAATCACAAACTGTGCATGCCTTTCAGAGAGCCCCGAGGCTGACACAAGGCCCTCTCTGCCTGCTCAGATTGAACAGTGTTTTTCGGAGCCCTCCTCTGGAATGAATAAGGGAGGAAGTGGAGAGGCCGCACTCACCCTAAGGCAGGAAGTGACATACGCTCAGTGATGCTAGGCAGCAGTTGTTTTGAATCTTGTAAGACAAAAAGAGGGTTCTTTAGAGCCGGCGATAGAGTGAAGCGGAGAGGACGAGGGGAAAGGAAAAAAGGTAATTTGATTAAAGCCGTTGCCTACAGCAGCATTTCCAATTCTAAACATGTCTGTCCTAAACTGGCTGATGTAAACACGGCGCGCTCTCTGACCTCTGCGGTAAACATCTGTTCGGGGATTGGCTTTCACCCTCGTCCGAGCACCGCCCGACATGGCATTGATGAATACACTTTTAATCACTGAAAGGAACACATAAAATGAATCTTCATTATCTACTTAAGCAAACTAAGTAAACACTGCTGTCCCATGAGCAACGGAGCCACAAGTAAAGGCTGTACATGCACCCAAAACTTGACATTTCAGGCGTGAGATTAGTCTCTGATCCATTGAGGTTTACACAAACTATGAGTTTTAAATATCAAATGACTTGGGGTGAAGAGTGTCAAACCTAATCCTAATTTACCAACGCTGCAATTATCACTCCTTCTGTCTGTCCCCAACCCTCCCCGCCAAATACAGCTCACATGCGGCTACAGTGCGACTGGTATCATCTGAAAATGGAGACAATTGGAGTCTCCGTGCCTCAGGGTACAGATGGACATCCCTTGGGAGAGAAGGAAGACCCCTTGAAAGGGTGAGCAGCAGCCGGTGGGTCCGGGGCCTGGGCCTCGTAAAAAGAGCCGCAGCCGGCTAGGCCGAGGGGGAGGAAGGAGGCAATTAAAAGACCCGCAAGTGGCCTAAACGCTGGTCACCAGCTGACTTTTATCGCGTCATGAAATAACTACATGCAGGGGGCGATGGCCGAGGCAGAGAGAGCTGGAAAATGGAGAGAAAGACTTCGAGGTAGAGGTCGATGGGTGGTGTGACTGTACACTGGACTGGGACTAGGCCTGGCCGGACCACCGCTGAGAAAACGGGCAGGCTATCAAGACAGACGACTTCCTACTGGAGTCTGATTATCCCCCGGAGGCCCAGGGAGAGCCCTATAAAAGCCTCCTCATTAAGACCGGACCATTTATAGACGCCTTAATGAGTCTAGGCCACTAAAAGAAGAGAGGGAACGAGGGACTGATAAAGAGAGTGTCCACTTACTACTTTGGGGTTCCTGTCTCTGTGCCTCCCTGCCCTCAGAGGTCCAGTCGGGAAAAAAAATCACAACAATCACCTCTGGAGGTAAAAGTCACACACACACACACACACACACACACACACACACACACACACAAGGAGACCAATCCAAACAGAGCATAGTCAGACATTACATTTTACAGAAGTCAACCTATTTGTCCTAGATTCTTTGCTTTAGCACTGATTCTGTCTGATTTCACAACACGATTATCAAGGTCTTTTTATGCTTTCCATCAAATTCATCTTAAACGATTTATCCTTATTGTGTGTTTTGTCTCTTTTTTTTTGCAGATGAATAACACTAAAAATACGAGTATTGGGAGGAAGAGAGAGTTTGTCATCTTAACTGTACAAAGTTGTACAAGAACCAAGATTTGTTGACTAACAAATGAGAGTAACTAATTTAATATATATATTTTTTTCATCCGGCCCTTATGTCCCCACTGCTTACCATAAAAAAGTAACGCCTCTACATGATGTTATCATATGTGCATTTTTCAACAGGATATCAGTATTTCATTTGAAAATACCACCTCAATGCCGGTATATCACAACAACCCTATTTACATGTATGCATATACTGTATCCTATGGCGTGACATTAACATCCGGCTTAACATCAGATTCCATATTCAGTATTTTTTTGATCAATAATTGTCTTTCTCATCCAATTGCGGATAAAATCAATTATTTTAAAAATGCACTCTTATGCAGCGTGCAGTCTGCAGAGTAACTAGTAACTTAGTTCATAAAATAAATGTAGCAGAGTAAAAGTATTTGCCTCCAAAATATAGTAGAGTGGAAGTAGAAATTTGCAAAGTTCCTCAAAATTGTACTAAACTGCAGTACTTGGTGAATGTACTCATTCACAGTTTATCACTGGTTTTCCCCCCAATGTATGTTGGAATGTACTCAAACCTCCCCATGACCTTTAATACGATTAAGAGGTAGGATAAATGTGCTACTTAGGCAGCCCTGGACTCCTGGAATCATAAATGTGCATCCAAACCACTTTATTGCTTTCATAAGTCGTGCAACAGGTCCTGCAGTTTTCACATCTTGCTCGAAGTCGCCACTCACTCATTTTAATTCATCAAACCCCCCAAACAGCCCGGTTAACAACTCACACTTTTTTGCCTCGGAGGCAGAAAACCCGAGCTCTGTGCATCCTGGTCCCCCGCCCCTCCACAACTGATAAAACAGCGCTGATCCTATCTGAGGACAACAGACGCTACATCTTGACACCATACTCTTACTGGAGTGCAGCACACATGCATGTGCACCCACCTGCGGTAAGTGTGCACGAGTATTTAGATGCACAAACAAACACATTCGCAAAAAACCACACACTGCTGCTATAATCTTAATTAGAAGCAAATGCTCCTTTAGTGAATAATTCAGCTTCATTAAACGGGTACAAAAGGAGGAGGAAAATGACATAAAATCCTCCTCATCTACACTTTTATCCAGCGCCATCCTCGACAGCACATTGTAAAATCCCCTGTCACGCTAATCTCGCGATACTTATAATAATGCATTGCCCATAAATGGCGCAATAAAAAATGCTGGCAGTGGTCCTGGAATCCTTTCACAGGGCACTTCTAATAACCGCAGATGGATCGCTCTCTCTACCTCTTCGCTCGCTCGGTGGCACAACTGGGCGTTATTCTCCCCCTCGGAAAATAAAGAGGCGTTTTGTTCTGTCAGAGGAAGAAAAAAAAAGGGATTTGGGGTGGTATCAGTGCGCCACTTTGTGCCAAGGCGGAGAAAAAGAAAAGCGAGAGCGAGCAAGACGGTTTGAAGAAGAGGAGGCTTAGAGGAATGATTATTGACAGTCTTGCAAGCAGAGAGAGAGAGAGAGAGAGTCGGGACGGGGATGAGACGCCACAAAAAGACAGCATGATCAGAATCTTACACATTTAATTAGATAGTTCCCCTCCTGCGGATCCCTTTTAGCATTTGAATCCAGGTCACAGCGTAATGCCGCGACACCCTTTGTGAAAGGGATATCATAAAGAAAAATAGCGTCCGACAATCAAAGAATAGCTGAACTCGAGGGCTCTTCTTTTCTTTTTTTTTTCTTTCATCCGAGCCGGGAAGCACCTTGGAGCATGAAATGTGGCTCCAATTGTTTCTCTGTGTGTGTATCCACCCATAGCGCTGCAGAAGGGTTATTGGCAAGCAGGAGGAGGGGAGTTTCGGGAGGGGATGCTGAGCTGAGAATGCCAGGAATGTCCAGCCCTGTTTACAGCCCGACCGGTTCACACCTGCAGGTCAGGGTGCTATCACCAGCCCCGGCCCCTCCTCTCCCTTCTGCCCTCCTCATTACAAGAGGGTCAAGCTCAGAGGTGACCTAATTAGAAGCTCATTACATCACAGACAATCTCCATTAGCATGCCAAGCTGCCCTGTTAATCCATTAGCACCACAGAGGCCCCCAGGGCAGCCTTTACATTCCTGCCCCTGTGGCCCTCACTCAGGGCCCCCCACCACACACAAATACACTGTCACACACACCTATACCTGTTTTGATGAGAGACACCGCAATGCTGTCCTGCCACAAACATGAAAAATCAGACAAATATCAATAAAATGTCACTCCATTGCCTTATATATTAGATGAATTACTACCCTAAGTATTTACCTTGAAGGGAAGACCATGATATATATTGGTTTTCAATCACTATGTTAACAAGCACACTAGTTTTCCACTACTGTTCAGAATGTGAAAATATTCCAAATACGATTCAGGTCTTGTTAAAAGTATATTCTGAATTAGGCCTTATTCCAAATGTAACATTTGCCAGTAACTCAGATGGGATATGTCGATATCACTCAGGTTTAAGGAGCGTTATTTGAACGTGTAGCACATTCAGAACACACATCACACCAGGGGGTTTTACAGCAGCATGCGACACACCACCTCTTGCCCGTTTACCAGTCAGCCGTGTGCGTTCCCATCGCCTGGCAGTTTGCAAGGTCGAGTTGGAGGGAGAATCCCACCTGACTTTAAACATTATGAAATCGACACGTTTTTGGATGGGCATAAATACTGCAACACAGACCTTATCGAGAAGGGGGTTTGAAGGAATGAAAGAAGGTGGCTGTGTTCACAATGTTCGAACAAAACCGCCACTGGTAGAAAACTTTAAAAAAGTCAGCTTTTCTCCAAAGCGAAGAAGTCAAATGGCCGACCCAGTCACCAGAATGATGTCATCTAAGTAAATTTCTGCAAGGCCACGGATAAGTTACAGCTTTACGTTTCTTTATGTTGCAGTTTTACATTCCGCCTCCAACTCGACTACCATCCCCGCCACATCCTCCACATCCTGCTAAAGGTCAGGTCATAAGCATGTAACGTGGAATGTAATATGACACAATTTGCACAGATGTAAACGTGATGCATATCCTATGACACATACAAACTTGGAATTGGACTTGTATCCGTGTTTTGCAGAACAGTTAACTGCTAACTGAAATGGCACAAGCTGCTCCAGTCGTTCCACTTGTCCATATATATGAGATAAGCGAACTTCTCGTTTTGCAGTGAAGTAGAAAGATGCCACAGTCAATCATCTGTTTTTGCTTTTAAGTAAAGCATATACAACACATTTGTGAAAATCTGAATATATGCTGTGCAGTAACTTTAATTTTCTCAAGTGATATTGGTCTTATGAAACTTCCACTCGGGAAGAAATCACTTTTTGTTTTCAGTGGGTCCCGGCCAACATGATTCGATGAGGCGGCGATGTCCTGACACTTCAAGGTCTTTAGGCACAGTGGGACAGGACGAGGAGGAGGGGAGGCGGGGGTCAGCTACTTCTGGGCTTTTGTACAACTGTGGTCTCTGAGCGGGACTCCACCTGAGTGTTTTGGCCCGAGAACAGGCTGGAGACCAACTCAAAACATGTTAACTCTGTGCTCTGCCTTTTCTCCATCTGCTGAGGAGCATGTGCTGCTCCAAGATAAATCCTCTCCTCCCCCTTTTGACCATTAGAGAGAAATGAAAAAAGAAACACAAAACTGAAAGTCATATTTCAGCGGGCTGTTTTTTGGCACCGAAATTGCAAAAAAGTTACAACCCTCTAAATACTTTTGTGTATTTGCAAAAGGTCTGCTTGTCATTACTGTACCACTTCCAGCTGAAGTTTTAAAAAAGTGAAAAATTACAGATCCTCGCACAGTGAGGTGCTGCGGCGGAGTCCAGCATGTGTCGGTGCTCCCTTTTCCACTGTTTACCCCCATAAATGAACTTCCCTCTCTGGGTCTTTGTTGGATAAGGCTTCTAAAGTGCTGGGTGCAGCTGTGGGGTTGTGGCCCAATGCTGGAGTCTGAAAGAGCCAGTATCTATCTCCTCACTGGGGACCCGGGAGACACTGAGCCCCACTACCTTCCCTTTGAAACCTCTCCCCTCTGGTGACTGGCAGACCATACAACGCTCAGAGCTTTGTAAGTGACTCCATTGTCAGGGGCAGATTGAGAGGAAAAAAGGGGGCTAGCCCTGGGGATAGAAAAGCAAGGTGAAACAAAAAGGTCTGGCTCTGTGGTCTGAAGAGGGCAGGGACGGATCAAAGAGCTGGGTGCTGACCTGCGGCCTTTGTCCGTCAGACAGCCCTGGCTTCATTTAACCTCTCTCTGGAGGCCGGCAAAGCCCACTGGGATATCGTGCTACACAGAAGCCATGCCCTATGGGGACATCTCAGTGCCTCCTCTGCAACCCCTCCACCTATCCCTCTGTCTCCTCCTCCACCCCTCCACCTGGGACAATATCACAGGCGAAAGTGGATGGGAGGGGCTGGTCTGTGCTTCGCCCCAACCTGTCAGGGATCCACCACAAAGGGAGCTGAGCCCTCACTCCGGATGCCCGGCGGCCAAGTCTTACCTTACTACACAGCATTCACATGGCCTCGCTGCCTCCCTGCCCCGGCTCCGCTGGGAGAGCCACAGCATGGAGGGAATCAGAACAGAGAGGAGCTCTCAGTCGCTCACCTGGGGATGGTAAACCTCAGCTATGTGGCAAACAAAGGTGAACTTAGTGGATCTCTGCTGCATTGTTTAGTTGGGGAAACTTAAATCTTCGAGCCTTAATGAACTGTTGAATAGAGAGGATTTTCTATGGTTCAAGGGGCCATGTGTGACTTTTAAAAAAACCTGTCCATCATGCTTTCTATAGGGGCAGGCCATACAAACAGGCTGTGCACAATACATCCTCGGATCTGTAGTAAATTTTCGGCAACAGCCCTAAAATTGCTCTGTTTACTACAGCGTGTCATTCACGCTTACACTTGATGAGCATGCAAACTGCTGCTGAGGGCTCTGCTCATCTTGATTATCATGCAATTCAAATTATTAGAGCTTCAGTGCCTTATAGAGACATCATAGTGACATTTTAGCAATAGATTTACCAAACAAAAGCTGGATTACTGTGTCATCAGAACCAGAGGTCAAGGTGTGGGGCAGGTGAAGAGGAGGCAGGGTATGGGAGGCCAAATGGACGCAGAAGGTGTACCTGCGCTGAGATGGGGATGTGGGGTCTAACTATGTTGGGAACGAAAGCGGCCAAATCGTCCTGCTTTCATTAGTGCGCTGAGTGAAGCCTCTGCCGAGGCCTCGATTCCCAAGACTCTCAGATAACAAGTGGCTTCCCACACTGAGGCTTTCTGTTTTCTGTTTCCTCTCCAATAAAACCGGCCAGGGAGCGAGAGAGAGAGAGAGAGAGACGGGGGAGCAAGAGTGATAGACGGGTGGGGAAAGGGGAGAGGGGACCCCCTTGGTCCGTTGTTATCTGTCTAACTCAGTCATTTCGGGGAGGAGGGAGGGGGGGCAGTTTGGTTTATTTTCCCCAAGCCCAATGAATGGCTGCCGACAAGGCATTTCTGATGGCTGCGATAAGATATCCCACCCCCGGTGTCCAGCCCCTGCAGCCCTGACCAGACCTCCTGCTCCAGCCTTTCAAGTAACCAGGTTAACCATCCTTCCAAGAGCAGGTATTGAAAGACAAGGTAAGGTGGTCTTGTGCTGAAATGCACAAATGTATCCGACTGAGTGAAAGCGGAAGGCAACGAGTGGAGGTCACTTATATGACCTCCCACACACAGTAATGCTCGGACCAAGACAAAAGCATTCCATAGGCAATGCCAGCCATCCTGTTAGTGATAGGCTCTAGATAGAGTCTATATAGGACTCTACTCCACGCAGCTGGCGGGTGTATGCAGAGAATGTTGTGTTTGTCTGAGGCCCAGCCACGTTCATATGGATGCAAACATTTTGGATGTACAGAGGTCAGCACTGCGGACTGTTTATCCAGCTGCCAGCTGCTATCATACTGTATGATCAACATGTATCCTGTATATACAAGGTAATGCAAGGTTTATTGAAGTTCAAGATGATTAGGCAGAAATTGGAGAAACCAAAAATATTTTCTCTCTTACCTGTAGCGTTAATTATCCATCTAGGCTGCTTTGTCACGAGTTGCAGTTTTGGAGATGTCGGCCGTAGGGATGTCTGCCGTCTAGAATATTATGGAAGTAGATGGTGCTTGTGGCGTTAAAGTGTCTAAAACCTATATTTCATTACCCGGTTGCTCAAGCCCAAGAATAGCAACAGCTGGCTGGTCAGGAGGGACTGCCGAGCAACCAAAGAGGTTGGTGTGTTTACTGGGAAAACCACAATGATCAGGCTGTGATTTCTGTGAAAATCTAGTTCAAGCACATTTGTGAAACAGCAGACAACTCTACGGCTGACAACTCCAAAACTCACAACCGAACTCACACCAAAACCTTTTTGATGGTATGAGAAAAAATACGTATTTTTGACTTTGGGATGAACTCTCTCTTTAAACGCTTTTAAAAGATCTATATATCTGTGCTACAGGTGCCGTCACATGAGCCGAGTCTGTGTGACAACATGTATGGACCGTTTCCTCCTCTCTATAGAGTACGCCTGTTTAACGCCACATAAAAAAGAAGTTAGGAGGAGGCCAAGTAGGGAAGGAACAGATGAAATCCAGCGGGGGCGGCCTTATTACTTCCTGTCATATACCCAATCATCCCTCCTGCCCTCCCCTCCCCTCCCGCACTGATAATATTGCAGGAGCACATTCAAACAAACACAAGAAAGTGCAACAAGATGAATGTAAACACACGCGCAGATGAAAAACCACATATCAATAGCCAGTGTAACAGGCTGAAAGCACGCATTTATGATGCTTTCTTGTCAGCAGTGAGCACAAAGAGGAGGAGATGGGAGGCAGCATGGGCACAGAAGCTCGACACATGTACACTAATACACACAAACAGTCGGCCGCAGCATACTGAGCCAAGCTGTTTTCATTTAGAGGTCCGCTAGAGAGCATGCACACCACCAAATGGTCCTAATCGAACCTCCCTGCTCTGCCCTGAGCGCTCACCTCACTGATAGCGACTGGCGGACGCGGTGGAGGGAGGGAAGGAGGGAAGGAAGGACAGAGAGAGGAGAGTAAGCGGGTGTTTGTGTTGGAGAGGTAGGGTGGCAGGGGTGATAAACTGTGACCTTCTCCTCATACTGCAACATGCCTAATGGCTGCTCTGAGTGCTCCGGCTCAAGGTGTCTGAGCCTCTAAATGGATGGGTATTTTTACCCTACTCCCTCACACACACACACACACACACACACACACACACACACACACACTCACGTATTAACACACACTGTGAACGGTGTGTAGGGCCATGGCTGACGTCCGGGTGCACCACAGGGTGAGCTTGGGCTGGCGAGTTGGCACGCAGCGCTGGCAGTACTCAAGTTCCTGATAGCTTTCAGGGGCCTTTGATGTTCTTTGCATCCCCCCCAGCCCCCTCGCCGCTCCATCCCCCGGGCCTCCCCCTCGCAGGAAATTGCATTCTGTCCGCTGCCATAGCAGATAAATGAGGCAGGAGAGGGGCTGCACACTGTCACCAGCCGACCTGGCCTGTCTCACACTGCAACCTGCAGTGTGTTAGCCGCGTGTGCTCCTATCCAGCACCCACGGCTGGCTTCAGGGAGCGCACATGCACGTAAACACACACATGTGTCTCCCGGTGGCTTCGGATTACAAAATTATAAGTGATATTCTGCAAGTCGGACACACGCATGAATCAAATAGTGGAGGTAAGCAGAGAAGTACAGGTGCTACAAACTCTCAATAGCAGCAAAAAAAAAAAACGGGCTGCATACATTCTTCCTTCATCTCCCTGATATTGGCTTTAGCATCAGACAAGGATATCAACACTGTTCACGCTTGCAGCTAGCGTGTCACAACCGATTACATCATGGTGAGATTCCTGCGATCCCTCCAAAGACATTGTCTGGGAATGTCGAGAAATAATACAGCTAAAAAGGACTGCTCACGCAATGGGGACCCCAGTGGTACTTACGGGCATGGAGGCGACTAGAAATTTACGGGACGCGGCCTGTGTGAAGCGTGTGTGTGCGCACATGCACGTGTGAGATCATGCCTCGCGGCGTTTCGAGATGGTGTGCAAGTGTGCACATGTGTGGCTATAGGTGCATGTCTGAGATCATGGGCGTATGTGCTAAAAGTATGTTTGATTAGTGTTGCACTACATGCAACAGGGTCCGCTGTAGCAAAATGAGTTACAGCTACACGGTGATGTCAGTCCTATTGGAACCCAATAGCACGACCCCACCCTGCATGCTATAGGCTTAGAGGCCTTATACCAGGGGGGCCACTATGTCTCAACTTAACTGGTGCTCTCAGATGTTTTAGTGTAAATCAAATATTTCAGTCACATTCAATATCCACGTCAGAGTAAAGATATACACGCCGCTGAACCTGAGCCTTACATTTCTGAGATGTTTTGGGAACTTAACTTAAAGGTGCACTTCCACACTCCCAAGCGTAAAGTTTTATGTCGTGTATGACTCATGGAGGCCACGAGCATGTTCATTACATGGAACATTTATTGCTTTAATACACTGTCGTCTATCTTCCCACTGGATAGCCCTGCTATTTTTCCACAGTGGGATGACGGAAGATGTTAAACTGAAGGTAATCTGCTCCGTGTTGTGTGTGGCCTCAGCCGAGAGAGGATGTAGAGCTCTGTTTAGGCACGTCTTTTTCTCCTCTGTGACTTAATAGTTATAATGTTAATAATTGTAAAGTTGCTGCACATTAAATCACTTCTAACACCTATCTACATTTGGATAGCCATACATATATAATAAAGTGCGTCTGCCTCTTTGATCACTGATATGGTCTTTCAGTATGGCCGAACTCACAATGGCCTTATTGTCCGATCTTACTCTTTCTGATCGCGGGTCATAAAGCTACCTATTAGAGTAACCGGGGTTACCAATTATTCATGGTCAGGTGCATCAAGAACCTCGCTATAATCACAACTAAATTGTTTTTAGGGTTGGTAGGGTTACTTTAAAAATGTATTCTGAAACTGTTGCTAATTAACTTTAACAGAAAATACTTTTTTTGCATCCTGATTACATAATCAAGTTCCATGTATTCCATTACTCCCAAAGCCTGTACTTAACAAACAATATATTTCATGTCACTGGATATGTTTGTATAAAAGGTTTTATACAAAATTCCTAAAATTTCTGCAAAAATACATGTTAACGCATGTGTGTCCATCAGCTACCTTTATGCAATTATATAAAAGTTCCGGTGTGCAGGTTGACTGGTGGCATGTGTACCCCTGAACACCCCTTTGTCTAATCCTCCTATGTAATATGACATTAATGTGAAAAACAGAAGCAGCATCCAGATTTATTTGATGTATTTTACGCTTCTCTCTATTGTGATATAGAAAGTGGTTTTGCAGAATTTCACCCACTTTTTCCAGTTTCTGCCCACTTCCACTTAGTCATGCTTGAACAAAGGGGGGGAAAAGCAGGTGTCTTAAAATATACCACAGCCATATTAACCTAAATTACATTTACAGAGAAAGATGCAGGTGACAGGATGTGAGGTTCATTGAGTTGCTGATTCAGTGAATAATTCAGCCATGTCAGTGAGGATAAAGTCTGATCAACATATCCACTCTGGAGTGTGTTTTCCAAAACTTTAGTTTCGAAAGTCAAAATGAGGAGAAAAAGATGCATTTTTAATTACAAAAATGGCCCAACTCCCCTACCCCGTCACCCCTTCCCCCTCTGTGTAACCAACAACACTCCCCTCCCCTGCAACACCCTCCTGTTGATGGGAGTGATCCTGCATGTGGTGAGTGAGGAGAGCAAGGACACCATGTGGTTCTCTCCCGCGCGGCACACACACACACCACATGCGCGTACACACATCTATGTACACACACCGACCCCATTACCCACCACCGCCACCTCCGCGGCTGCCCCACATGACCCTTCATCCTCTCCTGAGCCGTAGCAGAGCGCCCCTACACATCAGCGGACCCCTGATTGACAGGCCGTGAAGATACACCAACATGGTCTCCATTTAGCTCAAGTACCACACCGCCATCACCTCTGAAACCCCCCGCCCGCCCTCCTCTCCATGTCCCAGGAGAAAACACACTTGAGCCAAAGTGTTTCAGAGCAGGATGTTTCCTGGGGAGAAAAGGTTTCGTCTCGGGTCACCGTGCACTGCTGGGATGGAGGGTGCTTTTTTCACGAGGGTGTGGGAGGGAGGGTGGGGGGGTGGTCAGCTTATGGTGAGAGGATGGAGGAAAAAAACCAAGGAGGGGAGGGGTGAGTGAGAAATGGAAACAAGGCGTGTGGATGTTTGAAGAAGCGAACCATGGCATAGGTAGGGTGGCAGTTGTGTGTGTGTGTGTGTGTGTGTGTGTGTGTGTGTGTTTGGAAGTGGAAGGTGGGTGAGTGGGTGGTGGGGTAGCGGGGTGTCTGGGGGTTAGAGAGTTTGGAGAGGTGAGGTGGCGGGGTTGGGGGGGGGGGGGGGGGGTGTAGAGGGTGTTTAGTCCTGAGAGGAAACATTAGCAAAGCGAGGAGGAAAAGCTGCCAAATTAACTTCTCACCCTTTCAATCACACCCCTGAGAGTTCCTGCCCCACTTTACTTCTGCCGATCTGGCTCCACTTTTTGGATGAAGGAGTTCTTTTTTTTTTTATCCTTTTCCTCTTTTTTTTTTGCACCGTGGAGTAACACTGCACCCTCGCACCAACCCGTGCGCAACCTCATGACCCTCTACACCCCTAGCCATGCATTTGGCCCCCCCCCCTCCTTGTTGAACCCCCGGCTTCACCCACCGGCCAAAACCGACTACAAACACGGGTTCTTCGGCCAATCAGCTTTCAGGGCTTCCCCTTTGCCTTCCGCTCCCGATTCTGTGGCGGTGGCGGCGGAAGGGGGCTTCGAGCGCGCCTCTCAAAAAAATAACAGTAACGTATCAGAAATCAAACTCGTACCTTGTTAAATACATCCACTCTCAAACACTGGCCAACAGTGAGCGTATCGAGCCCCAGAGAGCAGAGAAAATTGCTCAGTGCATCACATCATTCCAAGGAGGGAGAAAAAAATCTGCATTAATGTGGGTTTAAAAGATCACCAGAGAAGTGGAGCAGATGGTCTTTCATGACTGGTGCTTTTGTAAAGCCATCCATGTGCATTCAGCTCAAACCCCGCTCCAGCCCGAGCAGCACGGTCTGGAGTGCGGTAATACAGTTCAGACCTCTCTCCTCCTCTCTGTGGTTCTCTCCCACCCTCGCTGACATTCCTACACAGAGCCATTCTGGCCTAATTTGTTTGTATTTGTGCATTTTTTTTTCCTGCTTTCCCCCTCTTTCTTCTGCGTCGCCTTCTTTCTTTTTTCTCGCTCCCTCTCTATCATGCACCGGATTAGGTGGTTGGTTCCTCCTCTTCGGGTCCCTTCAATCTAAAATAGATGATTAGAGTCATTCTGCAAGACAAATGTAACTTTTCTGGACGCTCTAAATCTGTTTAGGCACATTTAATAGTGTCAATTATTGTGGGGCCAGACGGGGGACTCGGGCCTTTTCTGTAGTCAGGGCCCTTAATAACATTGGCTACAATGAGAAGCAGATGCTGACCCGCTTGGTCCCTTTGAAAAAAGACATTTGAGTAGCTCTGCTTCTAATTTATGAGCCCTCCTCCACATCTGGAATTCTTTATAATTAAAACATAAACCCCAAAGTTCTACTTCCACCTGTCAAACGTTGAGAAGATGAACATAGTAATGGGCTTCTCCTGCACTGGTGGAGAGATGGAGAGACCGGCTTTGCTTGTTCTTTTTTTAAGGGAGGGAAAGGGGGCAATAAGGGGGTGCAAAGAGAGCCCTTCTTGTGTGATTGTTTTGCTTTATGGCAAGCTCTGGCGCACTGTGTGATTCTAAGCTCCACGAGCCACTACAAATAAATCCACAAAAGAGAGACTTTTAGCGTATTAAAATCACAATTTGGTCAAATCCTCTCAGGTTCAATCACAGGCAAGGAAAACTAGAGCAAATATTGCGCCATTTTTCTTTCCTTTTGAAGTCTTTTTTCTCCCCGACAATCCTATTCAAAGTGTTGTGAGACAAAAGCTTTTGCAGCCGCACAGAAACAAAGATTTCTGATCTCACACTCAGCGCGAACAGGAAGCATCACGCTCGAGATTTCCCCTGCGCGTATTAGCAAGTAATGAAAGCAAAGAAATGGATTTGCCATGGTTGGTGAATAACATAATTGCCCATAATAGGGTTTGTTCCAACAGATCAATAGGACCTACATGAGTGAGCGCCAACTGTGTGTGCATGTGTACGTGCCTGCAGAGGTGTGCGAGCGCAAAAGCCTCTCAGACTTAAAGCTCCCTTCATTAAATCGAATTAAGATCCTGCACCCACCAGATTAATTTTCTTTGTCTTTTTCTTCTCCTTTCTTCCTCTCCTCCCTCCCTCCCTCCCTCCCTCCTCACACCCTCCCTCCCTCCTCACACCCTCCTTCTGCGGAGGGCAAGACAAAAGCAGCTGTGAGAGGGGCCGTCGAGCCTGTGGAGGTTGGAGAGTGCAGCTCGTGCAGTTAATCCTGCTGTGAGTGCGGCCATGAGGACAGCATTCCTTCCATTTTCTCCGCTATTACCAGATCACCATAATTAAGTCTTCAGTGTTAACAGGGCGACCAGAGAGCTGATCCGCACCAGCTTCCTGTGGCTACTGCTAGAAAATGGGGAAAGGGGTCCCACATGGGAGCAGAGTGAAAACAAAATGCACACCTGTAACACCTGCAATAAGGCTCACGGACATACTAGGATGAACACCAAAAAAACGCAGCCGGGGGGGGGTTGCATATTTTTTATTCCCAGGGTGAACGTCAGCATCCTGTTGGTATCGCTCTGCTCGACGGGCTCCTCACAAATCTCCCGAAGACAACTGCCCTCTGTTGCGGCTGTCAACTCGCACCGTCGGCGGTGATGAAGAGAGGCAACATTGTCTGCAGGTGCAAGGCAGTAAAAAAGCCAGCTCCCAACAACGACATAAAAATGCACAGCCTCAAAGGAGACGTAGGCGGGTGTTTTTTTTTTTTGTTTTGTTTTTTTAAGAGGGAGGAGGTTTACGCCGTTGTCCTGAGGGAGAGGAATGAGCACAGTGTGTGACAGGTTTTAGGGAAAAGAGCGGGGTAGCAGCAGGGAGGAGAAAATGAGCTACACAAGGTGGACCGGGAGGAAGGAGAAGGAGAGGAAGAGGGGGTTAGACCGTTGGTTGCGCACAAAAATAAAAGGGGGGGAGGAAGTGGCAGAAAAATAGGGTGAGAGGAGAGGGGGAGAGGCGAGGGCGAGCTACTACACAGGGAGGGAGAGGAGGGCCTCTTTGTGGATCATTGACAGATAATGGGCTCATTAGGCCAAACGTAGCTTAAAAAGGCTGCGGCTCTCTAAACAAACAGAACGGGCGCTGAGGAGACGGATTTAAGCGCCCGACATGGATAGAGATATAATGAGGCCCCTCCGCCCGCGTCCTGCCGGAGCAAAGGGAAGCCTACCAACAGGCCGCCCGCTCACATTCCCCAAACGATCAGGCAACCTGCTTCAACCCCAGTTGCCCCTCAGCTTCCTCTGCTTCTGTTTCTGTCTCTTTGAGTGCGTTTAAAGATGCGTTTTTGAAAATACGTGTCAGTCTGAATAAAGTATTCGCCCTCTGTCCGCATCAAGCTTTTTCTCCACAGTGAAAACTTTGTCTTGTCACCGTTGCTCCCCGTGGTTGGGGTTTGGTCCATGGTTAGGTTATGGTTAGGCGTCACAGAGATAACCAGTTGGAGTTAGGCTAGGGTTGGAGTTGAGGTCGAGCATCTCAGAAAATGACCGGTTGGGGTTAGAGATAAATTTGGGTTCAGGTTACGGTAGCAGGACACACAAATTGATGGGTAAACCAGACTCGGTCACGGCCAGCGGCTTCATGACGTAAAACACAACCTCCTGTTACCTCTGACCCTATCTGTGATCACTTACTCTAAATGTGTTACTGTTGGGTATTGATGTCATTGAATGGTATTCATGTTTTCTTTCCCCAACCTTTTCTGATAGATTTAATGCCTACGTGCATGTTCCTCTCTGCCTTTGAAACACAAAACAAGTTAACTCACGGGTTTTGCGAGCTGCGATCAAATCACTTTTTCATTCTCGTTAAGTTGTCTGACAGCAGAGACAGAAAAATTGTTACTTTGGCTGCGTCAAAATACAGGTGATCACAGACAGCAGCGGGGTACAAAACAGTAGTTTGAGATAAGATGAGTCTCATCCTGTTTTATCTGGTGTCTCATCTGTTGATGCTGTTGGTCCCGCACCATTAAGTCCGCTTTGATGCTCAGTTTTGCTGTTTGCCGAAAGAGCATAAAGAAGAGATTTTGCCATCTTCCTGTTTTCCTGTAAGCTGTAAGCGCTGTCGTCATTTTTTAGCTAACTTCCTGTCTGTTTTGCAAGTTCAGTCAGGAAAACTATTCTCTAGCACTCTCAAGCTTCTCGGCTCTGCCGTTTTTTTCATTCATGCTGCTGTCGTGCGCGCCCACCGCCTCCCCGTCGCCGCACATATTTTGGAGATTCATCGGCTTCATTATTTCATCGGTCTCGTTAGCCATCAATCTCTGCGAAAGTCATCAGTCACCACCACAAGTGTCTGGACTCCATGGGTCAATCAAGACTTAATCATCACATATCGTCTGTCATAATAAGCAATTTATTTTCCTCATCCAATTGTCTCTCCTGGGTGAAATGGCATGTCGGTCATGCCAGGATTGCCACAGAAACACAAGAGAGATCGCCGCAACAGACAGAATGTTGGAAACATCCAGTCGTGTCTGTCTACATGAACGCCGTTGGCGACAACTGATGACGTGTAAGGGTCTTGAAGGGTTGTCTGAGTTCATAGAGGGGGGTTTCGTGCAGGTCTCTGTTCTGTGGGGGCAAGGGGGCACTCAAAAAACAAGGGGAATGGGGTAGAAATTGGAAATGGGAATGAGCCTTGGTGGCCTGGCACACACCCCAGCCGCACAAGCAGTCTGTGTGTTGATGAGTGGGAAATACTCATTTTGACTCGCGCATTACATTGGTTCTGCTTCACAAAACACCTGGAATCATTTATTTCCCGTCACCTTATAAAAACGTTGCCAACTTCGTGCTGTTCACAAGTATGGTGTGTTATTCACTGTCCTCGACCCCAACTCTCGCCCCGAAGAGTGATATTGCAAATGAAAAACCCTCAAATAAAAAGTTTCTGAGGAGGCAGAAGAAATTCGAGCTGCAGTGTTTAAGGCTTGTGGTTGAAGGATGCTGTTCCAACAAAGACGTTTGCGGGAAAACTCGAATTCCTATTAAGCAATTGGGATGCGAGTTGCATTGCCAGAAGGGGATGGGCCTTCAGTTGTGTTCGCTCGGATGCCACTTAGAGCAAAGGGCCATTTCTCTGCAGCAATTGCTTTGGTGAATAACAAATTCCTTCAGAGGTCCAAATTGATATTGTATGACAGCGCACGCCATTGAAGTGCTCCACTGTAGCATACTATTAGGTACCATGGCTGTAAGCAATAACAGAGCAGTTCGCCTTGAACTCCTTTGTAATCAACTCAGGGAAACGTTAACACAGGGCCCAGCCACGGGAAAAAAAACTGCCACGAGATTTATAGTGAGAAGGAGTAAAGAGGCTGCTGTCTGGTTCTCCAGGAAACCTAAATATCTTCCTCTCCCATTACAGAATGTTTGCCTTTGTTTGCCTTTATTAATACCAATATATTACACTGGGAAAAGCGGCAGAGAGCATTACTTGGAAGGGGGCAGAATAAAAAATGGAGGTATTGTAAGGGAGGCCGGGGCGGTTTCTGTTCATCTCCAGCTGCTTCCCTGCTCATCACGCTGAGAACTAACATGAAACACACTCACGCTATGGCCTCCTCTCACACACATCTGACATCCATTAAGGATACTGATGGAGGACCAAGCCTCTGAGGGGACTTGCGGTCCCATCTCTCAGCTCCTCTCCTCGAAAAAGAAAGAAAGGGAAGGGGGAGGACGAAAGAGATTGAAAAAAGGGGATATTTCTGACAGCTATTGGCAGATTGGTCCAGACTTGGGCTACAATGCATGCTCGCTCCAGATGGGCACCCAACATCTTCAACATATATATTTTAAACCAAGATCATGAGAATATGTTGAATTTGGTAGACACTCTCTATGCAAAACGCAGCCTTTGTATCACCAAATGGTGTATGAACAACATGACAGTGTCTTAAAGTTGCAATATGTAAGAATTGGCCACCTGATGAATTCATAAAGTCTGGGAGCTTGAAACACCAGAGAAGTGCTGGTGTTTACACTGCTGGCACAAGAGCTTTGGACCGGGACAGGCAGGGGATAGCTGGTTAGCATGCTAAACATGCTAACCACAATACATAGACATCATAACGTTGTATTCTTCTGCATTCTACTTATCATTTTTTAATGTTTTTACAAAAACTCTTACATATTGCACCTTTAAGTCATTTTGGCTTGAGGATAGGCGCTGGACCAGAATAGACCCCAATGACTTTTAGTGCAGATCCCAATCAAGGGACGTATCCAGGACTTGTTTTCTCATTTTCTTTATCGTTGCAAGGTTGGAGGTTTTCAACGTTGCTGTTCACATCTACGGGAATAATGCATGGATCATGGTGGAGAAAATCAGGCATATTTCAGTGATTAGTTTCTACTATAGAGTACATTTTGATGTGTATCCAAATAAAAATCCAGATCTAACCAATTTAAATAATCTTTATTTGATATTGGATGGTGCTTGATTGACTTAAAACTGTCTGTTGGGTCTTGGCGGAGGTATAAAACCATAACTAGACAATTAACCATGAACAGGAGGGGCAGTGAAAAAGAAATCTGCCACCAAACATAACCTAGCCCTATTGTACTTGAGAATCAATTGAAATAATGGAATAAACACGATAGCTTAATAAACAACACATAACTGCAACACTAAAAGTTGTCAAAACAAACAGACAACAGACTAATAGACAAAGGTTCAAATATAGCTCTTGCCTTAGTTACCACAGCAGCCGTTTTGCAGAGTCTGGAGGAAACCTGTCTTCGAAGGTCCCCGGGCCATTCTGTAAAAACATTCCAAAGCTGTCTGTGGGATATGCCTATTCCCTGGGAACTTTTTTCCCCACTCAGATAAGTCAACCCTGACAGTGTGAAACATCATCTGAAAACACTGAAGATCGGCCCAACACATGTAGGTCTCCATGCAGGGCCACGGAGGTCCTAAGGGCAGAACACTCACCTTGTAAATGACAGGCAGATCTAAAAGAGAAAATGTACTCAGGCACAATGTGTTAGGCCTCACCTTTGTGCTTATACAGGGGTTGTCATCATTCCCTTGACGAGAGGGTGAAAGGTTGGTAGTCTGAAAGCAGCGCAGACTTTACTTTACAGGTACAGACAGTGAATAACAAACTTCTTTCAGGAGTTGGTGGAGAAGATCAATGCCACGCTCAAATTTAAAATGTCCAATTTCTGGTTTAGAAGCTTAATACCTGGGATTATTTCTTGGCTCGACATTGACAAGCCAACAAAACTATTTCTGGGTCCAGCCAAGAAATAGTTCCCCCTTGTTTCCAGTCTTTATGCTTAGCCAACTAGCCTGCTATTGACTGCAGCCTTGTCATCAATAGGCTAGAGCCACATTTTACCACAGGAACGTCCTCCAGAGACTGGAAACCTTTGGAAGAATTCATCAGATTCCACCAGGGTTGAAATTAAGTTCCAGGAACTTCATTTTACCCCCAAAACATCCCTGCTCTGAGGGTAGTACCCTCCAAAAGTACAGGAACTTTGGGGTGGAGCTTGCAGAGCTGAACATGTCTGATTGGTCAAATAACTGCAGCATTTTATTTCAGTTTGTTTTTTGCTCAATGGCCTTCAATACATCAACAAGAAGCAGGAGAAAGCGTATGACGGATGGTCCGAGGATCGAGCCCAATGCTTGTGCAAATATGGATGCCACTTCTGGTGTGTACTATATGAGAGTGGTGTCAATCTCCCCAGCTAACTCTTTTCATGAAAGCAAAGCAAGTCAACCTTTTCCTTCAAAGTGTCACTTTTGGCAACAGCACAAAAGAATGATGGATAAGCATACAGACTGACGGTGCTATCATTGGGAGAAAATGAGGCGGGGGAAGGTGTTTGTCTAAACAGGGTAACACTAGCTCCCTGTCCGATGTGTATTAAGCTGAGTGAGAGGAACACCACCCTGCTGTCTCCTCCGCTTGTTTACCTCGGCATGTTACCCCATCGGGCCACCCCACGCGGACCCCCACACACATGCACCCACAGCCCGCACAGACAAACAGAGGGATAAAGAGAGGGATAGCGTGAAAGAGAAGAACGACACACCTCATTAATCTTCCTGGCACTTTCCACTCCACGGCTGTCGGCTTTACCGGCAAGTTTACTTTTACGAGGAGGTGAAAGTGACTGATACCCAAAATGCAAAGTGTTCAGCGTCAGCCGCAAGTAATAATTTACACAGTTTGTAGCATGCATGCCATTCTATTTTCTGAACTCTATCATGCCATCTGCATCGCTCATGTCTCTTAAAATGGACTTCCCCATATGTTTGGACGAATACGTTCCTTCTCCCAGCCGGCATGTTAAGGAGTGCGTCTAGTCTATTATGACATGCCAAAGAGGGCACATCAAAACGTTCATGTACAGTTACCGAGCTTCCCGATTAGCTTCATTATCTAAAGATGGCCCTCCTGAAGTGCACAGACTCCCGCTCGCCAAGTTATTTTACTCAAGTGAACGACTTCTGTCTGCAGACACAAACCAGGCAGCAGGCATGTCCACCTTATAAAAAGATTTGGCATGTCCTTTTGTCCTACAGTAGACAAAAAACATATCCGTCAGGCACACAGCGGTCTGGCGGTGTGTTAAAAGAGGCGTTCCAATGTTGCAGTGACTTCCTGGAGTCTTGTCCTTACTGGGAGGTTTCCAGGCTGACAGCGGCAGCTCCGGGAAGTTACTGTTCAAACTGAATGCATCGACATGAGAGTGGTGTCAAACTTCCCGTAAGAATACATGTTTTTCCCATTGTGTCAAATTATACCTTCGAAGGGACAGTTCACTTCAGAATCAAAAATTGTCTTTTTGCAATTTCCACAGCAATGTTTTGCTCAAGAGAATTCAGCGATCTTGTTGTAGGAACTATTTTCTTTCTTCATCACAGTGCAGAAGGAGGCGTGCATCTGCTCATTGATCAGAAGCTAGCTAACTAAGCTGGCTGACGTTACATCTCAGATGTGCACCTATCGAGCTGTGATGCAGTTTCGTTCAGGAGAAAGGAAATATTTCCTGCATGAAACAACAAGGTCTGTGGATTAGCTCATCACGATTTCTGTACAGAGGCATTACCGTTGAGTTTCTGAAGCCAGGTTCCGTTATACTCAAGAGAAGGCAGGCAGCTCTCCAAAACTCAGCAACTCTCACCAAAACAATCTAGACGGATTAATAGTACGAGGAATAATATGTATTTTTGATTTGGGGATGAACTGTCCCATTAACTTTGCTATTATGCAACTCTTTCCAGCCAGAGTCTCAGTCTTTTTTTTTTTTTTTTTGGTTTTCACATTAAATAACCACAGAGACACTGACACAAGAACAAAGCAATAGACTTGATCATGAAGAAGTCTCTCCTGTAAGGACACATTGTAATTAAAATACCGGCACATATAAAGGCTTATTATTCCTGACAAGCTTGCATTCTCTCACACAAACAAACCCGGGGACGGCTGCCGGGCCAGGCTCCAGTGCGGAGGGATACCACACTTGAATTATACGTGAATTGCAGCAGGCGGTCTGAATGACAATGGGTCTAGTAGCCCTGGAGGAGATCGTTATGGGCAGCAGGACCAGGCAACGGCTGCTGTGTGCCGGAGTCAAACAGCCCCAATCACCCACCTGGAACCTGGGGCCCAGACAGACAGCCGGGGGGAGGTGGAGCCGCTGGCCTGAACTCGGCTACAGGCTGCAAGGGACGGAGGAGCCCCCCGGCCCAGACAGATCAACCAGGGGCTGTGATGTCTCCCTGCTTCAAGTCCCGCCCTGTCGGTGACCTGCGTGCGCCCCTCCCTTCCATTATATTTGCGCAAAAAAACAGTCTAGTTAAATTCAACTGCATTTTCTCTTAGCTTCTCCTCTTCAAGACCTGTTTGACCACACCCATCCATCCCCACCTAGAGCCACTCCGGTTTAATCACCCTTTGGATGCGGGCGGGGGCTGGAGGTGAAAGCCACGCATTACATCATGTATTTACTTATCCAGGGCCAGCTAGCGAGTGACATGGAGAGTGAAGCCCGGGGGGGGTGAAAGGTGAAGGACTCTGGAGTAAATGAGTCATGACCAAAACCAAAGGGTTAGATTCTTGGGACAAGGTTGCTTAAACACCAGAAAGGGTGAACAACACCTCCGCAAAGACACCGACACATGTGCGGTATGGAGCACAAAAGTCCTAAAAAACCTTTCACCTGGTGTTCGTGTGATTGCTTCAGACAAATTTCTAAACTAATCCTCAGAGGCTTCCCAGATGTACGCGTCTTGAACATAACACCATAATGTTTCCCAGAATACGGAGTAAGCACTTTGAGATTATTTGCTATTAATGAAAACAATTAGGGGCTCAGGCTTTTTGGTAGCCTGCCAACTACTGTTTCAACATTTTTTTCTTTCCTTTGCAAGTGGAATTTGAACTCTCTAAATTGCTTCCCTTTAGTAACAATGCCGTAAACACCCTCCAATCCCTTCTCAGCCATCTGCCCATGGTCAACATCACCCCAGTAACTGCTAGTGACATGTGCCGCAGATCGGCCTTGTAGTGCTTCCAACTACCCCACCTTAGCGAGGTGGTGCGGCTCGGAGAGACCAAACAGACCCGGTGAAGTCAATCGGCAGGCTGTTTCGTTTAGCCCTAGAGTGTGGGATTTCTTTACTCAACGGAGAGATCCTCCATCCTGAAATAGGTGGCGGGGAGGGGGAGAAAGAGAGGTAAAAAAAAAAATAATAATAATAAAGATGCAGGAGGTAAGGAGAGCAGGAGAACACGGGGCCAAGAACGGAGATGGTTGGGTGGACTTCCACTCATTCATCTCCCATGTCCCAGCAACCCTTGGCTGTCTGCTGGAGCGGCAATGGCCCGCGCGGAGACATCAAGCACATTCCAAGAGTCGGCCCAATTACGGGCAGATGAGGGGCAGTTCTCTTTGTTTAAGAACAAAGCCAGAAGTGACACAACTGGTCTTTAAAGGGAGCTCTCACAGCCGTGGCTGAGGAGAGGGGGGCCCGGTGGGTGGGGGGAGGTGACCAGCTGGTTATAAATATCTATTTGGTCAGTTACTGGAAGGAAAATTTGCAGTGTGTTTGTCATCCACTCATCCAGGTGGTGGGCCTGGTGGTTGCAAAACATCTCAACAGAGAGCAGAGGGGGAGAGAGGGAGAGAGGGGGGGGTCCAACCTGTTCGAGTCTGACTGCCAGAAATGAGGAATTTGACTAATTCTTATATGAAAGCCACATGTCATCCTCTAGTGTAAACCTGCAGAAAGAGAGAGTGCTCTTGGCAAGATCTTGTTGCATATTTAACCCAGTAATTAGTATTCTGGCCACACAGATTAGATATTACTGCAACGTGAATTAGGCTTGCGCTCATGATTACGCAACGTCGGAGCAATTTTAATGACTTTCATCTGGCAAATGCCAATATTACAACATTCACGTTGAGCTGATTGGGCCGCAGAACATTCAGCAACTTACAACTAATCAAGAATAATGGAAAAAAAAATAATGTTCAACAAATAATGTTCAACATTTCTTGGGGTTTTGGCCTCAGACTGTTCTGTTCTAGTATCAGAACTATGACTTTGAATTGAGAGCTGTAAGTTGTCAAACTGTCTTGATGAGTCGGGAGTATAAAATATGCATCCATCATGGGGTAGAACGGCATAGGAAGTTTCTTTGTTGGTCAGGCCCATTTCTATCTGGTGCATGGGGCCTCTGAAGCCACCAGGGGGTGGTGATCTGACCTATGAGGAGGGGAAATATATATTTTTCAAATGTTAAGTTGTTGCAGGTTCTTAATTCCTTAACACATTTGTTCTTATATTCAAAGTGGGCATTTTAAGGAAAATACAGCATCTATCTCATGTATGCACATTTGGCAGATGCTTTAAAGCAGATTCAATCCTGTAAGTTTCTTGATGTAGGTGAGCCTCAGTGTTTCCCGCTTATTTTCGTTTTCTTTTAGTTTTATTTGATGGGGTCAACTTGAGATGTTGAACTCGACTTAGAGACTTATAGTTTGCTTAGAGACTCCAGTAAACTAATGCATTTAATTGTTAAATTCTTGCCACTATAGGTTTACAAAAAAGAAGCCTTCAAAAAACTTTGGGCAACAGAACTGTTGTTGTTAGTGGACTGCAGGTGTGTGTAACTTGCTTTAGTTTTAAGGCAACCAAACACCCACAGAAGCATCTCAAACTATTTGTTCAGAATAATCCACCTCTCAGGTGTCCATCCATAAACTCTGTATGTTTCAACCGATCATCATTTCTCCAAGAGAGAGCTACATGCGCTGCTTCCGCATTGGTACTCTTCCTCGCAAAAATCCAAAGGCCTTCCAGAAGCTGTGATTTGTTGTGAAAAGACCACATTTTTACAGCCAACTTTCAATTCTATGGGGGGTGTGAATTTGATACTCAAAACACTGATTTTGGGTGGAGTAGCACTTCAATAACGCACATCGTACAAGTGGCTGTTGATGGCCAGAAGCGTGCAGTATTGGCCTGCAGAGGGGCGGGACGAGTTTAAAGTTTAATTCCCACTCTGCAGTAAATTAGAACACAGCAGGGTAATGTCTGTTTATCCCAAATACAGCTGCCTGGGCCTCTCTCCTATCCCTCTCCTTCTCTTCCCCACAGACCAAACCACCAACTCGGCCCCCAGGATCACCTGGACCAGCCGCACACACACACACACACACACACACACACACACACACACACACACACACACACACATAGGCGCACATTATGCAAACACATGCACTTGCATAAACAAGCACAACAGCGCACGCATGCACACACACTGCACTCATGCACTCAGACACAGAGATGTAAACACACTAGAGCAGATACATCACAGATAGATTCTTGAGTTCAGTGACACCAGTGAACTGAACATGGGAGGCAATTAATTTGTGGCTACTTGCTTTGAGATGACCATATCTATCTATACTGCAACTCACTGCAGAGTTAGTCATAAATCAAGAATATTTCTACGGAGAACAGTCTATATGCAGAAGTTTGCTGTGTCAGATATGTGTTTGTTTGGCTTTTTGTGTCTCAGAAAGTTTGCATTGATGCTGCATTAGGGTGATCCAGTCATTTGGTCCACTCCTGTGACAAGAAAGTTTGCAGCAGTTTAAGTAAATCACTGTAATACCTCAAAAAGAAGCAGACCAGCTGGGATGTTGCATTACAGTGAGTAGGCCTCTGCTGCCCTCTAGTGTCAGATCAGGTCATTGCATGCTCTGAGGGCAGGTGACCATTAATCGGCGTCTGTCTCCATCTAGTGCGCAATGGGAAGCACGCACTTTTTTACGTGCGGGAGGGGGATAGAAAAACAAAACATGTCGTCATGCAATTTCTACGTGCGCGTTCATGAGTGAAACCCGTGATCTGTGCGTCAGCTGTCAAGCCGCACAACACGCATGCACACGCCGCGGTGCTCAGTCTGTCTCCGTGCGAGGTTTGTTTGGACAACGAATGAATCAGAAAATGCACATAGAGACCCGGAACACTCAAAGTGCGGTGACTGTAACGTTGCTCCCATCGAGCTGGACCGAAGCGACTCGCTGACAGGGGAGTAGTTTGACTCAGGTTTATGTTAGTTAAAGGTGGAGGAGGAAGGTGAACAGGTTTTCCGGTTGCAACGTTGCATACTTGCTAATAAGCTAGCATCGGACCGTTGGAACCAACTGGCATCGTTAGCTTAGGCTAGCAAAGCAGATGAAGCCGCACCGAACGGAAGGAAATGCGGCGTGAGCTCGTCTTTAATTTGCTTTTAATGTGTCGTATTTAAGCACTTGCTGGTGTATTAAAAAAAAAAAATATGTTAAGAGCGTCACTCGGGTGAAGTGACAGGCGAGGAGGTGGCGAGGTTGGGTGGCTCGGATAGTTATGAGCAGTTTCCATTTTACAACCAAGACCTCCACACTGAGCTCGCCGCTGGACGCTAAAGGTTCGCCGGTCAGCGTCGACGCGGCCAACAACAACAAGGAGTGGACGCTGGGAAGCGATGTGTTCCCGTGCTGTCACGAGATGAGCCCCATGGACGAGGCGGTGCAGGCTGGGATGTCCTCGGTCCAGCCGGGACTGGACGGACACCTGCCGCTCCTCCACGCCAGGCACCACGGCGCCCAGGACGGACTGCTGTTCGACCTGAGCTCCCCGACAGCTTACCTCGACAGCGGCTCCCTGGAGTACAGCGACACCGACGGGAACAACGCGGGTCCGTTGTTCGAGAGGAGGAAGAGGTCGCGGTCCAACAGCTCCAGGCACCGCTTCAGCGAGGTGGTCACGGAGCTCGGTCCGGAGGAGGTGCGGTGGTTTTACAAGGAGGACAAGAAGACCTGGAAGCCCTTTCTCGGGCATGACTCGCTTAAAATCGAGCGTATGTTTCGGAAATACTGCGAGTTGAACCCCGGTGGGTCAGGCTCCCAGTGCGGCGGCGAGGAGGAGGAGTGCGGCGGCAACAACGGCGTGGAGAGCAGAGGGCTGAACGGCGCGGTGCCGGTGGAGACGAGGACCAGCAGTGTGCACGGAGGCCGGGGTTCCCTGGACACATCCACCGTGTCTTCGGATGAGAGGGACCCTGACAGCATTGAAATCAACGTTGAGCCTGTCTGTGTGCGGGGAGGGCTCTATGAAGTGGATGTTAAAGAAAGGGAATGCAATCCTGTTTATTGGAAGCGTGAGTATCATTAAAAAAAAAACGGTGATCAATGTCTATAAAGCCTTATTATTGTTTTCCATCAGTCACAAGTGATGTTGCTTCACTCACTGGCTGCATCACTGAGTGCATGTCTATATGCAGTAATTCCTCTACCTCATATATTCTTTATATTCTGCAGCATTATGGCTGGCAGCATGCAGATTAATGACCCACAGCCCCTCACAAGTCAAACAAACTAGCAGCTCATTAATCATTCACTCATCTTTTCTTGCTGATTCCTGCATTGTGTTTGCCGTTTCTCTCACATGCTAAGTAATTACTTACTCTTCTCTGGACATCTCAAACAACCCAGGAAGTCAGTCAGTCAGTGTTGGCCTGAGCCAATGTGTGCTAACTAATTCATGGATATTTCCAGGAATGGAGCAGTGGACAAATGAAGGCGGTCACTATAGAGGCCCTTAGAAAGCTGACCTCCATGAATGGGTTCATGCGTAGCTGGTTCTTTTGAAGGTTAACGCCAACTGACATCTCAAGAAGCAGTTCTTAGCTTGAACGTTCACGCTGTGGATGTACAAAGTCCTTTGTAGTCAGCTCAGGCCCTCGCCGAGCCTTCACAGCTCGGCATATACGTAGTGTTGTGTTAACACTGAAGAGCCTGGTGCACTGCATGGGAGATGGAAACTAATACAAGAAGAGATTGTTTGCAAAAGAGGAGAGAGAGAGGCCAGTACATGTAATGGGAGATGTGGAGAGGAGAGATGTTTATATACTGTAATCCAGGGAGTAAAACTTCTTAAAATACAAAAGAAGTGAAGGATTTGGTCGGTGCTTCGGCATGAAGTAGTAGTTGTATGTTTTGAACATGTGCACACAGCAAACAAAGTGAAAAGGTCCCTTTTCCCCCCATAACACGACTTATCTTCTCCAAACAGACCCTAACAAATGAGTAAAGAGTACCAACTGTGAACCTCTATCAGTTTGTCTGTCCTGTGTGTCTATCTCGGCGTCATGGTGGGCCTCTATGGCTGTAGATAAGAAAATTCTCACGTGTCTTTTGTATTTGTCCAGATGAGCTGTCTCACTCTGTACAGAAAGTATTCCTAGACTAAAAAACAGCCAGTACAATCTTATTCACCAACAGAGATTCAGTTAATAATTTCACTCAAGACTGTAATCAAAACTGGCCTCGCTCCATAAGCCTCTGAGACTTGGCCCTCCTGGATTTTGCCAGACTTGTTGAGTGAAATGGAAATCATTTTTTAAGTAGGCCAAAACTCATTCGGAAAAAGTAAGTGATGCACTACTAGAAAGTGACTATTGTATCACTCGTGTGAGGGGGATGCAATGTGCAGCCCATGCCTTCAGCCATGATGACAGGCCAATTAAAAATAAATCAGGAAACGAATACAGGACTGTACACCAGCGAGCTAGATGTCTATTTCAAGTCACGGACGTGAGGATATTCACAATCATCTCAATTCTTTTATTATCCCTATAATAAAAATGTACCAAGCTGAACCCAGTGAGTGTTTTTTTATTGTGATCCACTCTAAAAATCTTTTATTGCCCCATCTTTAATTGTGTGCATCCTCTAGCCCTACCTTATATGAGACATTCGCAAAACTCATGTTTTAAAGTGTATTAATTCCACATTTCTTATATCCATGTTTACTAGCTTGCAGTCGTGCTCTTCCCTGCTGTTGTTGTTGGCACATTGCTTCATATCTTGGCATCTCACTACCGTCTTAGGTTAGTGGAATAGTGTGAAACTATTGGCAGGAGCATGTACCTTTTCATCCAGACACTGTATGTGCGTCATAAACAAGCGCACACAATAGAATAAACAGCTGCGTAACAATTTTAGGGGTCAAAAACCCCTCTGGGAATCGAAATCGAAGTGTAAAATGAGTGGAAGAAGGCTTGCTCCAAAATGTCTGTCCCCACGCTGAAGTCACTGTTTTGTATGTCAATCCATGTTGTCTTTTACGGTCTCACAGAACAAGACCATATTCCAGTCATGAGAGGCCAGTGGTTTATCGACGGTACCTGGCTTCCGTTAGAGGAAGAGGAGAGCGACCTCATCGAGCAGGAGCACCTGAACCATTTCCGTGGGCAACAAATGCAGGACACCTTCGAGACGGATTTGGTGGTGAAGACCGTCGACAGCAAAGATGGTGAGAGAACGGAAAAGGGGAGAGCAGAAGAGTAAGGGTAATGTTTTTAGTATTATTTTAGGAATGACTCCACATCTAGAAAAGGATTCAAACTGTGTCACCACTGAAGTATCTATTCTGGTAACTAAAATCTGAAAAAATAAACTCAGTTATTTACTTAATTTCAGCTAGATTTGAAGGTGAATGTTTTGTGTGGGAATTGAAATAAAAGGCTAAAACATTATTGCTCATTCAACAAAAAAAAATGAAGACTTCTTCACTGCTGCGTTCACCAACTCTGCAGCATTTCTTATCCCAGGCAGACAGCATCTTGTAAAAGAGCACCTTTTATAGTGCTGTGTGGGGCAAGCGAGGAATTGAAATGCTCCCATAGGTGTTATTGGCAATAAATTCCATTTAAAAGTAAAGTCATGGCCTTCAGTATAAAGCTAGAAGAAAAGCATTGTGCAGTCATAAACGGTGAATGATGTGACAGCCCTGCCCGCTTTAGTATCGATGCACAGTCAAGAGAAATGAATGACGCAGGTGCTTCCATTCACTTGAGCGTCGTTTTTTTGTCGTGTCACGCTCCTAATGTAAAGCAGGTGCAGCTCGTACATTCTGGCATGTCTCTGTCTCGCAGGGGGCTGGCACAGGCGAAATGTAGTACACTTTAGCTGTGAAAGGCAATAAGAAAGAGGTCCTTTGATTCAGCAGTCTCCTTAAGGCAGCCAGATCCACAGGACCTTCACTGGTGATGAATGTGTGGGTGTGTGAATGTGGCAGATAAATAGAAAAGGAGCACAGAGGGAAAAAAGATGCAGTTAAAAGAGAAAATATTTAGTCTGCATTATAAAAACGGAGTAAATAAGAGTGTGAGAGACACAGAAACATGCATCAAAACATCACTAGGCCAATCTGGAACATTATGCAAAACATGTAAATCTTCCACATAAATCAATGAACCACAGTCATTTATCGAATAATTGTAGTTCCTGTAACCCTGATTAGTTGAATCTGAATAATATCAGCATAAAGAACTGTTAATCACTGTTAACTTGCTATTAACAGGATAGTCTGGAAAGTCTTAAAATGCTTAATTCTAACTGTTTTCAAAGTTTAGAATATACTTGAAAAATGCTTGGCTTTAATCTGGTGTTTCATTGACACAATCACTCACATTGCCTAAACCAAAATTTGAAATGAAACTGTGCCTTCCTCATGTGTCTATTGTCTCCTTGCATCAAAATGAGTAAACATTAAATAACCGTGATCATAAAACAGTCAGGGTTATTGTGAACAGCTGGTTAGGTAAACAGAGTAACAATATAAATGGATTGCTGTGGGTGTGAAGGAATTATCTAAACTGTAAATTAGATTTTTTTGCAATGACATGTCAGGAAACTGTCTACTCAGAATAGATTAAGGCCTGTAAATAAATGCATCAACAGATCATAGTAAGAAGGTGAATCCTGTTTGCGTCGTCCCTTTTATCATATGCCCGTTGCTACCTGGACTCTACCTGAAGTGCATCATAGTTTTGAGACAAAACTGAGAGGTCTCTCCTGGTCAGCAGGCATTCGTGTACATGTACACACCGGCACTAAATGATCTGTACATGGGAGAGGGTATATAAACAGTCACAGAGGACAGAGGGATCACAGTTAGATTATCTGCAAGCCAGGTGTGTGAATTATAGCACAAGGGCAAATTGGTTGGAGGCCCCTCTCCACTGCACGACATATCATATGACCTTAGCTTTTCCTGTGCGTGAGCTGCAAAGTTGAATAGTGCCTCCTGATTCTATTATGTTGGGAGAAATATGTGAATTGACTACATTTATAGAGCGCTTTTCCATTCTTACTAACCACTCCAAGCGCTTCACAACACAAGACAGCATGCTCCCATTCAGACAATCATTCATAGGCTGTTGGAAAATGCTACCATGCACACTCACATACAGATAGAAAAGCCCAAGGACACTCAGACATGTAGTCTACAGAAGCCAGGCACTATACCACTGACCTTTCCGATTAGCGACCATTCCTACCTACTGAGCCACATCCTCCCCATACAAATATGTACATACCCTTTCAACATATGGGATTAGAGTTATTTTTGTACATGTTTGTTTAATGCATGGAACTTAGAAATATTATCGAGCATCTGCTTGAAACCCTCCTGCTGTCTTTGCTGGCAGATTGTTTTGCACTCCTATATTTAGCAGAGCGTTAAAGCAAAGCGAGTGATGGATCACGTTAATTCGCCCTGTTTCAGTCTTTGTTACAGGGAGCCTTTAGAGTAGAGTGTTTCATCTTGGAAGTAATAATCCTAAGCACTCGAAACTATAAGTCGTCTACCTTGAACTGCATTACAATAGATAAATGGATCATGAAGCCAGTGAGCTGCGTGCGCCCTGACATTACTGCAGTACACACATTTCTCCTGCTATCTCCCCCTCCCTGTCTCCTCTTTCTCCTTGTGCCTGAGTAGCTAGCTGAAACTAAAGGGTAGGAAAGCACGGGACATATGGTAGACATACTAGCATGCTATCTATGCAGGCATAGCATCCAGTGATAACATCACAATGTGGGCAGGACACAATGTACATAATGTCCTCCTCCTTCATGATCCAAGTCTGCTTTTGTCCTTATTCTTCAGGAATCGTAAAGGCAAAATCAGAAGTAACATTGCTTGTCTAGTCTGTTCTGCTAAAGAAATATTTTAAAGATCAGTTTTAGTGCTTTAGTCACATATGAACAGTGGTAGTTTTCACAGTTGTTTGTTCACATTATCAGAAGAAATAAGGATGATTTGATGGCTTTTGTGAAATAACAAATTCACAAATGTTTGACCAGAAAGAGCTTCTCTACTCAACATTTATAGTACTACTTAACAGTTTTCTTAATTTCCCTCACAAATTCATCATCCCTAATGAATTGTTTTGTTTTACTGTTTGTAACTTTATTAAGAGTGACTGCAGATGTTTGATTATGAACTTGTGGTATCCGAACAGTTCTCATATCATTTATTGAGTCTGAAATGGATCCAAGGGCATCACAGTTGATCGATTATTTAAACTGTCTTAATCTTCTTCTTTCAATTGGCCAACATTGATCACACAAATTTTTTTCTAATCAGCACTGTCTGATGTAGAAGCCATACTTGGAAGGAAAATGTCATGTGCAATTTTCAGAGAATTTTTATTGAATTAGAGGATCCCATCTACTCACTTTAAGCTTCCCTGATTTGTTTGCGTATGTGTAAAGAGCAGTAAGCCTGTGGTGAAGACTATAAGGTGTGTGGCTTTACTGGGTGTGTCCCAGTCTGGCAGGCATCACAGACGTCAAGGAAAATGAAGCCAGCAGGCTGGGCACTGTGTCATCTGTCAGCATAACATGTTTGGTATTTCGGAAGTATAAAGGCCCACACAATTGTTTGTGTATGCTACATATTCAGCTGCATATTTATTTACCCAGCACCTGAGGCTTGGAAGACGGTACTTAGAAGAACCGGAAATTGCTCATCTAATAATAAGCTCTTATGTTGTTTCTATTTATTTCTTGTGTGATGTTAGACTTGTGGTGGGTGGTATTTAAAGCAGCATATGTTTGTTTGAAATCATCAGGTGTGTCGAATCTTTCACCCTTAATCGGCGTGAGCTTGTCTAAACCTGCCTCTCATTGTGAAGACAATCCCTAGATTTTTTTGGTCTGATCTGGAACTTAAAGTTGATGGTACAGTCGTGCCTTCAAGTGACCAAGCCATGCAGTGTGATCTTAACCCCAAGGATGATCATAAACTGCAAACTATCACACATCAGTTGATCCTCAGTACATCCTTATAAGGATTCGGTGTAAAGTAGACATTCAAGTCATTAGGGAACACCTATTCCTGAATGGATCTATATGCGCTGTAATGTCCAGATGGACTTTGCTAATAGCTTTTACAGCAAACAAACTTCCTGTGCACTCAGCAGGTTTCTCCCCCTCGTCTGCTAAGAGACACCGCTGACATTTGCAAGTCTGATGTCTGTGTTATCTCGGAAGGAATGATTAAGTCAGAGCTGAGCTGAGAATTGTGGACTTCGCCTATTTGATTAACAAATGCAGAGGAGGTCTTTTTACACGTCTGATCAAGATGTCTATTTACAACCGATTCATTGATTTGATTGAAAGAAAAGCAGCTTCAAGGATCTTATTTTTTAGATAAATGGATAATAAAATTTGACGTGGTAGCCATCAAACCTCATAACACAGTCAAGATATTATTGTCAATGTGAAAAACACTCCATCTTGTCAGCGTAGGATTTGAACATTGTTTAGTCTGGGTAATTGAAGCCAATTAAATCAGAGTTAGTAGAAATATAATGACCAGCCGCGATTGTATCACTTTTAAATGAGGACTCCAGTTACTTGAACATGAAAGCACAATTACGTTTTTATTCCTTTTATCAAGCTACAGTAAATTGCTTTAATATGCATATGGTTTTCTCTACAGAAATATTGTTTTGAACCACACTGTATATCATATTTTTCATTTGTACAGCTCTAAGTAAGAGTAGTAAAATATTCTTACAGATCTTTGTGTTCTTGTAGATGGTATGTTCCTCCTACTATTGGTGGAATTCTGTGAAATATTTATAATATACAAAATAATTGTTGCACCTTTTATTGACACTAAGTAATGCGACCTTACATGCTTCCAGAAACCTTTACACTTTGTGGTGTTTGTTTTTTGTGTTTCACCTCTTTGCAGAGGGTCTTAATATGTTCACTAATTTCTGGTCACAGAGGGGTGTTGGGTATTTTGGCCCTATATTTATATGTTTTGATGTGTAAATGATTTATACCTGTTTGGAATCAGTCCTTTGCTGATAGCTGCAACATGTCTGTGATGGCCATCTCAGACTTTCAAAGTTACATCCACTAAAAGTGCTTGTTTTAGCCAATGACCGGCTAAGGTTGTGATTATAAGTATCTGACAACATTATGGAAATGGGTCCTGCAGAAATAGACCTGTTTGTTGGATGACAAGATCCTTTTTGTAACCAGAAACAGTCAGTTAAATTATTAGCCAATACTTCTTGCTTGCAGTTCCTCTACGTAAACTCCAAACTTCCCTCTCCAACCCTGGCTCACATTTCCACCTCATTAGAATTCAGAGGGTGACTTCTCCTGAAGCGAGGCGTGTTTCTGGTTGAAAAATGATCTCTTAAATTATCAAGAGAAGAACGTCGGGGCAGAAAATCGTAATGTTGTCAGAGACTTAGCCTGTCATTGGCAAAGGACACCCCTTTATATAACTTACTGTCACAGTTGCCCTAAAGGCTTACACTGTAGCCATGTCACGGCTGTCATTTAGGCAATCTGCCAGACCAATTCCGAAGTTCTTTGTACGTTTGAACTGTTTGCATCCAAAAACATGTAAATATAGGGCCCGGGTTTAAAAATACAGAAATTGCCCTCTAATGTCATGTAAAATACAGTAATAGTTTGTATTATTTTCTTCTTATTTCAGTCATGTATTATGTGGAAGAAGAGCTTCTGCCTACCATACTGAAGAATTAACAAGCAGAATGTTTTCCCCTAATTCTGTCTGTTAGAGTAGCACTGTATTACACACGTGTAAGTCTTCAAAGAAGTGGTTAACTTTGTGACATGTTTAATCTTTACAGTGAAGACAATAGATTTCTGTAATGAGTGTAAAACAGATGCTACCTCAGTCATCTTAGGCATATGTCAAGCAGCGCTGCATTTTAAGCTGTAGGTCTACAAGTAGTCTACAACTACTTAACCACCAGGTCCTGACAGTGACCAGTACAGGCTCTGTGTCCAAGGCCTTGAAGTGGTAACCTGATAGCAGCGCTGCTTGATAAATTGGCCTGTTAAAGAGTGATGACAGCGGTAGCCTGTGTGACTGACACCGGGGTAATGGCCATTACTCACTCTCTCTTGGTTGTTAGTTCTCTCCCACCTGCCCCCTTTCTACCTCCCTTTTCTGTTCAAATGGAGTGGATATCAGACGAGTGCTAAAACTACATGTCACAAGCGCAAACGCTGTCAAGGTACTGTAAAATGCCACATTCTTTTTTTTTTTATTATTATTTCTGCTGTACTAGATGCCGCTAGCTTGTATCCTCTCCTAGTAGAACCTAGGTCCTTATGGAGCTAGCTTTTCCTTTCTGTTGTGGTTCAGACATGTCGAAACTTAATATTTAGAGCTAGACCTAGGCTCAGTTAGAAATGGTTGTATTTAAATGGATTTGGCTGCTCTTCCAGTTCTCCATTGCAGCCTTAACTGGGCCTAGTTGCTAGAACTCCTTCCTTTGTGCTGTGACCCGGAGTTTGGTACTTCTGCTGTTGCTGCTTTTTGAGGAAATCTTTGCATCTGTCTCTCATCTCCTTGTTGGAATAGTGAGTAGACACTACCGGGGCAGGACCCCTTATACCAGTGGATGTGAAATAAATGAGCTGGTCCTCAAAAAGCCACCCTTCTCTTCCCCCTTTTTATCTCTCCAGCCCCGTCTCCAACTTTCTCTCTCGTTGCTTTCTCTCTCTCATCCCTTCTGGCAGTATGACCATCATTAATGAACCACCAGCTCTCGCTCTAAGGGCAATGAACAAAGCTCTCTGTTGAGAGCCAAGCACAAGTGATGAGCTGAACAGAGGAGCTATTGTGGGCCTTTACTATAGCTTCCTAACATGGTGCGGAGAGTCGCCCTCTTAGAGATCCATCACTGTCCTAGTTTTGGGTGTGTTGACCCTCATTAAAAATGCTGAGCTCATAGTAAATCCATGCCTACATAGATCTGAAAAAAGACCTTTGATTTTACAACCTGGGTTGTGACTGAGTAGTACACTTGACTTACATTACTTCAACATCCCATTTTTGTCCCATTCCCCCTTACAATAGTCCTTTTTAAGATTGTCAATTAAAACGTTATGAGTTTCTTATAATTGTTTATAATTGCTCTACAAACCAATTTATTGAGTTTGACTAACCTACCTTATATGTAATTGTTATCCTTTAATAAGCTTTTAAACATGTTTACGATGCACCATTAACACTTAAATAGTCTTCTTAAAGCATAAACATGTGAGTAAGCATCATAAAGGACTTATTATTACCTATCTACTAACGCTTATTACAAGGACCTCAATATAAAGCCTTACTGGGAAAGTAGCCGTTATGTCTTTTATGCTATAGCTAAGAAAAAGTTCTTTAGAGTCCTAGACCAGCAACATTGCACACTACATTAGTTCCTTAATTTATTTTCTTGTCTTGCGTCTTTTCTTTTTAACTGTCCGCTTCCATCCTCTTCCCCAAACTCTCCTACACACAGTTTCCTTAGTTTTCTTCCTATTTTTCACCCAATTCCTGTTCACATTATTTATCCCTCATCCCTTACTTTTTATCCCTCTCCTTCATGTTGTGTCCCTCAGTAATTCGCCCTAGCAGTCTTAGAGAACTGCCTCAGTAAACCCTTCAACTTCTCCTGGTTGACTGCCAGCTCCTCTGTACACTTTGATCCCCTCCTTTCACAAGGCATTGCCTTTCATTGTAAAACAGGAAGTGTCCTTGTACAACCCCCAAGCACCACTTCATCTGACTGGCTACATGCTCACTTCTAATCTAAATCCCATCAAACGTATATTTTATATTGATAAAGCCAGCTGAATTGAGAAATTTGAAACTTTCTGTTCTTCCTGGACTCCTGTTTTACAGTTGCTACAAATAAAGCTCAACAGTCTGAAGTGGCTCCATCCACCCTTATATGATAACAGTGTGCAGGTCTCACTGCAGTTGCCACCGTCCTGAGTCCATGGGGTAGATGAGAAAAGGAGGACACTTTAGACTGTTCAAGATGAAGCCAAACTAGATGGTTTGTGATATTCTGTATAGTGGTAGAGGTTAAGCCCATGTTTGCTTTGCTGTTGAGTGGTTTTATTTGAGAATCTTTAAAGATCAATTGAAACATGCAACAGAGGAAACTGTTTGCAACTGTATCTTCTCAAGTTCCTCATGAGCTTTATTCTTTTATCTGACTAGAAAAAATGACATCCTAGACTTTGTTATTCCTCATTAAACTTTTGCCCTTTACTCCAACACTTATGTTACTCTTGACAAACTCTCCTTCCAGACCCTTCCGGTCCATGTCCGTCTCCTGTAGAGATAGCCATTCCCTTTTGTCCTCAACCAAACTGTTCTCAGCTAAGGTATTACAGCTGCTTGGCCTTGTATAACCCAGTGGTCATGCTTGTCCAATGAAGAAATTAGCCAGCCAGGCAGCCGCAGAGGCCCATCTAAACTCCACCATGTGACACACAAACACACATGATATATGTCTTGTTTTATTAACTTACATGGGAAGTGGAAAGAGGAAACCTTTTGATATTCAGTAAGTCTTTGGATCTTAACTGCTTCTTGAAACACCATAGTCAAACATGACATCTTCTAGCCTTTTCCATTGTTTGTGGAACTATGCTGTTACAAGTGTCAAGCAAACAAAATGGTACTCTGGAACATCTTTATTTGTCCAAGTTCTTTACCCTGACCCTTAAAGGGTTTTAATCTCCAGATTGGTTCAGAGCAGTACAAAGAGCCATGACTGTGCTCTGGACCTCTGCCAAAGTCTTCTACCAATCTCATCCAGATGAACTTGACTGTGCCGTACATTTAAAGGACTTGCCGCAGAGACATAAATAACTCTCAAGTCAACCAGTTTCATTTACCGCTTCAAGCTTCTGGAGAAAACGTTGTCTCCTCTCTAGTCATACCTCTGCTCTTACTTGCCCTCGTCACTGCGATACAGCAACAACGTGGAGAAAAACTGAACTGAAGATGAATTTAGAAATCTGCAGTGTAAAATTGCTGCACCATGATAATGTGCAAGCAGGACAGACAAGCAAGAGCTGAAATATGCAATCATGGTGTGCGATAGTTTGATGTGTTTTTCTTTCCAACTGCAGATCAATGCTCTAGAGTGCATTTGATTGAGCTGTGTGTATACCGGTAGATCAATCCTAGACTAGGGCTTTTCTGTGCCGCATTTAAGATGATCACAATTTGGGATGATTCTTACAATGTTCGTCAATCTCTCTCTCACTCTTTCTCTCTCTGTTCTTTCCTTGAAATTTGTAATCACAACCCTTTGTGCTGGTGAACCTTCTCCTTCCTGATTTTTTTCTCCCTACTCTTCGCAAAATCTGCCACACCACCTGCCCTCCTCACTTTGCTCTGTCCATTCATTCATTCGCTCACTCACTCCTCTCTCACTGCCCTCCTACAGCCATCCACAGTCTGAAGCTGAGTCGGACCCATGTGGATTGGCACAGCGTGGATGAAGTATACCTCTACAGCGATGCCACCACTTCCAAAATTGCACGCACCGTCACCCAGAAACTGGGCTTCTCCAAAGGTTTGTAATGTACACACTGTCATTATCTGTCTAATAAGGGCAAACAGATCCATGATCGTATTTGACACATGTATTTACATGAGTATCAATACTGAATCAATTTGAAACCCACTGTTAGAACAACTGGCTTAAATCATTATTGTACAGACCAAGTTGATGGTGAAACATAATGGATGTAAAGCATGTCCTTCATGTTTTTCTTCTAAGCTAGCCGCACAAAAGGTTAAATGAGGTCTATTCTTAGCTAAGTCCCGTCCTCCAGGTTTCGAGGAAATCCATTCAGTAGTCCTGTATTCATGTTGACAAACCAACTAACCAGCAAACGGACTTGGGTGAAAACATTGCCTCCTTTGGCAGAGCAAAAAATGAATCATGTATAGAATCAAGATGTATAGATAATCTTTTCATAACTGCATCATTGCAGTTGCATCGACTTGTAAGGTTAATTTGCTAACAGCTGCTAATTAGTAATACAGCTGAAGCTAATGTGAATGTCATTAGTTTAGCTTGTACTTTGTCATAAACCAAGATTGGACAAAGTAGTATTTTGACCTGATGACGCTGCTGGATAAACAGAGGAGTTTGTACAAATCATCCTGTGGTGATTATGAGTGTCTGTACCAAATTTCATAGCAATCCATGCACTAGTTGTTGAGATAATCCAGGCTGGATCAGAATGTTGGACCTACAACAACAGACCAACATTGTCATCAATAGACCTAGCATGGCTAAAAAAACCTACACTGCTTCCCTGCACATCACAAATGATAGTGCTACATTCAGTGTGCAGTCACTTGCTATTATTAAACAGTTTAAACATGGCTGGGTACAGTTCAGTCTGCTAACTGGATTAGCCCAGAAAATCATGCAGTGTCCATCTGCCATTCTGAGTGGCTAGCTTTAATGAAATGGCCCAAGTGTAACTGAAGAGTTTGACCCCATATCCAATGTTTGATCTGTATGGATGATTCCAACCTGATTTCCCAGCGCTACAGTACATTTTCATCTTCTACTTGCAGATTATAAGAGGAGGTGTTCACACTGATTGTCTCAATCTCCCCTGACACACAGATGCTCAGTGATGGGAAATCTCCTTAGTGTTATCCAGACAGCGGCTGAGTCCATCGGCTCCTATTGCCTTGCTGCACAGTGCATGACTGGACCAGACTACAGATTCTAAATTAGGACACACACTCAACCCTGAAGGCACATTACAGCATCAGAGACTCGGTCCGCAGTCACAGCACGACTTTATGTCTCACCCACTAACCTCTTTGGACTGAACAGCATGTTACTTAAACAACATCTCTGAGATATTTATAGCCTTGTAGTGGAAATGCGCACATTTGAAGATACAGCACAGAAAATACTTATACTTAAATACTTGTACTTATTACTATTTATTCATTTTCTTACTGTACAAAAATCACAAACAAACAGCTAGCTACAATAAGTAATACTCCAATCCTGTCTTCTGTCCTCTTCTAGCCTCCAGCAGTGGAACACGGCTGCATCGAGGTTATGTTGAGGAGGCCTCACCTGAGGACAGACCTCCTCAGACTACACACGTTGTCTTTGTGGTTCATGGGATTGGACAGAAGATGGACCAGGGACGCATCATTAAAAACACTGGAATGTGAGTTTTTAAAATGATGATTTGGTTTAGGTTTCACTTGTATGCATAAAATGTTGTCTTCCCATTCCATCAGAATTTGTGGCAGGTTTGAATTTATTCACATTCACAGATGATGTGGAGTTTTATTTGTTCACTTTCTCTTCTGTCTGTCTCACACTTCTCATTCTGCTGTTCCCGTGGCTATTACAGAGACATCTCACTTCTTCTCTTTTTGCTTTTTACTTCTGTCTGTAAGGACAAAGACGTGACAATATCTTGTTCTTTTAAATGGTTGTTCCTTTAAGTGCAATGACATTTTCTGTGAGTTTCTTGGCCTTGTTTCAAAGCTTGCTGACAATGGGTTTCAGATATGAACCTGTCTGACAGGTTCTTGTGATTGCAGATAACCAGTCGATTGGATAAATGTATACCTAGTTATGGGGTGTTCTCATCTCCTCCCTCAGTCCTTCTCACTCTTTGTCTTCTCCTGCTGTTTTTCGGCTTTATACTTTGTGGTGTAAAATTGCCTGCAGTATGCTGGCCAAAAGAGAACAATGATCCGAAACTCAAGGGAACAGGGAAACATATTTGCCTGATGCATTGCATTCATTGAGACTTTACAACAAAAGGAAATACAGAGATAAATATGCAACACTACATAAGGCAAAATATTTGTAGGAAACAAAAAACACTACATTCTAATATTGTGTAAAAATCCAGAGTAAATGCAAGCAATTTATTGTAAAAAAACGTATCCACGTTTCAAGCCTGTACTTTCATGTTTGCCAAATATAGCTTGTGTTTGAGCAGCATAAACTAAAGTCAATTTCCTCCCACTCTATCAGGGTGCTGGCACAACTTTCAGAGATGCATATCTCACAGTTTTGGCACATAAAACCAAAGCTGTCAGTGTAGCTTGATACCTGATTCTTTAACCAGCCCCTCAACTTCCTTTTGCTTTTAAAGGCTTTATGTTCTCATAAGAAACACAATCATTAGCAGATATTTGTGTAAAGGCAACAGTGAGGAAGTTGTAAAAGAGAAACCTGACAAAGCAAGTTTTCTCTAGCTGCAGCTCGTTAGTGTATCGGTTGATAGACACAGAAGGCTGTCTGTAGAGTAATGCTTTGGCTTGTCCATTTTAAGCTACCGTAAAATATTGTTGCATCCATGCCCCAAGGAACAGTGCTGCGTTTTGAGCATATTTGATATACTGGTCAAACCACGTAATTACAATGAGATGCACATTAGTCCAAAACTATTTTGGTAATTTTTTCCCCCATAAGCTTATGTTGTGAACAGGGCTGTAAAATGCTGGATTATCATTGTGAGCATCGATACCCTTATGAAATTTCACTATCAATATTTGAGCCATTTGGTCTGATAACATTGTGAATGTATAGGAGGGGTGTACCATTTAAATTGAATAATCGTTTATTCCCTTTCCAGTTAGTAGAGGGCTAAAAGGGAAGTTTAGAGCTTCACAATGTGTAGGATCAGAGTGATTTTACAACCAGGAAGTCAAACTTTTTGGCTTCATGTGCCACTGAGCAGCTTTTCAAATATATGGATGGGGCCCCAACTTTGACACTGTATCCAGATCCATTGTTGCAAGATGGTGAACTCATTCTAAGCAAACCAAAGCAGAACAATTCATAGTTTTTAAGGTAATTACACACTAATTAAATCATAATTCTGGATATTATATTTCATTTCTGCCATCCGATCCTCCTAAATCCCCTCAAATCCTATACCTTAAGCTAGAAACAGTTCTTTTCTTGTTTCTGTCTTCATGTGCTGGTCTGTGTAAAGATATATGTAACCCTGAATGGCACTGCTGCTCTGGCCTTAGTCGATGAGCATTACAGGCAGTAGTACAGAGCGTGCAGACCAGAGCCATGTGTGTCTCTGTGTCACAGAGTCATCGTCTGGCAACAGCCCGCAGCTTAGGCCGGCTAAGCAGGTAAAGTAGACCAAGTCAAGCTGCAGAGAACTTTAAGCCTCAATACCAGCTCCCTGTGGATTACAGCGTACACGCTTTCCTCAAATGAGAGGAAAGATCAAGCTGACACTTCTAGCAAGTTCCTTGTTTTGTTTTTATTTAGATCGTGAGTTGATTTCAGCTAAGAGTGTTATCAGCGGCACTGAAAGAGGGAATTGTGGGGGGTTTAATACCTTATTATGCGCTAAATAAAAAACAGAATGTCTGTCTTTTTAAATCCTACTTTGGCTAAAGCTCAAAGTCAAAGCTCACAGCCCAATTAATGCCAAACTAAAAGCCAAGAAATCGGTGTACATGCAGCTCTAAAAGCTCTGTAATATAGCATTCAACCCTCTGAGCATTCATCCTCCCCTGTAGACACACCAGCCTGCAGGTAGTCCAGTCAAAACCTGCATTAGCTGCCCCATTACAGGCCAGTTACCTAAAAGCCACTCTAAGCCTCCATTTATTCATGTCAACGCCCTACCTCAACCTCACTCTCTTTGTGTAGTTAGTGTTTTTCGTGCGAGCTAATGCTGCCCCATATAGGACAAGTAACATTGCAACCATTGTGTGTGTGCTGCATGAGGGAAGCTGCTGCATCAGTGAGCAGCAGAAGGGGTGTCGCTCTTCTCTTCCCGACAGTCATTAAAGTGCATGAGAGAAGTGCAAACACAGCCTCCCAAGTCAGTCTTTAGGAAGGCCGGATACACGTAGAGGAAGTTACTCATCCATTCAGTAGATGTCATTATAATACACTGCTGTTCAGACAATGTGATGGTGACATTGTTTCTAAATCAAGCACGTGTACTCCCTGTTGGTAGCTGAATGTTTGGTCATATTAACTAATGTACACGCAGAACTAAACACCATGGGCTTTATTTATTATGTACAGGCTGAGGGAGGGGGTGAGGAAGATGGAGGAGAAGCACTTTTCGGAGCACAACGACGAGCATGTGGAGTTCCTGCCTGTTGAGTGGCGCTCCAAACTCGCACTGGATGGAGGTCAGTATCTTCTTAGTATCTTAGTCTATATCTGCACAGTGATTACAGTTAAGACCGGTTGCCTGCTGCTCTCCACACTCTTACAGTTTTGTAAGGCAGTTTTGTAATAGTTTGTTACACACAACGTCTGGAAAATTGCCCTTGGTGTCTAGAGGAACCATGTCTGTCATGTCACGGGCTACCTTCAACCAAAAAGAGCTACCGGCAGAGCCAGTGGGGAAAGCAGATTCTTACTGAAGACAATCAGGAGAAGAACGAATACATCTGTATAAACCCCTTAAGTCCCGTTCTTTACCCTCTTTTTCAACAAAGAATACTCCCCAGTTCTGATAGAAGTGATGCTGTCGTAGCATCTACAGTGACCACTGTAGGAGCCACCATTTTGTTTTCAATTGCTTCTCTCGCCAATCATTCCTCATAGGACACTGATTGGTCCAAACCACTGGGGTTCAAACACAAGTGCATTGTTTGAAGCTTAGCGAGATGGTTTCACAGGATTACATGATAAGATGATCTCACACCTCGATCTGCTGTGCGAGGTTACACTAGAGACACCTCTGAAAGTAAGGTTGTCAAGCTCATTAATATCTCTGACAGTGCCAATAAATAGTGAACGTTATTATGTTTGTAAAGTAGAGTTTATGACTCTTTTATTGCATTAGTTTGCATTAGTTTGCATCAGGTTTTATAGTTGTAATTCATAAAGTGTCCACTTGGTGTATGATTACAGGCTTGGTCATTAAACTGTGATATTGGTGCTTTGTGTCTGTAGATACGGTTGATTCAATAACACCGGACAAAGTGAGAGGACTGAGAGATCTTCTCAACAGCAGTGCCATGGATATCATGTACTACAACAGCCCCCTTTACCGCGATGAGGTGAGTGTTGAATGCTGCCAGACGCCTGAGGAATTCACTGTGACACCATTTCTCTGTAAAACTTCTACACTCCCTGTCTCCCCAGATTACCAAGGGCCTGACCCAGGAGCTAAACAGACTGTACACACTTTTCTGCTCTCGGAACCCTGAATTTGAGGAGAAGGGAGGCAAAGTGTCCATCGTGTCCCACTCCCTCGGCTGCGTCATCACTTATGACATCATGACAGGATGGGATCCTGTGCGCTTCTGTCTGCAGGAGCATCACGCTGTGGAGGAGGAGCTGGACCTGCGCTGGATGTCCTATGAGGAGAGGCATGTTTTAGAGCAGCTGCGGGTCACGAGGACGAGGTAGAGCTTGCTGTTATAGATCTTCAGTGACTTCTAACTTGGCGTCAGGGATTGCCGTAAGAATCCTGCAGAGATTATTATGGAGAAAGAGCCCAAGATCTGAGGGAGGCATGAGACAGACCTTTTGATTGAAACCCTTTTTAATAGTCATTTGAGGCAGTATTGATTTTGGTTAGTATTCTGCTGCTAACCAATGAACTGCCTACATGTTTGTTTCCTCTCATTATGACGCATTTTTAATTCACCATCAGCACTCTTAATGTGAGCAAACATTACAAGCTGGTACCATTGGAGCCACTCTCTTCTTCTGTTGCAATATCGATACCTTGCAATTATCTCCCTTCTTAGCACACGTAATAGTGTGTGCTGCTCATCTCGTGTTTCATTTTCAGGTGGCAAAGTTGAGATTCCTGTTTGCTTTGTGAGCAGAAGGGTATTAAAACAACACAGCTTTTAATATATTTCTTCTGCACCACTCATTGCCCTGTGTGTGCATTACCATTTAGTGTGTGCACCATTAGATCAACAACCTTTTTTCCCAGCGGCCTCTTTTTTGCGGTAGTAAGATTGTTGTATGAATGGTTCAAGGACATGCACTCAGAGAACATTTTATACAGATGATGGGAGAAATCAGAAGAAGAAGGTTATACATTTTTTTGTTTGTTTATTAACAGGATGTATGCAGTTCTTGAAATCTTAAAATATCTTAAATGTAGTATTAACGCCTTCAGTGTCATTAAATAGGCTCAAATATGAATTTCTGATGTCTTAATTGCCACATGTATGTTATCTAATTTCCTTCATCTAACTTCGATCTAGTTTCCTTTATGTCTGATAACTGTAGACGCCTTGATTAACATTATATCCTTTTCTGCTTCAGGTTAAGAGAACTGGAAAATCAACTCCTCACACTGGAGGCCTCTAAACCCTCAGCACCCCCAGCCCTCAAATTTAAGGTAAGATCCATTATGTGAATATGTACTAAATGCCATTACTTAATAAATAAAGAACAGTAAATAGTTTCCGTTGTTTTGTTGAAAGGATATTTGTTAAGAAGGTCAAACAGTAGTGCTCGAATAGTTTTTGGGATATATTCAATAATCTTTGCACCTCTTCTCTCTCAGGTGGAAAACTTCTTCTGCATGGGCTCTCCTCTGGCGGTGTTCTTGGCCCTGAGAGGGATACGCCCCGGCACCAGCTGCCATCAGGACCACATCCTTCCCACCGCCATCTGCAGCAGGCTCTTCAATGTCTTCCACCCCACAGACCCTGTGGTCAGTCCCCCTTGATCGCTCCAGCTGTTACAGATGCTCTCTCTCACTCAGGGTTATGACAGCAAAATCTTTTTGTCTTTTCTTTTTTTAGCCCACACACATTTAGGGTGTGATTTATAAGCAGGAATGTTCTGTTTTTACTGGACTTGCCATTTTCCGCTGTGGTCTGCTAACAGAAACCAGATTTGTAACTCACTCAGTCAAGATGTTTACATTAAAAATGTGCAGAAGTTCAGGCATTGATTTGTAGTTTTATTTCTTTGTTCAGGCCTACAGACTGGAACCCCTCATCCTCAAACATTACAGCAATGTTGCCCCTGTTCAGATACACTGGTAAGAACATAAATCTTACCTCTTATGACATTTATTGTTATCTCTTGTTTGCGCAAATATAGATTGTTTGTATGTATATTCTAAATATTTGGTTTGTTTTATCTATCAGGTGCAGTGCCGTTAACCCCACATCCTATGATGAGATCCGACCAACCTTCCTAAACCCAGTCAAAGACCCAACATCAGACACTGAGAGCATCCCCAGTCCCAGCACTTCTCCTGTCCTCCCCCGCAGACACTATGGAGAGTCCATAACCAGTTTGGGCAAGGCCAGCATACTTGGTAAGTTATGACCATCACTTCTAAACTTGTTTGACCAGAAGAGCTATAAAGGTGTTGAAATATGCCAAAAAGGTTACTCACAAATGTGGGAGGATGGGCTTCTGCTGTGATAAGGATCTGAGGTCGAGAGGAGTGGAGGTAATATTCTTCTGTAATACTCAACTAAAGTTAACGCTAAGTTAAAGTTAAAAGACATAAAAGCTCAGGCACCTTCATTTAAACCCAGGATAATGCATGCAACTTTTCTGATTTTAAAACTGGCAAATAGTATGAGAGAGCTGAGCAAAATCAATTTGACTCTGCAGATGGTCATATTTCATAGGTGAAATCTATTGTGTCCAGTGAGGTCGATCATCTGTAGTGATGTGAGAGGCTCACTTTGACAACAACACTATGTCAACAGTGCCATCATGTGGACAGATGGAAAAATGAGCTTATACACTTTGTTGTACTTTCATACATTTAATCAGAGAATTGAAAAAAGAAACAAAAGCAAGTATTTCGTTCTTGTTCTGAACCACATCCCATCCAACATATCTCTTTTTTTTCTCTCTCTCTCACTATCCACACTCAACATAGGAGCGGCGAGCATAGGGAAGGGCATTGGAGGCATCCTCTTCTCACGTTTCTCCCGCTCCAACAGCCAGCCCTCAGTGTCTTTAGGACTGGACGGAGGGTCAAACACTGAAGAAGAGGAGCAGAAGCGAACAGAAAGCCAGTCAGCATACGGCCTCTCCTCCATGGCGCGGCCCACCTCACCCACTGCTGACACTTCACGTTAGTTCGCGTGACCTATCCGACACTAAACAACGGCAAGTCTCACATGTGAGGGTATTATAATGTCTCCTTTTGTGTCTTACAGTGGAACTGGAGCGGCGCATCGACTTTGAGCTCCGAGAGGGTCTGGTGGAGAGTCGTTATTGGTCAGCAGTGACTTCACACACAGGCTACTGGGTCTCACATGACATCGCACTCTTCCTGTTGACCTTCATATACAAGCAGAAGACACCACCCTCTGATCTGGCAGAAGACACACCAGACCCGGACTGAGGCAGCACATTTGTTACAACACATTCACGCTTGAGTGGTGTCTTATATCCCTGAGGGGGTCATCTTCTTGATGAGACACAAAAAGAAACATTTATTTTTCACGCACAAAAACTTCTCAAATACACTAATTATCTCTTTACCTAAAGCTCCCTGTGATCCAGCTCTTTTAACACTTGGGAGTAATTAGTGACCAACTGACCTAATTCCAAGACGTGCATTTTGGTCTCTTTTTGTGTAGTTTGTACACAATTGCACACCCTAAGGGTGACAGTGTTGGACAAGGAACCCCTAAGGAGGTGCACCCTTTTCCAGTATGACCACAAGCTACATATAGACACAGAATATGATGCTAATGAGGTGGATGCATGGAGTTTGCTGCACCCACAGGAAGAGAACTCTATCTTCATCTCCAAGTCTTGAACCTAAAACAGCCTGTTGATAAAGTGTCCAAACATTTTCCTTGTAATCACTGCTTACATCCAGCCTCTCTCCAACAAACTCATTCTGGAGCCTTGTGACACACTTGCCTGACCCTCCGTCACTGAGGCCTCGAGTTCTTTTTATTTACAAGGAGAGAAAATATAATTGTCACAAAACAGAGGTTTTATCTTTAAAATAGAGTACTACATCTAAAAAGAAACTTAATGCTAACAAGCAAATGCAATGCCTTTCAAAATTAGCCAAATATTATTATTCATGCAGAATATTTCTATTAAGTTTTTCTTAAAAAACGTAGGGCATTATCCCTTTAATAATGTTTGGGAAGTACAAAGACAGACATAACAAACGTGCTATTTTCAGTTTGTTTTTCTTCCTCTATTATTTATTTTTTTATGTTCGCCTCTTTTTAACATTGTTTGACTCTTGACATAGATATGCATCAAAAGAAAACATGAGCTAAACTCCACTTTTATATTCTACACCGTCAACTAAATGTCTTTTACAGATGATCATTGCATCATCAGTTTCCATGTTACGTTAACACACAGGTTTACAGCCACATGTATCATGACATGCATTTAAATGTTCTTTAACAAGGGCAAGACATGTATAGTTACGCATCCAGTTTATGTCATAAATCTCTTGGTGATGTCATTTAAAAGAGCAAGAGGTCTCACTCAGAAGCAACCGTCGTCTTTCAAATTAATTTCCGTGCTTCTACATTGGGGACATGTTATGGAGAGAGTTTTCTGTGCTATATCTTTATATTGATATCTAGAGGAAATCAGTGGTGTATTTTCTCTTAAGAAAAAAAAGAAATATTTTTCCTAGAAATTTTCAGGCTCTTGTGGACAGAAAAGCAAGATCTCATCGTTGGGAAAATGGGATCCGAACCTGCGGCCAAATAACATTTACGTGTCTCACTTATTAGCTGCTCGGTTTTACTAATGCTAAGGCTAACTCCTGCAGTATGATAAAGAGATTGCCCCTCGGGTAAAGGTGAAAGTAGCTGCTCTTTAATTTATGATACATTGCCCACAAAAAGTTAATTGCATCTCGTTTGCCTTTTTCTGACCAATTCACTTCGCCCCTTTTGAGCAATGCATATGTCAGCTTGCCTTTTTATCCATGTGGAGGGAAAAAAAGGCTTCTTTAGTCTTAAATTTGTGTTTTTTCACACTGGATGTGTCCTTGCCTAATTGACAAATTTACTCCAAAAAAGAGTGTGGACAACTGGAGCAGCAAATCAGACATTTTGTTCACTGATAATAACTTTTGCTGCTTGTCATGACTCATGCCTTCGCTTTGTCAGAGCAGTTCATAAAAAATAAAAATGACTCCAGTGATGAATGGATCGTATGCCTGTCAAATGTGGTCCTTTTAAAAAAAAAAAAAAAAAGAAAGAAAGAAAAACACGCCCAGCAGAAGTTAGAAAACATACTCACTTTGCATGGACTTAGTCGTAAATCGAATGAACGAGAAGACATTGCAGAGAGTGCCAACACACATCTAAGAAACTGCTTTGTGGTCTTTATTGAGTAGAAAACCACACATGATTGTTTATGGATTTCAAGTCATTTGTAAGACATTTGCGATGGATGGAGAAATCGAATCAGATTTTTCTGTGGTTACTTATGACGGACTTGATTCTTGTCAGTGTCAAATTTTCTCTGTGTCCTACTTGTTACAATGTTCTAGTTACCTACAAGCTTATTTTTAATTTGCTATGGTGCAAGCTGCTGCTTTACTGTTCCACACAATCAAGGGCTGTTGATTGGTCCACCACTGTCTGGAATCCACTTACTGGGTGTTAAACGTTCTTATGCAAAGACCCACTTTCTGAAACCAGATGGGGGACCGGGAAGTAAGCAGGGACAAATAAGGGAGAGGGATATGAAAGTGTTTCTACGTTTGATCTGGTGGATCTTGCCCATTCATCAGCTATGGATTGCACAGAAAATGTTAAGAAAAAAGCCCATTGTTGATTTTATTTTATTTTTGCTAAGCATGTTTTGCATTAGATGCAGAGAGCAGTTTTAACATGTTACTTGGACGGCAGGCATGACATTTACTTTATAGACCTTAGACATGTAATGCAAAATACAAGGACATTTCCATCGTTGCCTCTCCATCTTTAAGTCACACAGCGCGGGTTCAGACACAGCGAGTGTTGTAGGAGTGTGGACGGACCGTCTCGGTGATAACAACAATGTTCCTGCCAGTCTCTGTGATTTGGCTCTATGTGACATTTTTCCAATCTCTTGATTCAAGCACAGATTTTCAACTGTACTCACTTTGCCTGCTACAAAGAAAGAAAAAGGTCAAGATACATTGTACTTTTGACTACATGAGCATTTAATGCACAGCATTTTGAATGATGACAATATATTTTTTCTTGTTAAAGGAACCATAAACATCAGGGAATCGTCTGCTGTTACATGTTTTCGTAACACTGTTGTTGACACCACTTTGAAGCCATTATTAACCCTCAAAGACCGAGACGGCTGCTGGCGGCTAAAAATATCTTTTGTTCTGGAATATTAATAACTTCCGAACAGCTAATTCTATCCATATGCTTTAAAAACTCATGTAAAGCAGAGATTTTTTGTCTTGTTTGGACATTCAGGGCCTCCATAGTAAACATTTTTACACAACCATTATCTGTTGCATTGATTGGTCTAAAAAAAAATGTAGTTTCTTCCTCTGACACAACAGGCAGTGGTTGCAGATGAGCTGCTTTTATTCCTCATGTTTATGTTATGATTTAATGACCTGTCTCTTTCCTTCACTATTAGATGAAGCAAATGCGAAAATTGGGATTCTAAATCTGCCCGACTGACAGTTGAGGCTCTCCTATGGCATTTGATGCCGACTGCTCAAATGGGGTATAAAAAACAACAAATACAAGAGAGTCAGGTGGCCCCCGAAACTTGTTCTAGGTCTTTGAGGGTTAAGTAAAAGAATGAATCGCTGTCATGTATGCGTCTTTGAAAATGTTCCAATGTTAATGCCGAGGGGCCTGCAGCCATATGTTAATCAGTCACTGGGTGAGAAAGAGAAATGCGTATTGAATGAAATGTGTTCAATTTGTGTCGGAGCACCACTGTTGCTGTAACCTTTTGAATGGAAGTCTGGAAAAAGTGTTTTTTGTCTGTCCTTAGAGCTGTGCAATAACCCATGCCTGTAATGGATTCTAACTGCCATCCAAAGCACTATTTATTTCCTTTTATTAAAAAGCGTTTCTTTTTTGGATACAAAGACTACTACTTCTTCTTAATCTGTCACATCCCACAAAAAAATTGCAGAATCTGTTTTTTGCCGTCGCGTAGGAGGAGAGTTAGTGGACATTTTCCCGAGGAAGATGGTCTCATTGCTCATTTCCAGGCTGATTTCTTTGGAGGACAATAGAGCTACTTGTTCGTCTGAAACTCCGATCAGATTCTTTCCGAGGCAGCCCCCCCGATGTGAACAACAAAGCTGACTTATAGATCGTGAATGGGCTGCATTGTGATCCTCGAGCGGTCATGGCTTCCACATGAGTTACTCGCGCTTTAGTGCTGTTAAGCAACATCTGCAGAGGCACGGCTCACACATGGGAGCAGTGATTAGGAGCAGTGATTGTCATAAATAATGCATTGGGCTCTGCGGTTCTGCAGTTTGGCCAGGAGAGGTCAGTCATCTATAGTTAATGATGGAACAAAGACCCCTACTGACCATCTGTTGTTCAGTGCCCTTTCTCGTTTCTTGTTTCCATTTATTGCCCTTACCCAATTGAGCTATTTTGACATTTTTGATTTGTGTAACTTGATCGATTATGTTCAAATGGGCAGAAAACACTTAATTTATTGAACCAACTACAATCAAAAATGCTAAAAAAAAATATCTTCTTTTCTAAATATGACTCATGCAGGTAAACCTCTTGAAGCTGTCCCCTTGCATCCTCCAAGCCTATGCCTCCTCCTTCATCTCCTCCAGCCCTCGTCATCATCATTATCATCATCAGCGGCGGCCGAGCCGGCCAAGCCTCCCTATCTGAAACTCCTGCTCTGCATCTGACTCAAATGTTTACTCTGCAATTAAAACAAAGCCTATAAAAGGCAACGGGTTGGGTGCCAGACACCGACGAGGGGGTCGGAGCTGTGGGGAGAGTTTATAAATTGCTTTGATGCCGAGTGCAGTGCGAGGGCCCAGATTCCTGAGCCAGAGGATTGGAGCCCGAGCGAGTTCACCGGTGGGACCGAGCCAGAAACGCAGATGATTCATGGGTCTTTGCTGCAGACCACTTGGAGAGTGTGTGTCGGGGTGTGTATTGTGCTTTGGAAAGAAAAAGGAGACAGCAGCCCTTCTCGCTCTCTCTCTCTCTCTCCATTTTTTCCCCTCAGCCTGTCATTTTTTTGCAATCGTTTGATTGAATGCAGGTATGAAATATCATCATTCATCCGCAGCAGTGAAGACGTGAGCGACGACCTGCAAAAGATATTATCTGAAGGGATGAAGGAAGCCAGGATCTGCACACACCGATGACATGCTATTACATTCTTTTACAGTGAGCCCCGCGCGCGCTGTCATCCCAGATACAGATGACGACATCTCGTTACAATTTTGAATGTGGTGCATGGCGAAAAAAAACTTTAAATCTGCCATATTTTATAGCTGCCAAGTGTGATTTGATGTCTTTTTTTTATTATAAAGCAGTTGTTGGTGCTATATATATACTGTTAAAGCATCAACAAGTTCAATTTACAGAGAAATGCACACAGCCACATTCAGGAACTGTCTCCTTTAAAAGAGTCGACAGGACTTCAGTTAGGTTGTGATGTCACAAATGTACAATCACCGCCCTCGGCAATGCCCTAAGTATTTCCACGGTTGCAAAAACCAGATAGATCTTATCTGAAAACATGGAGGGCGGTGGCTGCTCGGGCCTGTGAGGACCGGCCAATCAGAGCAAACTGGGCTTTTCAGAAGGGGAGGGCGGGCTTAAAGACACATGCACTAAAATACAGATGGTGGACAGAGGTAGAGGTGGTTTAACTACTTCTTTAGTTCATCTATTGGGTGGCTTGTGAAGCTTCCCTGGGTGATTAATAAAGTTTTGCTCTTATAATATTGTATCAAAATGTAATTTTTTGATTCTATTTGTGTTAAACTAAATCTGCAAAGTAACTAATAAGTAAGGAAAGAGTAAAAAGTAAGATATTTACCTCTGAATTGTAGTGGAAAGGGAATATAAGCTTGCCAAAGATGGAAATAATTAAGTAGAGTACAAGTACCTCAATTGTATTGAGTACATGTACTTAGTTACTTTCCATTACTGAACATTAGTACAACGTGGGAACACTTTTACTTTCCTTTCCTTCTCCACTCTGTAAGAAGATATGTGTTATCGTGATTATATTACACATCAGAGCTTAATCTTGCACTTTTATATTTAAGATTCTTATGACGCTCCAGAAGAATATAAAATAATATTTACATATGATGAAATATAATGAAATATAATGGCTTTTTCTACTTTTAAAACCCCAAAGAGTTCTGAACTAGTCACCTCCCCTTGGACTAGCTACAGCATTACAGTAAAAATCCTCCTTGAATATATGTGATGTGTCAGGACTGAAAGCAGATATGTGTGTACATTGGCTAATTTCTACCCTTCACAGTCTTCCACTGGGGCTTTTAAAGGGTGAAGGCATCGGTCCATACTAAAGGAAAAATGGATAAACCCTTAAAGTTAGGTACTAAGACCATACAAATGACAAAAGCAAAAATGTCTTGTTATTCTGTGCTCTTGCTCCTGGGGCTAAAGACCCAGAGGTCCCTGGATGCTGCTGCTGTAAGGCTCGGCAGCACTATATTGCCATAAAAGGCAGCTTGAGATCTTAACTGCACGTCCATTATCCCGTTGGATTTTGGACTGTGGAGGGTTTGCAGTTTGACCAAATCTGTACTAAAACTCATACACCATCGCAAAGGTGCCTTATTCCGTTCATGTTGAGAGCTACCTTTATCTGTGTTTCAGTAAGCTGAAGGAGATATTGAATACATGACAGTTTATTTTCTTGCCATAAGTGAGCTACAGAAGTGGAACATTGGAAGGGATTGCTGTTAAAGGATACATTCAGCCAAAAATGAAAATTCAGTCATTATCTCCTCAGCCTCATGCCGATGGAAAGTCAGTTGACGTTTCTTGGGGCTTAGTAGATGGGGATTTGTTTTAAAACATAAAATACAACCCCATAAAACATTATAAAAACTGGCTTCATATAGTTTGTCCAGTCTAATCCAAGTCTTTGGCCCCAAACAGATCCCAAAATGAGTTGAAAGACAGGCTGGACACTTGGATGACACCCGAGAGCTGTCTGGAGCCGTTTTATGGGTTTCTATGGTTGTTTTTTTTTTTAAGTCTTGAAACAAGTCCCCATCTACTTCAATTGTTTTAGGTGAATGCCGCTACGCTGTTTTGCTGCGACGCACCTGGAACATTTCGCGGCCTCCGAAATCTTCGCCCGACTTTTCCATCACTTTGAAGGCGAGTCGATAACGACTGCGCTTTCATGTTTGGGGTGTACTTATCCTTTAAAAGAAAATTAGATATTTTAATGTTTTAACGTCCTATAAACCTAATGATACCGTGGATTTCTGCAGATTACCCCCCCGACAGAGTAATTTTTAAAAAAGGGAAAATAAAAACTGCTGCCTTTTGTGAGTCACATGAGTGGAACTGCTTGTCAATTAATGAAAAAAAATTAAAAAATCATGACTTTTATATCTGCAAAGTGATAAACAGGAAGGTCAGCAAAGGGAGAATGAACCCACAACTGACACATGAAGGGTGCTTGTGTGTGTGTGTGTGTGTGTGTGTGTGTGTGTGAGTGTGTGGCTGTGAGTTGACAGGGGTGGATGGATGGATGGATGGAGGGAGGGTGGAGGGTGGAGGGGGAGACCAGCTAAGCTCGCAGTCTAGAAAGGAAAAGTGGGACTGGAGCAGTGTGACGTTACCCGAGAGGGGAGGGAGGACCAGAGAGAGAGGGACGGCTGGACTCCATTAAGCCCGAAGCCTGCAGGGAAACTGTTTGGGATACTTCACTTCTTCCAGCGCCGGGATTTCTCTCTGGGTTTTTTCCCTTTTCATTAACTAAAAGAAGAAGAAAAAACAGACCATACATGATTTAAAGAAAGGGGGGACTTGTTTTGTACAGCGTACTCGACTTTTTTTTTCTTTTTCTGTTTTTTCCCCCCGTCTTTTGTGAAGGTGAGTTAAATGTTGTACCCTTCTCTCTCTCTATCTCTCTTGCTCGCTACGAAAATGCTGCGAAAACGTCTCTTTTCTCGCTGTTTCTCCTCTCCCGCCACCTCTAACACGAGCTTCGGCCGACATTTACTGATAATTTGAGCCACTTCGTCGGCTTTCAGACACACTTTTCTCCCCGACTTTTTTTTTTCTTTACGGCTTGGACCGAAGCGAGTGTGCATGCAGCCCCGTGTGTGGGTGCTGCTGGACGGGGCTGAGCTTACATAATGAAACCTCCTCTCTGTCTTATTTGTAAGAGTACCGTTATTTTCCCGTCTTTAACAGGTGAAGCGGCCACATTTGCGCAGATAGCAAAAGAAAAGAAAGCTGCTCGGAGGGTCCCCCTTGTTGAACTTGTATAGCCGCGGGGCCTGGAGCCTTTTGTTCCGCCGTGTTTATCGATCAGTCGGCGGGTTTTGATCCCCAGGCCACTCCACTGTCCCCCCCCTCTCCAGGACAGCCTCCCATCAGAGAAGTGACAGACAGGCTGTAATGTCACAGCAAAGATCAGTCTGTGGATGTCTTCAGATTGTCCCTGAGGGGTCAAATGATCATTACTGAGCTGATCTGTTAACCAATGTAGTGCTGTCACAACACTAGTGCAGTAAGAAGTATCTTTTAGTTTAAGGATCTTTGCTGGAGTGCAGGGAGACACACCAAAAATGGGAAAATGCTCCATCCTTAACACATGTTTTGCATTCAGAATGAAATGATCGCCAACTGTTTTGGTCATCAGTTAGTCGTTGAAGTAGTGTCTCTCTCAAAAGATTATGTTTTCAGCCTTTATGTCATAATAAGCTGAATATATTTGGGTTTTGGATGGACTTTCTCCAGAAAGACCAAACAGCCATTCAATGTATAAGATTTAATAATCTTATAGAATATAAACACACATTTTTTTGCAGTGATCTCACAAATGTGGCAATCAAACACTTGTGACGAAGATGCGCACATAATGGAAAACAGTGTGAGTAGTCCAAGTATCTTTTTCTGCGCTGTGTTCCGTAGAAATAAAATAGTTTCCATATCGGCACACATCAGACAACATACACACCGATAGCGATGTGTCTGATGGGCCAGTATCGGCCGACCAGTATATCTGACGGGCTCTAATACTATGTAAGGATCTAAAGTAAAAGTATGAATGAAGGATGGAGCATGTGGGCAATACAATACAATCCTCCATCATTGTATATTTACTTTTCATTATAATCAAAATATCAATGTAAATCTGTTTCTAGATGAAGTAATCAGGTGGAAAAGTATGGAGGATTTGCTGCTTTTCTTTGTCATTTGTGATTGTAAATGAAACGTCTTGAGGTGTTAGACTGTTAGGGTTTGGGTTGGACAACAAAATGTTCAATCCATCAATCATGGAAATAACAGTTAGTTGCAGCCATTTAAATCCGTACCCTGATGACATCACTATGACACCATCATGTTCACTCTTTCCGACTTTGGAAAGATCCTCCAGCGCCGCAGAAGACATTACGCAACTGTCGTTACAGGCTGAGTATTAATGACATGACGCATGATAAATCACTCTATGAGGATAGCATGGCTAACACTGTATAGCACAATGTTATGGTAACGTCTCTGATGGTGGATGCATCTTCTGTTGTCAGATCGTGCACGCTTGGATCCTCCATTGGTTTGTTTAAAGCAGCGTGAATGTAAAATCTTCAAAGCAACCCGCTAACCAGTTAATTTACACCACTTGCAAGTGGAAATGCTCAGAAATATCAGCCAACAGAACCGTTCTCTCTGAAGACCTTCCATGTGTGGTCTCTGCACCACATTTATTCCCCTCCAGAGGGTCAAAGGGTTTCTTTTCACTCCAGTGTGACAGAAGTTTGGCTGGACATTTGTTCTCCCCCTCCTGACTCTGGATCTGTTTGGCAGGATGGCGCTGGACGGGATCCGGATGCCCGATGGCTGCTACGCTGACGGGACGTGGGAACTGAAGATGCACGTCACCGACCTCCACAGAGACGTGTCGCTGAGAGTCACCGGGGAAATCCACATCGGCGGAGTCATGCTCAAGCTCGTGGAGAAACTAGGTATGTGTGCACACAGCCATCGCGCAGGGGTCAGAGCGGTTCAACTGGGCTTCTCGGAGCAGCTTATCTGAAGTGTATTAAACAGGCTTGAGGGAACCCTTGAGTGACTAATTTTGACACATGGTAGAAATGATAATCTGCTGTGAGTCTGCAGATTGCATTCCTTTTTTGTATCGAAGTGGATGCGGTTGGCGGTAATTCCGTGGTTAATGTCTGTGTGTGTCGATGGCTGACTCGGGTTATTTGTTCATATTTGTTTGGCAATAAATACCTCAACGTAGTTGCTATTCTGAGAGGTGAGATTCCACTAAGTAAACATCACCCTTGTGTGCTAATATAGAAACTACTTCTGAATTCTGACCAAAGTAAAGAACATTGTCCAACTTTGCGAAGGCGGGGGAACTCAAAAATTTGCTTTCTGCCAGAAACACTCTAAGAGAATGTACGAAATCAGAGGTTGGGGACAAGCTACGTCATTGTCTTTAGATATAGAAGTGAACCTGCTGTGTGTAATACATGTTCTAATTGTAAAGAAGCATTAAATGTATCTGTCTTTGACCTTTTGTCCCACGACAGCATCTCAAACTCCTCATTCAGATTTGTGGACTTTCAAGGGGTTAATTATCCTCTTTGTTACCCTGGAGTTTATATGGGTCAGTAACCCAAGGTATAAAGGAACCATACACAGCTTCCCTCCCCCCTGTGTATCATGCACTGTTCTGTAACTGCAGTTACGCACTTGACAAGTTTGGGCGCAACTAAGCATAAGAGTCCTCTGTTCCAGCCACTTGAACACTGCCCTGTTTCATGGAGGCTGGAGAAAGTTCGGCGGCAGCGCGACTTGGGAGTGACAGTGTGTTGTGTGTCGCTGGTGCCCCGAATGCTCGGCATTCCTGCAGCGCTCCAAGGTTTTATTCCCTGCCCACGGTCCCGTTTTTAGCTCTCCTGTTAGAGCTCCACATAATTGAGGTCTTTGTTCTCTGTGGTCGTCTGTGCTGCGCAGCATCCACGCTAGGCGAGTGCAGTGTTGCTGCCGAGTGTGGGACAACATGAATTTCGTTGGTCCTCCCACCCCGGCTCCACTCAAGGCCCGGCCTTATCCATTGTTTGAGCTGTGTGGGCGCTTTTTTTCCCTAAAGGTCTGGTTGAAGGGTATGACTTTGCTTGTGACACCTTCTCTTTGGTATAGAGTGGGGAAAATCTGTCGGTGATGCCTTAATGTGTCATGAAAGTTGAATACATGACGTCCAACAGAATGATATCTTTGTAAAGGCCCTTTATTGATATATGTAAATCAAAATTAGCCACGTGTTTTATTGCAGTTTTATCAAGCTGTAGCGTGGCCATGCAACCAACATGCGATGTGAGCTTGCCCTTTTTCATCATCCTTTATTTCTGTTTTCCTTCTGAAGGATGTAGCTTTTTTTCAGAGGACGTCTTTATCTGCTCAGGATTCCGGTTGGTGGTTTGAGGTCTTTCTTGTTGACAATAGATTTGATTTGTAGAACAGGGTGGACTGTATGTTGTTGTTGTACCAGAGTAAAATAACAGGACATGGGTGTGAAGGGTTGTTTGTGCCACTATCTTATCAAAAACATTCTCTGATTCCAGCCTTTGTTGCTATTATTATCCACATTTAAATCCTGTCAGCATTATCAGACTACTACCACTTTTACTGCAGTTAAATTTGGCGTACTGAAGCATGCTCAGTGTGGTTATTGTGCTCCGCGGGTGTTGGCGAGCGCAGAGTGTGCGTGGGGACGTTTCATTTGACTGCAGTCTCCCTCCTACCCTGAGTCAACAGGTTGTTTTGCATTGTAATCATTAACCTGTGCGCAACGTGGGTTTTCCACATGGGCACACACGGCAGGAGACTGTACACTGTTCGTGACACACAGCATGCTGTGCTGTGCATGGCCCGGAAAATTAGCGTTTTCTTAATGATCGTTTGAAACAGTTTGGACCAAGCTCTTGATTGAAGTGTGCAAGAAATAAGAGCTAAAACATGGTATCTCCTTGTAAAACCCAACACCACTCAAAGTATTAACATGTTGGTGTACAGTCTGAGGTTATCTGTGCAAGTTAATGAGTTACACCAAAGAAAGCTTGTAACCAAAATGTTTTCATGTGACCCTTGTGTGAGAAAAATCTTCTGTCAGTAGACTGCTTCCGTACCTCCCCAGCTCTCACTGGTGACAGAGCTGCCCATTCCTCACTGAGCACCTCCTGAGTGCTGTCACATACCTACTGTTGGATTTGCTGATTGCTTGGATGTGCTGGTTATACTTAGATACTGTACATGTGCAGATGTACATGCACGTATACACGGTGCTGTGAGAAGGCACACGTAGATACGACAGTAGTTTTGGCAGGCGGTGCGTCAGTGTCACATTGAAAGGACATCCTGGTGCAATGACAAATCTGTGTCCTTCCTCTTCGTCTCTCTCTCTCTCTCTTTCTGTCTCCTTCTTTTCAAATTGAAGGACCTCTTGTGATTCACTGACTGCTTTCCACAAGGCCGACAGTGTTCTGGGTCTTTTTTTCTATCACTGCATTTGTTGCTGTATGCTGTAGCTTTCAGACTCAAATGTGCTGAGGTCGGCAGTACGGTGGGCCACAGTTCTCATCGGTAGTATTTGTGCATGTGTTTCCACATGTGAGTAGGGTGGTGCTCTGCTGTCAGTGGGTGTGTCTCGTCCACATGTATCCTGCCTCCATCTTTCAGCTCTTCCTGCGAGCTGCGGGTCTCTCGTCCACATCACAGGCTCAAGTGGCCTTCGATAATGGATTGAATAGACAAATGCCAGGAAGGCACTTAGCTATTGATCACCGTAGAGAGCGCTGCGCCCGTTTCCCCCGCAGCCCTGCAGGAGAGCAGTATTTAAGGCCAGCTGATTGACCGACCCCCTGGTCCCACACCCCTGTAATCCTTTCATCCTTCCACTGCTTACCGTCATTCCCCGACTTTGTTGATGTTTTCAGAAGGGCCGCCCTCCTCTCTAAAAGCTAATATTGTGCCATTTAGAAGGGAACAGAATTATTGCACAAACAACATTAGCTCATGCAAGTTTCATTCGATTAAAAGGGATTGTTTTGGAGGTACATCGCTTTTAGTTCTGGCAGACTGTTGCTTACAGTAAGTGCTTAATCTGTCAATGTGTCTCACAAATGCATTGCTATTTTGCACACTGCTAATGGCGCTGGTGGAAATGCCAACCTTTACAGTGATAATGATGTACCCTTCGATGCCCCTAGAGCGGTAGCATAGTGGAATATAGTTGATCCGTGAACTATTGGGGTTTTTGTTCCTCATCTTATCAAATGAAACCATCTTAACCATGTAGGATCTTAATTGACAATCCAGTAAGCATGTCAATATTAAACAGACAGATAATTAAATGAAGACTGGGTTACAGTGCTGAGAGCTACGCTAACAACTCAGAGCTTGCTGTTAACCAGCTGCTGATTAGCTTAGCATCCTTAAGAGCCCACTGGGAATTATGTGTTTCAGTTCTCCACAAAAGAAACAGCCAGAAAGTTTTTTATGGCAAACACTGATTGGAAAGGTTTTAGAAAGTAACTCTACCTTCTTTCAGAGGGTCAAAGAATGTCCCGTCATGCCCGGAAAATCTCTGTCAATGTTGGACACCATGTTTTCACAACAAGCTAGTAGGTGCAGTAGAAGGATTTATCACTAATTTCTCCAATGGAAGAAGAATGGGCAACGTTGTGTGGTAGTGACAATAAAGACCTTGTTATCTCATATTTACTGTGTATTATAAAGAAGTGCACATTATTTAATCATGACATGACATGAATGTTGTTTTCATTTAAGACCACGAGCCTGTGATATCCGTGATGCAGTCTGAACTGAGAGTTGTGTTGTGTTGCACTCCTACCTTCAAGTCAAGACTCTGAGGATGGTCAAGCCCATAGATAATAACACATTTTAGTTGGAGTTGCTGAAAAAGCGAGTCTTGGAACGAGTAGCATTAACTGGTAAGAGTAAATGACTGGTGAAAATGTTGCTACTCTCACTTTGCTGGAGGTATCCTGGTTGTATTGGCTCTGCTTGCCCTCTCAAGAGACAGCTGAGGATAGGCGGACCGGACGAAGCAGAAAAAGGGAGGGAAAGAGTGGAAGGGGGGTGGGAGGTGTGTGGGGTCCTTCTCTCCGTCTCCGCCTTCTCGCTGTGACGTTGGCCACGCTGCTAGAATTCCATAAAAGTCTTCGACGAAGCAGGAAATGACTTCCAGGGTTTGGCATGTTGTTCCCTGGTCGCTGCCGTCATAGCTGGATTCTCTGCTTTCTGCCTCATCCTCCACCCCCCCCCCCCTCACTGTCAGCCCCCCTTTTTTCCTCTCTCCCTCTTTCTCACCCTTCTGTCTAATTCCCCCGTCATCGAAATACATTTTGTGGAAAATTTTTTTATTATTTTGTGTCACTTTTTTTTTTTTTTAAGTTTTGGCAGACAGGTCCTAATATTTGACACCGTCTACTCCTCCATCCACGTAGCATGGCTTAATAAACAATGGCTTAATAACAGAAGTAAAGTACATATTGTTTGCCTTCTCGTTTCTGATCCACGTTCATGTACGCCTACTCTTAAATGTTCCATAAATAGAACTTAAGTAAACTAATTGGTCTAGTGTAATGGTTCATGTGGTTGTTTCCAGCAAGGGGCCTGCAGATTTTTGGCTGCCGCACCACCAGCCAGCCGCAGAGAACTTTCCCTGTCGGAGGAAATGTGTGTTTTGTATTTGCCATGACCTACATATTCAGTTTGCAAGCGAGTACGCGAACATCATCCCACAATCACTACAGTTTTGCTCGAGCAAATTGTGTAGGAAACGCCAGTTATTGTTAATATTAACAAGAATTGACTTTAACGTTTCCCCCGAGCAACTTTGTTTTCAAGATAATGCTCCAGTCTGTCAGCTGTTTGACTTCTGTCTCCTTTGACTTCTGTGTCCTTTTTCGCGATGCCAAGATGCCGTGTGCTGGAGGTTGTGGTGACCGGAGGGAGATGGCTTTGGTTTGACAATGGGAGCGCAAGTTTCATTAGGAAACAGACGCGATTTAACACAGGATGCCAAACTTCCTCTTGGCTTTTTTTTTTTTTTTTTATGCGCCTTCTCCCTTGTGCCTTCCTTGCATTCCCGCCTTCCTGCCCTCTCAGTGTCCTCCCACTGAAAGGGAAGGATGGGTCTTTACTCCCTGCAGAGAATGTGATGAAAAGCTGAGATACCGTGGTCATATCTGTCCTGATGATGTGAGAGTTGTGCTCACATCTTTACATTGACTATCTCACACCAGGACAGCGGATGATTCCGTTTGATGGGTGGCTATAACCACTTTCCCTCTCCTCCTGTCATCTTGCCACGACACACAGTCCAGATATATTGCCTTGCGTAATGAGACTCATTGATTGCGACTCTTGAGCCATCCTACACGTCAGGCATTACGAAGTGAGAAATGGCCTGGCAAGCCTGTGTGATCATCCTCCTCTCTAATCTCTCTGACAGGAAGTAGTTAGCCTAAGTAGCGGTCCTGCCCAGGCCAGAGCTTTCCTGTTTCAAGATGCTGCAGTGATTGTGCTTCTCTGTACTCAATGCTCACACACAGGGTTACTATAGGGATTGGAATGACCTCCTGTGATCAGTTATTGACAGATGCTTTAGTACTATGAAAGATAATTAGATGGCATTGTGTCAAGGAAAGAAACCGGCTGTGGTTGTGAGTCTGTCCTGTGCTAACAAGTGAATTATTCGCACATTGTGCAAGGAAAAGCTGCGCTGAGCTAAACTTGACTTTGACAGCTGTGAGTTTCGATGTGCTCCACCCTTGATGAAGGGTCATGTCGGAGCAGTTTCAGCTGCTTCAATCTCCAAAATGTATCTTGATGCATTTTTTCTGGTAGTTCTGGTCAGTTTTACAAATATAGATTTGACAAAACTGTATAATCAATTTGCCAGTTTTCTAGTTCTCTCTCTCTGTCCAATTTCAAAGGACTGCCTTGCTTGTTAAGGATGATTTAATTAGTTATGTTTGGCATCTCAAACATGCTGTGGAACAAACTTTGATGGCTCCTCTGGGAACTCGAAGCATGTTGCTTTTTTGTCCCTCTCCCCTTCCTGTAGTGGCGGGCAGTGTGGTGGGTCCAATGGAAGGAAATATTGGAGCAGCACATTGTTGTTGTAACACCTGTATGTCAGCGGAGTAAACCGATATGTTTTCGTCTCGGTTCTCAGCCCACATTTCATTCATTTAAAACCCGTCCCCGCCTCTCAGTCTGTCTCCTTACTCCCACATTTACAGGGCAAAGGGGCAGGAGAGGTGTTGGTTTCATAACCAAGGGTGAAGGCTTTATGTAGGCAGCTGTGACGGAGCATAGAATACAGAATAAAAAGAAACAAAGAAAGCAGGAAATATTTATAATTTAAAAAGCTGTTACCAGAAAAATCTTTGTTGTTGAAAGAGATTAATGAATCACTCAGTTGATTGTCCAAATTTTAAACCTGAAGTTTTCTGCAGGGTTTTTTTTTTATAGAAATGCAACCAGGAGCTGTGGAGCGACTGACTTCCTGTTGACCTCACCGAGGCATCAGTGCGGCGATTCATCACAGTCCTGAGGGGACGTCTGGAAGGATGCATACATGGATAGAAGGACAGATGAATATTGTCTGTCCGCTCCATTGATCTTAGTCCCAGAGTTTCCATGTAATGTCATTATTTCACCGGGTCCCTGAACACTTAATTGTATAAAGCTGTGTCAGGGTGGAGCGGAGTACCCCCAGTGTTTTGCTGTGTTTTTGAAAATGACACAAATGGATACAAACTATCTGTCTCTAAGGAGGTTTCCTCTAATAGCCCTCCTGGCCTCTACTAATGCATCAGAGCCAGCAGCACTGTTCCACTCTCCTCTTACTATAACAAGCTAAATTTCCCGTTAAGATTTCAGCCTCGGTGCTGTCCATTCTCAGATGGTAAGCTGGAGCATTACTTGTGTTCGTTATACCATAGCAAACTCCTTTAAGGCAAGTCTTGCCACTCGGCAGCCATCTTGGCAACAATCTAGGCAGTCATTTCTGTCTAACGAGACCAGGCCCTTATCTAAATGAATGAGGAGAGAACCATAACTTCTCTTTTAATGGTCACCAGAACATAAAAAAACTGCATGAATTGGCATAGAATTGCCAGTTAAATCTGATAAAACATGCTCAAAAAGTTTGGTGACCTGGCCCACAAATAGGGTTTAAAACAACTTCAGAAATTCTGACATATTCAGATCTTTGCAGTCAAAATACCTGATGAGAATAATTTCCTCAAAGCTCAATGTGAATTATAGTGAAGTTGGAGTAAGAGATTCTGGAGAAAGATAGTTGATTGTTAAGTCTTTCCCAAGTGCACACCATCAGCTGTCTCCATGGATTGGAAACTCTGATTAATGGTGACAAATCAGGCAGAATCTTATTCTCTAGGTAAATAGAATATTTTGACTACACTTGTGTCTCTGTGAAGCAGTAGTGGCAACAACACTACTGAATTGGATCAATATCTGTCACAACGTCCCTTGACACCTTTCAGGCGAGCCGTGACCTTAAAACGTGGAGCACAACCTCGATGAACCTCTCTGTGTCTTATTTCCGCAACCTTAAAAGCTTTAATGGCAGCATTAAGTGTCCCTTTGTCTAAATGCTTTGTCAGGGTAGCGCTTGAATGATTGAAAGGGTCCAGACTCTGCAGAATCTGGTTCTAAAGGCGCCCTGTGCTGCATATTTAATGCCTCTGATAATGCCGTGTTATTGACTATTGGCAGGAAGCTGAGCTGTTCTATAATAACTGACAGAAAATAAGCAAAGCTAACCTCCTTCAACTCAGGTTGTCAGTTGAAAGCACTTGATTTTTAATGGTTTTGGTTAGTGAATACTGAAGGACACAGCTGGAATAGATTTAAATATTAGTCGATGATTTCATTCGAGTCAGGCGAAATGATGTGTACTCACTCTTTGTTGTATACAGGGTGGAACAGATGCATTGCTAGCATGACTTCAGGATTTACTTTAATCTTTTGATCATTTGTCACAAGTCCAGGAACGAGTTTGTCTGCTGTCACCCCGGACATATGGCGATACTGACTACTTGATGCTGCGTGCATTGTCTTTAGAATCAGCCAAGGCATTGTTGAAATCACCGTAACGCTTCAATCTTCCACTGTAATCTTGTGTGACTCTCTATCTCCTGTCTGCCGTGCAGATATTGTCATCACCTGTCTCTATCAACCTTTTTGTGTACATCTGATGTTGATACCATCTAGTGTGAGTACACACGCAAGTGAGCGCCTAAAGGGCATTTACAGTAGATCTAATTTAAGGACAGTGCTGCAGAACAGTTGCTTCCTGCATCTTTGCTTGTCAATACCGACCTTCACCCTGCTTCAGACTTGGAATATATTTAGAAAGAGGAGAGCTTTCATGTTGTAGAGGGGGATAAACTGTGTGTGTGTGTGTGTGTGACAGAGAGAATAAGACTGACAAACCTGCAGCTCTTTGTTGTGTATGAAAACAAGTCGTCGCCTCGTACCACTGCCCCCGCGGCGTCAGCCAGGAGTCACCAAGGAAACGGCATGACCAGCCTCACCCAGCTGTAATGTTTTTATCAGCTGATGTTTGAAAATGACAAAGCCTCACACTGCATGTTGATCAACGGTTATCACTGATAGGGAACAGCTTGGCTCTGACAGCTCATGAAAAACATTTCCAGAGATGGTGAACTGTGTAGACGCAATGGAAAAAAACCTGATTTTTAAAAGTGTCTGCACATAAACCACCTCCATCAGTAAAGCTCGAGATGAGCCTGGATCTAGCTTTAGGCGTCAGCTGACTGTCATTACTTTGTTTGATATTTTATTTTCTTTTGGAGCCCAAAAAGCCCAGTGTCACATGTAGAGATGCAGTGATTCGTTTATTAATCGATTAGTTAATCGACAAGCTAAAATGAAGCTTACTAAAAGAGCTAATGTTAAAAAGTTCCAGCAAGGCATTTAACCATTTGTGGGGATGCGCTGCTCCTCTTGGTCTCATTTTGTAGTATATTTAATATCTTTGGATTTTGGACTGATTACAGGTAATTTGATGATGATTGAGAAAAATTGCAGCAGATGAATCAATAATGAAAATAGTTTCTCGTTACAGCCCTAGTGACATTAGGGCAGGACCACAGGGTGTGCATTTTAATGAGTTGGTATGTATTGTTCTTAATTTGACCTCTACTTATCATCTCTACGTTCTGTTTCTAATGAAGTGTCTAACAGAGCTGTCAAAAGTCACATAATGTTTTTCAACAACAATGCTTACAGAACAGTAAACCTATAAATCTGACAGCCGGGTGTCACTTCAGCTACTGAATGAAAATAGAATAATTGCCAACAAAAACAGACGGTAGAGATTTCAGACGTCTACTTGTTGCAGACACACTTGGTAGACATCTGAAATTTCTACTGTCTGTTTTTGTAGGCAGTTAATCTATTTTATCATGCAGGATATGGAACTGGAGACGCTATTTATGTTTAGTATTTCTGGCCGGTAGACTTTAATTTTGAATTTCCGCTTCCTTCTAGCCCTTGCTTTTGACCCGCTCTGTCTCTTTATTATTGTGGGTCTCCTTCTTCGTCCTCTGCTCATCCTCTTCCTCATCACTCCTTTCACGCCCTTTTTTCTCATTCCTTCTTTCTCATCCACTCCTCTGTTGTCCTGTCCCCTCCCCTCCCCCTCACAGACAGGCCTCCATAAACATTGCTGCCTTCCAATGTAAACACCATGGACACTCTGGGTAGGAGGGGAGGGATGGAGAGAGCAAAGAGGAGGGATGTGAAGGAGAGACAATTCAGTTTCCTGAGTATCTAAATGAAAGCCTTGCAAACTTGGTGCATATGTTCCCACTTTGCAACATTTTAGGTGAAATGTCACTCTGTGCTTCTTGCTTCTTTTGCTCGATAGTGCTGTAGAGTATGAATCGCTGTCTTTCTAAAGCTGTATTTCTCGCTGTGGTATCTGGTGCACAAAGCAGAGGAAGTGGTCTTGGTCAGGACTCAGGAGCTGCCACGGTGAATGAAAATAACTCAGTTTGACAGAATTTATGGATTAATTCAGCTTGTTAAAGCCCACATGCGCACAAACACACGGAGCTAATGTCGTTAATGGATGGATAAGAACACCCTACATTCGACAAACCCGTGCACACACACGCACACAATCACTATCTCGGTATCATCTTTCACGTCCTGCAGAGGTCATAAAACATGGTTTTGCCATTCTGTTTCCCCTCCCCTTGTCTTTCAAGCCCTCTTTGTACGCACATACACACACATATCACTCTGCTGAGGAGCTGTGGGCCCACATTTAATGCACCCAATTACTTAGCCCCTCGCTCCTCTGGCTGCTGCATTACGTCAGGCTTGGCAGGCTGTATTTTTAGCTTGGAGATGCCATTGGCCCTCCCTCTCCGTGGATTGAATTACCACCTTGTTGCTGAAAGAACCCAATGGCCGCCTACCCGAGCTGCCCGTCGTCCAATCACAACACATCGAACCACTGCGCGATGACACAAGCAAGCAGAAGGAAAGACTACGTCCGTTAAGGGTTTGGCGTCGGGAGGCGACAAGGAAACAGTGTAGCAGGGGCCATTGAGAGAGCGTTAAGGGGAAAAATGACCTGCCAAAAACGTGAATTCATGCCTCGCCACAGACTGCACAGTGCTCATGCATGCTGAGTACGAGGACGTTTCTATAGAACGTGGTCTGTGGTGACGACCTAAGCGCCAAATGTTAACGCTAGCTGTTCTGCATTGCTCCCAGACACCAGCAATTACAAGGTTGTATGAGGGGGGAAAAACTGTGAGCAGAGTTATGAAAATACGTTCAGGTCTATTTTCAATTTTCCTCTCCCTGCTCCCTCTCATTATTTCTGCCTTTAATAGCTGCAGTGCACTTAAGGGAGCATTTTCTCTGATGGTAGCAATGAAGTCGTACTCTGCACAGCTGAGGCATCAGAAGGGAGCGATGACAGCCAGACCCCATGCTGCTAGAGGAAATCGCAGAGGGTCCCAGAAAGAAAGCTTGGAATGTTTTCGCTCAAGTAACGAGTGTTCCCCCCCCCCCCCCCCCCCGGTGTAAACGGTATAAAACCCAACAGCTTGACAAACAAACCCCCCCTTCGAAAATCAATTCACACAGTCTTAGGCCTCCACAATGACATCTGCATTGATATGCTGGTGGTCACTCTTTCTTCTTGAACTTCCCTCGCCATCTTAATCACCAGTGTAATCTCTTCCTCATTCCAGTTTGCTTTCCTCACATCACAGCAGTCTCCTTTCCCGGCTCTAAGCAGCGAATCTGTTGTTTCACCTTCTCACCCACTAATCCCGATCATTCAGCTTTCAGACAGGATCAGCAGGAGAGTGTCAACAATGCATAAGGGTGCCCCTATGTAAAGTTAAGGTCAGGGGGAAACAAAGGCGGATCGTGGAAATAGCTACTCGAGGCCACTCAAGGTTTAGGTTACCATGGCACCCAGCTGTTTGACATATGAAGGAGGTAGCGCAACATTCAGAATCGTGCCTCTTCTTGAATAAACATATTCCCTTCAGAGTGAGCTGAAACGGTGTGCATTAGTCAGTGTTGGATTTTGTTGATCGCCATGTTGATGGATGTTCTCTCTCCATGTATCAGAAAGTAATTGTAGTCCATTATGGCTCCAGTGTGTCCATTAGTAGCTGTGTCCGTCTGCGTGTAATAAGTAAATGCAATGTTCTGATGTCACATTTAGATGATGTGCTGCCAGCCTTGAACACAAGGAAGATGCATTTATGAATTAACAACAAAATACTTGACTGCTGTTTTGTAAATTGTAGGAAAGTCCAGCGTTTCTTCTAGAGCTGCAACGATAAGTCGATTAATCGATTTGTTAATCAAACGAAAGTTCATGCCTATGTTTATAATCAGTTGACCATTTGATTCATTTTCACTTCCTTGTCTTTGGGTTTTGAACCATTTTTCTATTTTTTCCTATATTATATAGACGAAAGGATAATGAATAAATCATCTGTTGCTGCCCTACAATAAAATAGTATGGTAGTTAAAATGAGAGAGAGATGGGGGTGAAGTACCTACTGTATACTATTGTTGTCATTCAACTGTCTGGTTTCTAGTTTTTGGCACATTTATGGTCCGGCCATGACGCTGCTTTAGATGACCACACGTTATTTTTAAATCTGTCTGTACACCTACAAACACTCTTGCTGCCACAGCCATATGTAAGCGGAAACGGTTTAGATGGACTGCTTTGATTAAAGGATGACTGTGCAAAGTGACGTCTGCTTCTGGACACAGAGGGAGGAGAGGGAGAGAGAGACCTGGAGTGTAGACAGAGGACAGGCTGGAGAAGCAATGATGGGGTATGTGGGCGGAGGAAATGAGACACCGCTTTGGGAAGTGCCTTCCTGGACTAATGCCGGAGTAATGACATCACTACTGAGGGGGGAACATCTGAAAACTACAGGCCTATTCATTCTTACTCAACTATCATAGACCTCGAAGGCCTTTCAAGTAACATATGTACAATATATAAGAAGATTGACATTTTTAATACTCTAAAAAGTGAGGAGAGCTAGTCCTTAAGCAGGTCAGAATGAATAGCAGGCCAGCTAGCTCAACATATTTAGCTATTTTGTGATCATATCCCATTATGGTGATAGACGGATAAGAAGTTGACGCACCGTCTTTGAGCGTATTTCACCTTTTGCTTTGAAGTGATTCGCAGCTCAAACACAACTTGGCCCATCACAATGCTGCTCACACAGAAACCAGAGCTAAGGTGATCCGTGCAAACAGCTGCTTTGAGTTCCCCTTAAATCCCTGCGGTTTTCACCTTCTCCCTTGAAGTCAGACACACACACCATGAGACCACAGGTCCGTCCCCATTGTGCTTGAGCCCCCGCGGAGCAAAATCCCGGGAGCTATGTTGGGTTTTGGGTGGCTTGCGTCTGCTTTTAAAAGGATCACGGTGCGCCCTCGTAACAAAGAGGGAGGCATGAACCTGATATCCCCGCAGTGTCACACGAACAGCCACGTCTTTCACACACTCAGTCGTCTCCTCCTTCTCACTTTGACTTCACCGCCCCCCGTGCAAACCTTTTCTGTGCCCCCCTCTCACCCCAAATGTGACCCTCTGCCCTGGAGGGGACATATTTGGTGAGCTCAGGTCAGTACAGTGTGAAGGATACAGACTGAGAGCTCTAGTTACACTTTCTTTTTGCCAACAATATCTTTGCCTTGCGGTCCACCAATTTATCTATTCAGTCGTTTTCTTTTGCATCTTTGCTGTTAGTACTAAAAGTAATCCTCTCTCCTCTTCTCTGCCCCTCCATAGATGTGAAAAAGGACTGGTCAGACCATGCCTTGTGGTGGGAGAAGAAGAAGACATGGCTGCTGAAAACCCACTGGACGTTGGACAAGTACGGCATCCAAGCCGACGCCAGGCTGCTCTTCACGCCACAGCACAAGCTCCTGCGCCTCCAGCTGCCCAACATGAAGCACATGAAGGTCAAGGTCAACTTCTCGGACCGCGTCTTCAAGGCCGTGTCAGACATCTGCAAAACTTTCAGTAAGTGGAACGACCGACTCGTGTGCGTGGCAGCGTGGAGAGCAGCGTCACAGTTGCTGAGATGTGGAAAACAGTCATGAAGCAAATGTGAGATGAGGTGTGACTGATTGGCAAAGTGTTATGGGAACAAGCGTAGAGCGGTGGTGTAGTAGAACAGAGGGTACCAACCCTGTGAGTATTTTTGGAAATGTTCAGCATCAAACTTAGTTAATCATGTCCTTCCTCTCGCTCTGTTTTTATTCCTGGCAATTTGTGGTGTTTATTAAACACACTGAGCTCTGCATACTGGAGTCACGTCTCCTGACTCTGGAGTCGTGTCCTTGGAACCTGGGCTCCATTGGTCCTCGCAGTAATGTTTAGTAAACAGAGATTATCAATCCGACTCGGGTTTAGAACTCAGGCACACACCACAGCAAAAATTCACGTGTGTGTAAATACAAATCATACTCTTGCTCACGGTCTTGCTTCAATACCATTTTCCCAACTAAAATTGTGTCCAAATCTAAATGTCCCCCATGGATTTATTTGTATACAAGGGTCACTCACACTCACTATCGATATCTTCCATCACTGGCACCACCCTGTCTTGTCATGGACATGTCAGAGGTCACACACCGGACCCTAGGGACCTCTGACCTGCTAACGCCCACTTTTCCTCAGCCCTGGCCCTTGCCTCAGTCACTGTCTCCAGTAGGGTTTGCAGGTTTTGGAGAAATCCCCCCCACCCCCCAATATAAACCTTCCATCACGGCAGGGTCATAGCACACCTGTTGTGTCTTTGTCACTGGACCGTGTTCAGCCGGCTGCAGGATCAGGGGCTCCAGTAGCCGCACCGCTGTTTTCTGTTTTTACTGGCTTCTACAGGTAGCGCTCAACTTTGTTTTTATTTTGGAAGGAACGGAGCTGTCAGGAGACGGGGTCGGCAGAGCAGATCTATGAAATTGATAAGAACAAGTTTTACTTAATGTAAATATACAAAGGAGACTGTTTTTGAAAGCAGAGGCAGGGAAATGGAGGAGTAGAAGGCCTGTGGTCCTTCTCTTCTCACAGCCAGACCTTGTTAGGAATGTGTCTGCTGCTTCTGTAATAAATCTATTTCAGCTTCTCAGAAATTCAGGACAAATTGCTTTTAGCTGACATCGTGCGTGCCAAGATGTTGCAAGACATTGTACGGTGGTTGTAAAGGGTCCCTTCAGAGTGACATGCCTGTGTTTATGCATCACTCTGCATTATTGTTTGCAAAAAGTAGAACTTATGATAAGGACCAGTTACAAGTTTCTTAACTGTAACTGATTTAGCTGACTTACAGCTGGTCCAGCCTGGAAGCATTTCATTTTTTTGTTATCTGGGCAACTTTGAATTTTACAATTTCCTGTGCATATTTTCTGCTGACTCTCTGTCAGCTGCTCGGCACTGGGAATCAGAGGGACAGGATAAGACGAGGCCCGTCCAACTGGCCTTCGCCCGAGACTGCAGACGGGGAGGGACAGATCCTGGAAGATGGAAACAGAGAGAGAAAGTCAGCTGAGTTTTCAGCTTCCCGTTTCTCATACCAATTCATTTTCTAGGGTATTTCTGCTCTGGTGTGTCTGGTCCATCGGTCACACAGAGGTGGTTTCCTGTTCCAAAACAAGTTCTGAATTCAGTCCTCTGATGTAGGATTTGCCTTTTCTTTATCCCCACCCCCTCAATGGTTTATTCATCTCATCTCCACAGTTTAAGGGTTATATTATGCTCTAAACATTTGGTCTATTATTTGTAGTATCATCATACAGTATGTCTAACCTCAAACCTGCTATTTAGTCTTCTTTTCAGTCTCTTTAGCACAACTCAAAGTCCGACAGCGAGCGTCCCATACAGTGGAAAAAAAGCGTAGAAAATCAACGTAACACTCCAAGTTAGAAGTATAAAACCAATTATCCCCGCTGTACTTCTTCTCCCATGTCCATGGCAGCTGTGCCCTGACACAGACACAGTCCATCTGTACAGGCTGGGAACTGAGACTACTCAGCAAAAGGTTGATGTACTGTAATACTTGAAAATCACTCAGTTCCACTCCTGTTTTGACCTCTGGTTCCATTTGGCAGCTCTCACATCCTGTGCTGCACTGCTCACTTGATGGTGAGGCGAAGGCATTGGGGATTTTCCACTTTTAGTTGCAAGATAGCATATTGTGAACCGGTCAACAGTTCTGAGAATTTGTTTTGAAGTCTGAAGTGTTTATTGTGTTGAAATGCCATATGAAACTGGAGATGGAGATGCTGCAGGGGCTGCCTTAAACTATTTTTGTCCTTGTCGATAAAGCTACGGATTGTTTCAATACATGTTAGAAAATGGAAGTAAATGCCTGTCACGCTTGTTTTGTGCCACGAACAGTTAAATTACCAAAGAAAAGCAACATTTGAGAAGCTGGAACCAGCAGATATTTAGCATTTCTGCTATTTAAATGAATTAACCCACAATCGAAAGTGTTTCTGTAGTCAACTGATCAATGTATAGACAAATTATTTCAACTTCAAAATACTGTAAAAATCAAAAAAGTCAAGTCTGTAGTGACTCCTGAGGCTTCATCTGCCCAGGTAAATGGTCACAGTCAGACTTAAGCTTGTCCCGTCTAGACAACCTGGATTCACTTCCAACACATTAAACACACACGTACGCCCCTCCCTCTGACAGGAGGCTGTTTTTACTCTCCCTGTGAGCCAGCGCACAAAATGTACTTTTCACAACTGACTAACACATGACTGTGGACCTCAGAGCCTGAGGTGGTACAAAAAAAATGAGGCTGCTTCTCTCAGCAAAGCACCACTTCAGGCTAACAAGAGTCAGGCTGCTCTACTTAACTGTTGTGGGTTTTTGAGTCAGCACTCCTTTACTACCATGTGTGGGAAAACTGAAAGACAATAGAGTCAGTGACAATACTTTAACTTGTTGCATTTGTCTGTGCTGCTCTGAAACGTTATGAGAAAAATGGACTCCCGCACAGGAAGGGATGCAGACATCATGGGACAAAAAGAGCACAGGAGAATGAGTTTACAGTGGAGAGGGCGTATTGCAAGCGTCTTATCCTGCACAGACCTTTTTAGACATGGTGGACTGTTTCTTCATCATTTTGGTCCAGCAGATTTATGGCCCATCAACCTGTGGTCTGCTTGACTGGCCCGAGTGTGCTGGTCACTGTTGTCACAACACAGGAGGAGTGTGGTTTGGCTTCACCGTCAGCTCTAAAATTGAAGTGCATAATTATCCACTTCACAGGGGCCTTTTAGCACCTTTTAAGCTTCCTGTCTGATCGATGAGGAGAAACTCTGACACTCTTATTAAGCTGCTGGAGTCGGTACCATTCGAGAAACCAGAGCAAGCTAGATTTTCTAAGTATCCAAACTGAAAAAAACACCCTCCCTTCAGGCATTTCTGCTACAAAACACATGAATGTGCACTGACTGACTGCACTGACTGACCTGTAGCTTTTGTTCGCCAGCTATTTGTGATCTGTGAGTTCATTCCGCAAGCCGTTTCAGGTTTTTTCATTCTAAAAAATACATAAATGGAGCAAAATTGCCGTCATGATCAACCTCAGTCTACCTGGCCTGGCAGTTACTGTGTACTGTGGCACAGCACATCACTGTATCCAAGTAGCCAATGTCTCAGCTCTCCTAATGAATATAAATGAAGAACATGGCTAACGTTATTACACAGCACTGTCAAGCTAGCAGCATGCTCGTGGGAAATTTGAGTCTCTGTCGTTCTTGTGCGACTGGCTCACTATTAGTATCAGCGCTACATCCCCTTTGACCGGTCATGAGCAATGAGTGCACGTGCAGAGTACACATGAACAGGCAGATATGCGGTTAGACAGGCAACTAGGCATTCTGTCATTATTGATTGCTGTTGGGATGTTTAGAATCTATCTATCTATTTATCTATCTATCGATCTATCGGTCTATAGATATTATACAAAAAATGACTCTAAAATAACACTACCTCTAAAATAACACTACCATTTGAAATTGGAGCAAAAAAAACAAAAACATCAGTTGAGTTCCGTTGTAGTGCCTTATATGTTTGTACTGGATCATAGCCTCGTTCAACTCTCCCTAAATGTCTAAAATCACATTTCTTTCCATCAGGTTAAACCATAAACATAAAATATCAACACCATCACTATTCTTAATAACTGTTTCCCATCGGACTGCAACTGTATGAGTCATTTTTTTTTTTACCCGTTGTTTGCCTTGGAACAAACTTTTTGATTTATTTGCTCTTGAGTATTGATCAGTCAGCCTTGCAGACTAATGAGGACCCCCCTCACAACTTTGAGAAGCACTCAGGGGGGGAAAGAAGGTGAAATCACTCCTCTTTAATTTCTTTTGTCCATGTAGGGTCTTAAACTGTTTGCACGGTAAACTTTAGTGCTGTAAAATTAGACTGTGACGGTGTTTGTGATTCTTCTGCGGCTGGCCTTACTCACTGCAGTGAATCATGTGTTCCAAGGAGTAGATCTTGCAAGCCCAGCTGGCTCTCAGTCAACCCCTCTCTCCTCTGGCTCCAGGCCCGGTTACTGCCACATGTCTGCAGGAAGGAAGATTTGGGTCTTATTGTCTAAGGTGTCATTTCTAATAATGGAATTCAACCAGCTTTTGTAAGCACTGTGACCATCACTCAGCCGTCCTCCTCCTCACTTCTGACACCAGCCACATGTATGTGGTGAGTGTGGGAGTAGTCTTTTCCCACCAGATCACGATTCTTGAATTATCGCTACAAACATTCACCACTCAACTGTCAGCAGAAATTGAGTGTATCATGCCTCTCACTGAAAAATACGAGTAGAGGTGAGTGTTTTTTGTATTTACTCCTTCGCCTCATTTAGTCATCTTTATCTCTCTGTTTTGATGATAGTCATACTTTAGCAGACTTGAAATCTCCATCATATCGACTACGCCTCCACTCCCATCATGGGAAAAAACGCACGTCTGTCAATATATTTACACAGCCCACTCTTTTCCCACTTCCTTTTGTTTTCCAGGGTGCTCGAATATTGCTTTTACAGTCACATTTGTACTTTTGTTCCCTCTTCCTCTGATGGATTCTAAACCTGTCACAGGAAGTAGATTGTTACCACACTGAGTCATGGTTTTATGAAGATTTTGTGGCCAAAACAATTGCCTTTGAGCAGAAACAATAAAATATATTATTGTGGATTGTGATTAAAAAAACAAACAAAAACAACATTTAAGCTAGATAGGTTGACTATGGTGAGTTTGCATTATTGGGATAATCGTGAATATCTAGCACGCCAGTATACATTCCTGTATGGATTTCTAGATTATTTTGAATTGCCATAAATGTGGAGTTGAAATCTAGTCAGTCATTCTAAAATCCTAAACCTGCCAGCGTGGCTTTTCCATGATATCCCCCACAAAAAAAGGTTAAATCAGATGTGTTAAAATGTATTCAACCTCTCACCTCCAGTCAAGTGATTTCAGTAACTTTTATTGCCATTCTTTTAAGCATCATTTTAAAGCTACTGGGATAATATTGTTAATTGCAATTATTTTGTTCAGTATAATCATGGCAGGAAATTTTCATATTGTCCTGTATCCAATTTTGAGTCACACTTTTGATATTTAAATATTGAAGACTAATGAAAGACTATAATAATAAGACTGCATGGATATTAGAATTATTACAAATGTGTTAGTATGTGTGCAGTGACCTTTTCTCTACCAGCACTTTCTAAAGATAGAAGAAAAATAGATTTCCTTGAAATCAAAATAGGTATGGAGTATCCTTTTTTTTATTTGACCATATTGTATTGAAGTTTAAAATTCTGGTTTTGTGTCCACCTTAATAGAAGTTATGCTATGTAAGTTTCACGGAGATAATTCATCATCAGACATTTTCCTGTGTATGAGTTTCGTATTGCTCATAGGTAAGTTCCTTTGACGATGAGATCATAGCCCTGAACGAAGAAGTGACATCGTAGTAAAATGCCACATGCCTCTGCAGTGCCTCAACAGGAGACGCAGTCCTACCCACGTATGCAGGCAGTCTGATACACACTTCACCGTGTGTGTTTGGCCTCCTCGCTCGGCTCAGTGGGGCTAAAGCTCGGCAGCACGCCTGCAGCTCACATGGCTGTATAAGGGCACAGGGATTGTGCTTCACCGCTGCAGCAGAGCGGGAACAGAGGAGGAGGGAGAGAGAGAGAGAGGGTGAGCTCCCATCTGGTAGTTCTTAAAACTCCTGGAATGCTTTTGCTTTAGTTACACAAACTAAACAAGATTTCTCACTAAGCCAAGACGTTCTCTCTCTCCCCTTGAGCTTGTGCTGTCCTCAACACCCTCTGCAACCTGTCCAATCAGCCTGCAACACCTTTCCAATCCTTCATCTTTAGACTTATCTCAGTGGATGTGAGAAAGTGAATATTTTGGCAACTGGTCTGCACGTAACAAAGTGAAAATAACAAGAAAGGTTCCCAAAAAAATAAGCTTGTTTAATTAATATATATATGGAATTTTTAAAAAAAAACAACAAATCCAGCTGAGGATCCAGATGTGCTCGCTTCTAGACTAGCACCATCTATTCAAGTCCTGACACATTCTGGCCTACTCACTGCTCGCATCAGAACCATCCCGTCTTAAAACATCATTGCAGTGCTGAGTGATGGTTCCCTGGTCTCCAACCCAGAAGGGAAAGAAGCCGCTCTGTTTTAGTCATTATAAGTCTTACTGTCCTGCTCGCACACAGTTGGGATGTGGTTGTTTATTTCATTTACAGCATCTCTGTATCCTCAAGAATGACTTTTTGGTGCTTTTGTGAAAGCTGCGCTGTCTTATTACTGGCCAACAGCAACTGAGTTTTGTTTTTATGCATGTGTGCGAGAGGAAAAGTTGGAGGAAAAGGGGGTAAGAAGAAGATGGAAGTTGTGTCTGCCATGTCTCAGTTGGGGATTACAGTTAAAGCGAGATTTGTTGGGGCCATGAGAAAAGGGATTTGCAATTTTCCACCCCTCGTGTGCACAGCTGTCTACAATTCTTACCCATCTCTTCTGTCCCTTGGCTTTCTCCTACACTTTGGCTTTTTTATCCTCAATTATTTCTTGTGAATCTAAGTCGCCTTCATTATACCGTATTCGCCTGCGTGTCTTGTCTGCGTGCTTTTGCGAGAGGTCATGTGGTTTATTTCAAGCCTGTAGTTGAAACAACACAAATGACTTGCTTTTACGTGACTTGTTGTGAGGCAAGCTTATGTTTATGTGGCATGAAATGAACTTTCTTGCTCTCTGTGTCTCTCTCTCCCTCCAGATATCCGCCACCCAGAGGAGCTATCTCTACTGCGTAAGCCCCGTGATCCCAAGAAGAAGAAGAAAAAGCTGGAGGAGGCGGAGGAGGATGATCTGGAGCTGGAGGGTCCGCTGTTAACCCCTGGATCAGGTGAGCTGATGGATAGCGTTTCCTATGTGGAAGCACTTCTTATACTCTGCTCAAAGAAATCAGTGAACGGTAAAAGGGAAGGAATACGTGTCTTCCTTAAAATAAAAAAATAAGTTTAAGCACATGTTAAGATGACGTGTTGGAAGAGATCTGGCTCCTGCAAACTCAAACCTAAACTCCGTCAGTTTAAAGGTTCAAGATCTACTTTGAAGTAATTATGGAGCATTGGGTTTCATTTTTGTTTTTCATTGTGGAAAGTAATAATCTCGTTTCCCTCAAGCAGCAGGTTGAATAGCAGGTTTCACTGGCCGCTGTGGAGCATCCTCTATTCTTTTTTGCGTCCTAATTGCGCCCGTGGTTCTCGAACCGCTAAGACAACTCCAGATTGCTGCACTGTGCTTCTAGTGACCAAATATGAATGTGTGAGTTTGAGGCCTGCATGGGATCCGCAGCCCCGGCTCCCGATTCCTTGGCAGGGAGGACCAAGGATGGTTGAGATTCCACACATAGTTGGTCACGCTGCCATTTTAAACCCAAACCAGGCTACACGACTGCACTTCTACTGGCCCTCCTTCTCCTCCCTCCTTCTGCCAGTGATGGGAGAGTTACAACCATGTGAGCGGGGTGGAGCAGAACAAAACAGGCTGTGCTGCTGTCACAGAGTTAGCATTAAGCAAAGTGGCTAATTCTATGAGACAGAGTGAATGGGACTCTTTGTGTGGATTGAGTCTCTTCTTCTCCGGCCTCTGGTCTGTCCGCTGGTGTCTTAGACTCAACTCAGCATGCACATACATTTATATATGCTCCCATGTGTGGAAAGAGGCCTGAACAGTCGCTGTGAGTTCGGTCAACCATCACAATTCTCTCACAAAAAAACACATTTTGCTGATCTTGATGCTAAGTTTCAGATTTTGTATTTACGGTATTTCGCATGGATGGAAAAAGCAAAAAAGCAGCAACGTTCCATTTTCATGAGCAGCACAAGATGATCACACCCAAAGTTGCATCATGAAATTTCAAGGCTTCATCAGGAAACATTTTGTTTTTCGCTGGAGGACTGTGGTCACACTCTTAGGTGGTGCAGAGAAACAGAGTTTCAGCCGGAATTTGCAGAATCTGTTTACTGTCACTGTCTCCCTGCGCGTGAGCGTGCACACACAGATACACACTTCCTGTCTTCTCCCGATTAGATCGCATGCTTCAGTCAGAGAGTTTATCTCATTGCCAAGTTGTAAGGCGTTATTTTGTCCCTTGTAGAGAAGGACTGACCGCTCCACTCAGATCGCCTGATGGGAATCACAAGTCTTTGCAGAGAGGCAGCGATGCAGTCAGAACCGCAGGACTGTACAGCCAACTCCTTCTGTACACTCCACAGCACTGTAGAGATGAAATAAAGGAGGGCTCACTTCTACTCACCATGCTTTCACTGATTAGAGAAAATTCTTGTAGATACTCTAATCATATTTGGAGCTGCTGCGATGAGTCCATTAATCAATTTCAAGCAAGAAATGACAAGAATTCATGGAATCCAGCTTCTCAGATGAGTTTTTATCTTATTTTCTGCATCTCTTTGATAGAAAACTGAATATCTTTGGGTTTTTGGATTATTTGGACGAAATAAGACTTTTGATCACCTTAAACTTTAGGAACTCCTGATTTGCACTTTTTTAAATTACTTTTCTGACTTTTCTTGTTTGATTAATTGTTCATTTGGTAATGAAAATTATCATTATTTAGCAAGATTTTTCCCCACTAACCTTTGCTTTCAAGGGCATTTTGGCTTTCAGCTGAACCATGTTTAAGATAACTGTAAATGCACATCAAACCTGAGAATCAGATATGGGTTGAATGGTGACTACGTGACCAATTATTTATACTTTAGGACTGGCAATCTTTTTCCAAAACCTCAACCTCTACCCTTCAGTGTAGTGTTTATTGTAGGAAACTCCATGTCCCCTGTCTGTCTGTCTGTCATGTCAAGTGCCCACAGAATTGGTCATTTTTCTTAAAAAAAAAACAAAACATGTTACTAATCCTCAGCTGTTGTCATAACTTGGACTGATGTTGGCCATGATGCCAGTCCATTGAGTCCCTCTGGGTTCTACCACAGCTTGACGTGACTGTTGTATCTAATTATCTCCGCTGTCAGTGTGGAGAATGACATACCTCAGAGAGCCAGTGATTTCTATTTGTGATGCGGTTTATACATGCAGGGCTGGGTCACGTTGACCAACGCCTCGCCTGTGTTTTCAATCAGTCATGCTGCGTTGGATTGCTATGAATGGGGTGGATGGAAAACGACAGAACCTGACTAGTCATTCCAGGGTGACCTCCCTCTGCGAAAGAGGGTAAACTGAGTCATCGCCCACTTTGAGGCGAGCAGTTGGCAGTGCCCGTGGAAATGCCACGGATCTCCCCATTCTTGTATTTCTCTACTTTTGTCTTTTTCTATTTCCTCCTGTCCTCATAGAGTTTTCAGTATCCTAAATCTGTCCACTTGATGTTTTGTTCCCATTTCGCTTCTTCCCTTCCACCTCTTTCCTGTCTTTCCCTCTCTTACTCTTTCTCCTTTCATCCTAGCCTCTGAGATAATATACATCGGACCTGTCAAAGGTAAGCTTTCCTCTTCCTCTGTTCTTTACTCTTCAGCACTGCTTCCTCGCCCTCGCCTTCCCCTTCCTCCCTCCCCTCCACCGCTCAACCGCCCCTCCCTCAGCTGGAGCTGGAGTGTTGAGGTCACATGACATGTGTAACCTTTGGGACTAGCAGCCGAGTCACCTGACTGCCCCTGCACAGAGGAAGTCAGCGGATTCGAGCTGTCACATGATAGACGCTTTGCCTCTCATTAGAAATTAGCTCACTTGAGGCCTGCTCACTGCGCCTGCTGACTGTTTTGCAGGATAGCTGATCACTTTTTGTGAAAGTGGTGTTTACTGAGACGGTCAAAAATTATTTTGCTATAGTTTCTTTATTATAGGATAACTCCTGTTGGTCCATATAATCGTGAATACACACCACAACCAATAGCCCACACACGATGAGCTTTACATGAATATCGAATCATTTATTGACAACTCTCTCTTGGTTTACTTCTAGTCTTAACAGCCCGTGGTGGTCCCGCTCCATCCATCTAAACCCTCAATGAATCCCTAGTGTGGGAGCATTAGGGAGTCAAGTCATGCTAACATTCTTTGTGCCTCTTCGTCTGTATGAGATAGTCCGTAAACAGGATGGAAGGGAAGCCTTGTTGTGTTTTTAATGGGCTGCCAGCTTTCAACTTGCACATCTCTCTGGATATTTGGGATTCCTCAAGAGAGACTCTATGGTGGATGGGAGTACTCTCCCTGACCTGATGAACTCTGCATTAGTGGAAAAACCTTGAAGGAACCACTGAATAACACCCCCTCCCCCCCACAAGGGATGGGTGGCCATAGCCCTGCACCCTGTTCTCATGACCTCAGCTCGCAAACACAAACACACACGTGCACACTCACAAACACAAACCAAGCCCACTTCCCGATCTCAGAAGGGATTTAGTGGTTTAGCCAGTGTTGCTTCTTGACCTAGGACCTGCAGAGGGAGAGAGAGGCTGGAGGGGTATGGGGCCAAAAACGCTCCCACAAGGCCAACCAACAGGAAGTGCAAACAGCTTGTTTCAGCCAAAATCCAGAGTAATTTAAAAGGAAAATAGACAGATACTTTAACATTTAAATTCCTTTTTTCAATCAAGATGTGATATAAAATCAAAAAGCAACATGTTTTCGTCATAGCCCATGTGTCCTCCTCCCGTATGTTTCCGTTCCCTCTCTCCTCTCTGTGGCGCATTGTGCAGTAGTTTGCTGTGTGCAGTGCATTCCGGCAGGTTTTTTGACTGTGAGTAAGTGGGCGACCCCGATCATGTTCTGCAACATCTGCATGCTGATCCACATCAATCCCGCCATCAGCAGGAGGACATTGTTGAAGCCACTCATCTGCAAAGTGTGGGCTGATAGTCACGTGGTGATGTTGACCGCTAGCTGGCCTGGCTAGGCTGCAAGTGTGTGTGTGTGTGTGTGCTGTTTGAAAAGTGTACACCCCTCTTTTTCCACTTAGTGATGCTGTTTTTGTAGATGTACAGTATTTGTAAATGCACTTCTTACAGACTGATGATTCAGTGTGAAACAACAGTTAGATTCATGTCAAAGTTATGTAAGTAATATTCTTCTTTACATTAATGTGATTTTAAGGGACTAACTGGTGGCTGTTTGTTTTCAGGGAGCATCTACTCCAGCCCTGGCTTGTACAGTAAGACTATGACCCCCACCTATGACTCCAGAGACGGCAGCCCGCTGTCGCCCACCTCTGCCTGGTTCGGGGACAGCCCCCTATCTGAGGGCAATCCCAGCATCCTCGCTGTCAGCCAGCCAATATCCTCACCAGACATCCTGGTCAAACTCTACAAGCCCCAGTCCCTTCTGGATAAAGCCAAAATCAACCAGGGGTGAGATGAACTTTGCTTAGTGGTTTGGTGGTTCGGTTACTGCTCGTAGTCAGAAAGTGCTGTGGTGGGATTGGAGTATATTTAGGGCTGTGCAGCTGATCAAAAAACTTGCAGAAGAGATCTGCAGAGAGATCGTCTCTGAAGATATGTTAATTTTCTGTGTACAGGTGGTTGGACTCATCCAGGTCTCTGATGGAGCAGGATGTAAAGGAGAATGAGGTGCTGCTGCTGAGGTTCAAATACCACAGTTTCTTTGACCTCAACCCTAAGGTGCGTCCCACACACGAACAAACAATACAGTTTCAATCAATCCCTAAGGTCATTTGTAAAGGTCATAATCTGCCAGTAAATGATTCCTTATCAGAGTTGTGTAATAGGGTCCCCAGTGAGCACAGCCTCTTACATAGCTAATGCAGGCATTTTGGTCAGTGTGATTCTGGTCAAACGCCGGAGCATTTTAAGAATAATTTCATCAATGTTGGAGCGTATAAAGGTAAAAATATACATACTTTGACAGGGACCTCCATCTAAGTCTGTTTGCACGTCTACTTCTTAAAATGTGAAAAAGTTGTATAAAACCTTTTCGTGGCTCAAGAGGGAGCTGTGCAAAGACAGACTGCCTTTTTTAAATGATCAATAAAAGAATGAAAATTGAGGGTAGTTGCTCAAGGCTCGAAGCCAGCAGTGTTATAGAAATACAGTGCCAAGCCAGTGCAGTACTCTGTTTTGAAAAAAGCATTCATGATGCCACATATGACTTCTTGTTAGTGATTCTTCCAAATACAGTTTGTGTATATCAGAGAGCTTGAGACTGTGTTTACTCACAGCTTGTTTGTTTGCTTGTTAACATCTCTCCACAGTATGATGCCATCCGAGTGAACCAGCTCTACGAACAGGCCAAGTGGGCCATCCTGCTGGAGGAAATTGAGTGCACGGAGGAGGAAATGATGATGTTTGCTGCCCTGCAGGTAAAGCGGGAGAGTGTGTGTGTCTCTGTGTGTGAATGCCTGATCTCACTTTTCCTGTTACAGCGTTGTTTTGTCAGGGTCTGAAATCTGAAGACCTGCAGTCCTCTTTTCATTCGTCGATGGGCACATTGCCTTTTCAACCGCAAGCTAATGAATTGGATGGGCTTCCGGCCCAGAGCCATATGGTTGCCAGTTCTGCTGCTGCATGCATATTAAAACTTGGCTATTGTACAGTGATGCAGAAGGAGTTAATGGGGGCATTATCACACATTATTCCCAATGGGCTTTTCAATTTGCCTGAATCTCAATCAATTACCTTTTATTTCTGACTCATAGTTAACAGAAAAAGAACAGTCATTAGGCTTTTGAACAAATAATAATGAAAGCAATTAACTGTAAATACATTAATGTACCCCTCTTTTTAGCTACGTGAGGAAAGTTTCGCTTTTAATGCCTGAAAAGCAGACCAAGTGAGTCATCGGACAAAGAAAATGAAATATTATATCCTAGTTTTCCTAAATGTTCATGTCGATGTATTCTTACAACATTAAATTATCCTAAGTTTATCCTTATCCGTCAAACTTTGAGGCAGCTTGCTGAAGAGCTGAATATAGAGTCACACAAATCAAGTCAACAATCAAAAAGGAGGCGGAGAAATGGGAAGCAGTGGAAGTGATATACAGATGTGACGCCCTGTAGCCCCCTCAGGTAGCCCCCTGTACCCTGGGGGTGGTGCATTTGCTATTCCTGACCCTCATAAACTGCAAGTGCCAAGACCTGAGGACGCCACCCTGTCCTCACCCCCGGGGTAATTATAGAGCATCTCGGGCCACAGCACCCAGTGCCTCGGCCCAGACCCCCCGACCCCCCAGTGAGACCCTGTCTCATAGACCTGCTCACATTCTTCTAAAAGCCCTCTTACACTCGGAGGTGTAAGGTGTGTTTCATCAGACCGGTTATAATTACACTTAACTGGTTTCTTGTTACTCTTCCTGAGAGAGATGCTAATCCGAGTCGGGTGTTTAGACTGGCGGCTACTCTGTCACTACCTGTCTGTTAGCGGTTTGGTAGCTGCTACTATGTTTCAGCTGGATACTATGAGCTCAGGGGTTTTCAGCTAATGTTTCACTGGTGATACACGGGGTCTAAATAAAGAGCATGATTGTCCACAACCAGAATGTTGCTATGATGCTATCATCTGGATGTTTAATGTTGCCAGCACGTATAAATGAGGTAGTCAGGAGTCAAGAAAAAGTGACCGACCTTAGGGGCATAGGTTGGACTTTGTACCTCAGCCACTCATAAACCTGAACCGGAAACAACCCCCTCCCCCCAGTTTTTAAAAGACTGTCAGAGTAGAGTAGGCGGAGGAGTGGAGCGTCATGTCGAGCCCTTTGTCCCACATTCTGTAACCGTAGCTGGTTAAAGCCTCACATATCTCCCTCAAACTCTGCCTCTGTATCTCTCACTCTCTCGACAGCTGTTCATTCATATATTAGTGGGGGGTTGTTGAGGGGTTGACATTATAAATGCCATTTGTCAACAAGTTGTATTTAGTGTCTGTGACTCACACTGAGAGTGAGACATGGTCAGGTTTTCAGGAGAGATGTGGGCGATTAGTCTGTAAAATGTTACTACCCTCGCTCGTTGCTACCAGAATTATTAATCTTGTGTTACGTTCTACTGTACACATTGAATTAGATGATGACATGATTCAATAATCAGGCACATTCCCTTAAGATGCTTTCTTTATTTGTTAGCCTTTATTTATTGAGTTGTTGTCGTGTTTTAAATAATGTGCAATTTTCTTGATGCGTGTCACAAAGAGCATCACATTTCAGCGGCATTTAAAAATAGGATTTCGTGACTGAAGAATATGATGAAAAGTTTCTGATGGCTCTTAAGATATATCATTTTTTCGTCAATGAATGTCTACGTATGACTGCTTTCTGAGTGCTTAAGCTGAGTTTAAACTCGGGAAAATGTCAGGGACGGTCGTTAGGGAACATCCTGAGTTCTCAATAATGGCCCCATCCTGTTGAATCAGTGTTTGAGGTTTCTAAAGAATGTCTCTTATTCTAGTTTAACATGCGTTGACAGGAAAACCATTTTCAGAGCCTGTTACGGTTTAAAGACGTGCTGAGAGAGCATGTTGCACAAACCATATGGCTCAGTTCTCTCAGTAAGTCATCACCAGCCACTTCGTCCTCTCCTCATCCTGAAATTAGTCAACTCATCTTCATCTCTTTCAAAATAGAAAAAATCATTGTTTCATCGCTGGTAAACTCAATGGTGCATACTGGGCAGCACTTGCTAACATAAATGCCAACACATGTTAAAGTATTTATGTGGCAATTATCACAGACCAATTCACTTTTATAAGACAAAGTTGGAGGGTTTATGTGTCGGTAGCACACATAGCAGGAAACTTTATAGATATCAGTAAAACTGTTGATGAAGGTGGCGGAACAGCTAACAATTTCGAGCAAAGCGTATCTCCATCTCCGCCGTCCTGTTCTTTTGTTACATCAATGTCTTGGAATGGTTGTTGAAGGTTTCAGCGAATCTGGTGCATAGAAACATCCTGTAACCTGAAGATTGTAGGCTGTAGCTGTGCTGTGAAAAGACTTTGAAATCTCTCTCACAGAATCATAAACTTTTCTCCAACTAGCCTCTGCGCTCCCAAACCTCTCCAAAAGTGCATACTGTACCTGTGTGTTTAAATGAAGTTGTTCATTGAAGTTGTTATAAAAAGCAATGTTAAATATCTCTATATGTAAGGGGTTAATATGCCTGTGAGGATAATTAATTAGATGATTTCTTAATTGTGAAAAGCTTTGAAATTACTACAGTACAGTCACCTTCATGGATCTGTGGACCTATTTCCACACACTATCCTGTAATATTTTCTATTTTCTATTGGTGCAGATATTAAAGTGCTATAAATACCATGTAAATATGTGGAATCCCTGGTTTAACACAGAAAATGAAGTGCTCAAAACATATTTGAAAAAATGATCCTAACTGGGACTATTTCTTTCTTTTTCTCAGTACCACATCAACAAGCTGTCAATCATGTCTTCAGACAACCACATGAATAACAGCGAGAAGGAGGTGGATGAGGTGGATGCAGCCCTGTCGGACCTGGAGATCACTTTGGAGGGAGGGAAGACGTCCAACACACTGGTAAGACAACAGCTTCGCATTCACTGCAGGAAATACCTTTTGGTCACGGGATACAGATTCCCAAATTGTCGCGGCTTGGCAGTGCATTTGACCCGCTGTTTCTCTGTTGTATGATGATGACGTCTGCTGTCATCGTGGATAATTAAACAGGAGCGGAAGCCTACACCTAGGAGAGGAAATGATGATGAATTTCCCTGAGAGTGCAAAGTTTCACGCTGCTGTTTATGAGGCCTGCATCTGACAAAAGACTGAGGGAGTGAGATATTTGACACTTACGCAAATAAACCCAGCACAGGCTGAACACGTCGAAAATGTGTGTCCATTATTATAGCAGCCCCGGCCGGGTTTAAGAACTTGTGAAGTTTATACAGCTTATCGGAGGAAACTGAGCTTTGAGATATTGCATAAGAAGTGTTTTCTTTAGCATGCTCTACTGAGTAGTGACATTGAAAGTGTACAGAGTTGAGCCTGAGGTCATTGTTTTGGATCCTTTTAATCACCTTAACATTCAAGTTTTCCAGGTTCATACTAACAGTTTTTTTTGTTCTTTCCTGTTAGGGTGACATCACTTCTATTCCTGAGCTAGCGGACTACGTCAAAGTCTTCAAGTACGTCCACATCCACAGCCACCTCATCCAGACCACATGCACTTGCGCTGTTATCAAAAACAACTGTGCTTGAGTGCGTGCAAAGATTGCATTTGTCTAAAAGATGCTGACTCTGTCAAAGAAGCAGGAAATAAAACGTTTTGGGGCTAAATGAGCAAGCTGTTGTCTGGTTTGCATCAGTATAATTGGCAGCATTGTTTGCCAAAGGGCATTTGCAGGCTGAGCTTTCAGTTTAGCTTTTCAGAGTGATTACACTTGGACCAAGCATATTTTTAACCATATTCATTTTTGGCTCCAAGCCTCTGCTGACAGGCAGGTGGCCCCTGGGGTGGTTGTCTCATAAAATGTATAAACCACAGGGGGTGATATCAAGAGGCATTTCCTCTCTAATGGTTTTCCATTTATGTTCTCGTCCAACGCTGGCTCCTTTTCCTGTTCACCTCGCTGACATTGCATTTGAGATGCCCTCTTTTTCTCCTCCCTCCTTTGTACTCCTCTATGATCTCCCCTCCCCCACTCTCCCTCTTGACCACTAATAAAGAAAAGGGGTGTTTTTTTTCCATCTGAAGTCTAACATGTCTTCCTCTGTCTGTTTATATATTTTCCAGACCCAAGAAACTGACACTGAAGGGCTATAAGCAATACTGGTGCACGTTCAAGGACATCACAATTTCCTGTTACAAGAGCAAAGAGGAAGCACATGGGACACCTGCTCACCAAATGAATCTTAGAGGTGCGAACACACAAGAGATGTCATTTCATATCCATGCAGGAATGTTAATGGTACATATGGTGGTGTTTCCAAAGAATGGGTGTGACCTTTTGGCCTCTTCTCCCACTCTGCATTTTGGCTTCCATGCGTAGGCTGTGAGGTAACTCCAGATGTTAACATCTCGGGTCAGAAATTCAACATCAAGTTGCTAATCCCTGTGGCTGATGGCATGAATGAGATCTGGCTCCGGTGTGACACAGTAAGACTCAAGTTTTAGTGCACCGTTTACGATCATTTTCTTTTTGGCCGATTCTTAAATATCAGTGTTTGACTTTCCTCTACTCCAGGAGAAACAATACGCCCATTGGATGGCTGCATGTCGCCTGGCCTCCAAAGGCAAGACCATGGCCGACAGCTCTTACAACCTGGAGGTCCAGAACATTCTGTCCTTCCTCAAGATGCAACACATGAACCCTGACCCCCAGTTCATTGAGCCAATCACCACAGACATCAACCCAGAGTGCCTGGTGTCCCCGCGCTACCTGAAGAAGTACAAGAACAAGCAGGTAAGCCTTTGCACACTGTCTTTCTGTCATTGTGTATTGTGTGAGCTTGTGTACTTGTTTGACGAGTCGGTTGTGGAGTTTAGACGAACAGCGTCTGATGCTTCCCAGATGGGCGCCTCCTGGCATCGGGCTTGTCTTGCACTGGAATGCAGCCTCCCTCTACTCCCCCTCCTTTACTCTCCTCCTCTTCCCTCCATTCCTTCTCCCCACCCCCACCCCTCTGTCCGAGGGGAAACCAGGACAGCAGACATCCAAACCACTCAACAAAAGTACAGTAGAGCTGCTTCATGTTGGACTGTAATGGATACTTCCTCTGCTCCAGCCTTTGTGCTTGGAGACAAAAGAGTGGAGATCTCAGTCATTGAACATGTAGGTGATAAATTAATCTGGCGAGAATCAGAATATATTTGTCGAAACACGACATTAAGGAGGGACCGCAGCAAACATTTTAACAACCAGGTGTAAGGCTTACACACTGAGAATGGATTGACTTTCTTGCAAGCGTTAGTTAAAGTCCACAATGTGCCCAGTGGATTTGCATGCAAGCAACAGGCTGGTGTGTGTACAATGGAACAGCTGAGCACACGGCTGCCATAGCCGTGTTAGCTGGGGATGGGTGAGGGAGGGAGGGAGGGAGGAGGCGGGTGTTACCACCTCGCTTACTCACTCAATCTGGATTTGTTTAAGTTGTAGTAGAAAAGTGGAATGTTGCTAGGAGGTTAAAGAGATATTTGGAGGGTGTTGGTGGTACAGTAAGTGATGACTCAGGAACAGTCTGGGCCAAAGCCTGAAATATACTGGACGTTTAAAGAGAGGGAGAGGTGGACAGAAAGATTGATTCAGGTCCTGTACATGGTTGTTAACATGGCTGGTTGAGTCTTTCTGCTGTGGGCAAGTTCTTCTAGTAGGCCACAATAGAAATCAGGCTTGTTCTTTGTCTCTGTGATATTTCTGTGTTCCCATTTATATGGGACTGCTATAATCTCTGTACGTTCACTGTTTCACACACTGCGCTGCTCAAAATTCAGAATGAACTGAAAATGAAGGAAGTGCTCAATAAAGTTTCAGTTCTCCTTCTCGTTGTGTGTCACTTTTCCTCCCTTTTTAAGACCACTCAGGAAATCCCTCTATTATGGGTTTGAGAGAAAAAAAATCTATTCTTAGATGAGTCCTGATTCTCTCTTAAAGGATTATATCTCAATGAAGGAGAGTTGATCTTAGAAATGTGAAACCCAAATCTTGACAATACGACTCCTTGTAGCAAAAGACCGGCTTCTGTGTTCCTCATATAACCCATGCCGTTGTGTCACTGTGTTGGTCCGGCAGAGAGACAAGTACTGGCCCACTTCTTGGTTAGCTTCTGCTCCACAAGCATTGAGATCTTTCTCTACCGTTATTTGCCTCAGAGGATTTATTTCATTGGTTTTTCCTGTAAATCTGAAACATGATTCTGAGGATATTCTACAGTCTAAGACGCTAACCGGCCCAGCATTTAAATCAAGGTGAAACATTAATCATTCTGCGTGCCATCAAAACCTTATGACCTGTGGTTATTGAATGCGAAACATGATCGCTGTTGTTTTATCTTGGTTGAAATCATGAGCTGCTCAGATGTCACCGTCCACTGTCCACTGACCCATATTCTTCAGAATATAGACATAAAACTCATGTATCATGTGTCCGTTTTTCTCAGAAGGACAAATGGGGAAAAAACAACCTGCATGACATAATACTTTGCCTGGAATAGAAGCTAGCATGAACAGGGAGCTTTTTTAGGACAAGGGTGTGCGTCTGTCTCGGGCAGTGTTCTTTATCACTCCTATTCCCACTCTGATCGGGGGTATCCCCAGGCACAACATGAAATGGTCGTGGCATTATGTACTGTGTATGTGCCCGCACACTCATACACATGTGTTTCGCTTGTAGAGGGCGTAGGGCACCAGGAAATGAGCCGTGCCCGAGAATGTTGCGCGGGAAAACTGTCTGGGAAAAGCCCGCGACCCCTCCCCACCTCCCTTAAACTGGACTTCCTGTTTCAGGACTGGTCCGGAGAGACTTCCGTGCGGCAGCTCCCGGCGGATACACACACACACAGGAATTTTTAGATTAGTTGGACCAGTGTGGTCTCTGGTCAAGTCTCTGGTCAAATCTATACATTTACACCAGGGAAAAGCAAACATTAGTGACATGATAATAAACTCCTGGAGGACGGTGACATGGCACTCCTTCGTCCTGGTGCTGCTTAGTCCACACTGCCATCTCGTGGATGAAAGGGGAATTAAGGAGAAGCTGTGTGATTATTTTAATGGCCTCATTGTGAAAGCTTGTTAAGAATAAACAGACATTACCTAGACCTGAAATGTACAGCTCCCACTTCCTGGACGTGGAACCACACAAACCTTGTGTAAACTCCCTCTTTTCTCTCATAAATGACAGAGTCTGACTGCCGTTGTGCTCTCTCTCCCTCCTGTGGCTGAAAACTGCATGACTCCCAACGTCCCCTTTCCCTACTGCCTTTCTGTTTTTGCAATTATGACCTCCAACTTTGTTTTTGGATCTTCTCCCTTCGACATTGATCTTACTTGCCTGTTCTCTTTGTCCAATCTTTCCTTCTTTTCTCTCCTCTTGTTTGCGCCTCCTTCATTCCTCCATGTCCCTCTTCCATTCCCTCCTCCCATCTTCAGCCAGGCTCTATCAGGGACTTGGTAAGTTGAGTCATGTGTCCACCGGGTGCCTTTTTAAGTCTTAGATACCTTCTGTTTGTGCATGAGTGTGTAAGCTCTGAACACTTTTTGTGTCCGGGTCGCCTCACCTAACCATCAGTAGCGCAGCTGTCATGTCGTAGTTAGTCACAGTAGAATAGATCCTTGGTGTTAGTGTGTTTGTCATTTTTTAATGTTTTTCGGGAGTCATCATCAAACATTTAAAGGACACATTAATCTATACTAGAGATGCATCGATTGCAATTTTTTAAGTCTGACCAGCCAATTCTGAAATCTGAACTTTCTGTCTATAGAACTATAATTAACAGCATACACAAAACATTTTCTAACCTTTTGATGGAAAACTCAATTGCATGTTCCAATACAAATAAAAATGTGTAGATGTGACCGGCAATGAATTGGATATGTCTGACACTGACCTGTCGACGATCACAGCCGTTATTGCAGAAAACTGCTGATTCCAGTTCCTGGCAGGTGGATCGGTGCACATCTTATCAATACGACCTCTGGGCGTTGGTGTTGCTACGTTAGTGGTATGGAAAAGCAGAGAGGGTACAAAAAAAACAGGATATTCAGTCAAATAAATGGACCTTGCAGGCTTTATGCATGTTTTAGCCCATTAAACTCAAGTTCCATATTCTACACACTGATGCCAACCATTTTTCAAAACAACTCAACATTTTTTTTTAGATCAAGAGAAGCATTAATGTGTTTTTACTTTTCTATATGTACAGCATGAAAGACTATAAACCTTGAATGCTAGTAATCCATCACAGTAAAGATCTTTTTGTTTGTGTGTTGTTTTATTTTTATGTGGATGTGCTTACAAGAAGCTGCAACAAAGTCCCTAAATTGCTTCTGCACAACAACGAAATGATTGAGCTCATCCACAAATCCCCGACACCCACATTTGATTCGTTTTTTCCTTCTAAATTTTATTTTTACGACACAGCTCGAGAATGCAACACAAATCAGCATCTGGCTGAAGCAAGTGGGAGTTTTGCGAAATGAAGTTCACTGTGATGGATAAATTGCGTCTGCTGGTTTTTATACTGCGATCACAAACCAAGAAAAGCAGATCCATAACCCTCAAACTCTTAGAGAGGAGGTCACTCCAGGTGATACACTGCTCCCCCTAGTTGAATCGGATGATAAAATGGTTGCCTTCAGCCCTGAAAAGGATTTTCTTTATTCTTCTTTTATTTTTTTAGGGTCAGTAGGGGAATACACACATGCATGCACGCTCGCACAGATTGGCAGCTTTTTTGGCTCATTAACTCTAGTCTGGCTCCTCCGGGGGCTCATAGGTTCATATTTGTTTGTCTGTGCCGTGTGAAGTAGACTGTTACTGTGACAGCTCTCTGGTTATTGGCTTACAGTTTGTGTGCTGATGGCTTTATGGAAGCAGCCACGGCTTGTTTACACAGTGGGTTTGTGTGGGTGGTGTGTGTTGATATGGTTGCATCAGGTGGTTGAAGTGTGGCGATGGGATGCATTTGTTATAAAAGTTTGGAGTGTAAAGTTGTGTGCGTGTGTAATGAGTGCGATTGTGTATTTGTCAGATTTCCGCCCGGATCCTTGAAGCCCACCAGAACGTGGCCCAGATGAGTCTCATCGAGGCCAAGATGCGCTTCATCCAGGCGTGGCAGTCCCTGCCTGAGTTTGGAATCACTCATTTCCTTGCCAAGTACGTTTGGTCATACCTGTTAAATGTCTTTTATATTCTATGATAACAAATCCATGCCTATACCCAGAAGATAAGATCCCTGAACGTGGAAAATCTAGTAAAACAACTATTACGAGAGGTCATTTGGGAGACGCAGTTTAAGTATGATCAAAACTACACACTTTGATTTTCCTCTTCGTCTCCTCTGCAGGTTCCAGGGTGGAAAGCGGGAGGAGCTGATCGGCATCACCTACAACCGTCTGATCCGGATGGATGCCAGCACTGGAGATGCTATCAAGACCTGGCGCTTCAGCAACATGAAACAGTGGAACGTCAACTGGGAGATCAAGATGGTAGGGAACCCACTGAATACCCTTAAATATAATTTATACTGTACTAGATATTTTTAGACTATTGTCACTCAGTGTTGGAGGTTAATTTGAGTTGATTGCGGGGAAGTATTTAAGACCTTCAACTCTAATGTATATGTAAAAGTGATGTCATTTGAGTCAGCATCAGTTGGGGCTGAAGACTGCAAGTGTGAAAAGTGTTCAAAGCTGCAAGCTCACTCCTCATCTCTGTTTGAGACTAGCTTCTTAAGGCTAAGTTAGCCTCTATTAGCATAACATACCCAGCTGAGACCAACTGAGCCGCTTTGTGGGTAATGGTAGGCACCAGGTTTTGACATGGAAGACACATGGAATAAAACAGCCTTTTCTGGTATAGCTGCCTCAATGTTGACAATTAATGTTTGTTATAAACTGTCCAATGTAAGTCTGACAATGTTATAATTATATACCACATTTTTTGGAAGTATTCTTTAGCCAGTTTGTAGATAATCAGAACAAAAATAACAAGATTTCTGGTTGTCAGACATAGTTATTTTCTGTTTTTCCTCATCTTAAAAAGTAAACTGAATATCATCTGGGTTTGTGATTTGATTGGCAAACACCAACAAGGCAGGCCAAGTTGATTGGAGCATTAAAATAAATTAACTGAAAGCTTCTTAAGCTGCACAGAGCTACACAGTTTGTTGTTTGAATTTGCAGCACTAGCAAGCCTTCCACAACGCTGGAGTATTGCTCACCTGAGGAAAAAACACCCATGTGGAAAAATTATCTGGATACCATCAGAAGAAATCAAAGGGAACATGGTGCATCTGTAGCAAACAAATTACAGTAATGGCTCATACGTAGTCTGCAGGAGGAGCATGATTACATTTTGCCTGTTTTCATTGAATCGTGACTGACGTGTTCTGCTCCGTGTGCTCCAGGTGACGGTGGAGTTTGCAGACGAGCCCAGTCTGTCCTTCATCTGCGCCGAGGTGGACTGTAAGGTGGTCCACGAGTTCATCGGTGGCTACATCTTCCTGTCCACGCGTGCCAAGGACCAGAACGAGTCCCTAGACGAGGAGATGTTCTATAAGCTGACCAGCGGCTGGGTCTGAGCTGCCCAGAACCACCGGGGGTCAATGATTGTAGGTCAGGGGGCCAGGAGGGGAGTGGCTGGGCGTGGGGGTGGGCGGTGGAACCACAGTGTACGGGGTTTATTTTATTCTATTTCTCTGTGTTTTTTTTTTGTTTTTTTTTTATCGTTTGGAGCTGTACTGATGAGTCCAGAACAGCACCACTATCGCCATGGCTGACAGTTTTTATTGTTATAGTTTTTTTTTGCATTAACGCTGACAAGGTCATTTGTTACAACACTAATATTGTGGTGAATGGATGAACTTTTTCGAAAACCCCTGTGGTTGAGCAGAAGCCGTACACAAACCCGAAACCAGGGAAGCTTCTCTGTTTTCCTACAACGACGACGACCACCACCTGCCTCCTCTCCTCCTGGACTGATGGCCATCAACTTACGTCCATGACAACCCTTTAAAACCAATCAGATTTAATCCCAAAGAATCTTTTTCTCTCTCTCTCTCTCTCTCTCTCTCTCTCTCTCTCTCGTTGTCATTTTTTTTCTCTCTTCTAGAACTGGACTAAAGGAGCTGACAGAAAAACTGTCATTAAAACGTAAATTGTGGTGCCACGGATATTTACAGCTATATCAAATTATTTATCCTAAAAGACAGATTTTATCAGACAGCAGTGGCCACTGATCACAGCACTACATGTCCATCCTATCCGCTCTATGAAGGGTTTAATCTCTTTGAAGTCACATGTAAGCACTTCGACACTATACAAGTCCTGTTTATGAATAAGCTGTTGTTAAAATTTCCTTTTTGCTTCTCGTTGTCTTTTGTTTCCGAGCTTGTCCAGAACGATTTTGAAATCTCATTGTACTAGCGGTCAGGTGTGATGTCGAGGAGCCTCCGTTTTGTTTTGTATTTAATAGACTGCTAACAGTGAGCGTGTCTGAGAAAACACACTACAGTTCAGTGCACTAGTATGAGTGCTTTGTGGGTTTGAACATCTTTTTCCATTTTCTGTCAAAGTCCTCTGTGCAAAAAAATGATCATCTTAAAAAGTCATTCATTCTAGTTAAGTGTATGTAGCGTTTCTCACAGGTCCAGTGTCTGGGGTTTAGTGGCATCTAGTGGTGAGGTTGCAGATTGTAATCAGCTGAGTACACTATATGTCTGAGAATACGTTCGTCTGTTCTTGACTATACACTAACAAAAAGCAAAATTCTGAATAGTATATTCTATTTCTGCCCCTTAATCCAAACAAATCCTGCACAAAGGACCTTTAAACAAAACTTTGAAAGAAGTTACATGACTTTTTAAGATGCCTCCCTCAATTTTAGGCAGCCCCCCTTTTTTGAAGGAAGCGCTTTTTTCCTCTTATGTCCCTGGAAGTGCACATTCAAAACCTCATGTGCCAAACTGCATTCATACTTTGCCAAACGTATCTGTTAATGGCTGCTGTTCCGACCACAGTTACAAGCTGCTAAATCTCAACAGCATGTTTGGAATTGCATCCAGAGATCTGAAACCCCTGACGCCTCATTGCTTAAGCGCATGTACACTACATGACAGGAGGGGCTCATCACTCCCATGCTCCACCTTTTTAGTTTTATCGCCATTCTGTTTCTCACACCATATAGTATTATTATTGTTATTATATTATAGTTTTTATCATTACACACCAGCAAAAGGTCACCAAGTTTGAAGAATGAATATGCAACGTTTTTTTTTTTCTGTCCTCAGTATGAAGGATCAGTAAATGAAGTATTATTTTTTTTTTTGTAACTAATGTAAAAACACAAACATTTTATAGAATTGTACAGTTTTGTTTTTTTTTTCTGCTCTTTTGGGAAAGAGGGGGGAAGCCATCTGTCAACATGTGTAGTATTCAGAATTGTGCCTGCTTATGTTGTGGTCTTACTGAGTTTTCAGATGAAGATATATATGAATATATATGAAGATAACACTAGTCTCAAACTCCAGGTTTGATTTAAGATATTTGTCGAGTACATATTATAATTTTTTTTTTTTTAAATATAGATACGTATGCCTTCTCAATGTGCTCTTTTTTTCTTGCATTTCAGCTTCGTTTTATTGATTTTTCTTTCTCTTCTACCACTTGTGGATCACAATGTCCGTTCGTGGCCCTGAGTTGTGCTTTTTTAGCTCAATCTTTAGACTGACAGTGATACTTAATCTGCTGCAAATTTGATTTGCTCAGTGCCTTTTAAAAAAAAAATACTTCACTTATTCGTCTGGTTTTGTCACTAAATGAAGTGTGCCATTTAATAATGTCCGTATGAAGGAAGCCTACATTGTTTAGACCCTGGAGTTTGAGACAAATCGGCAAAAGTGAACAGAGGTAAGAGAAAACCAAGCCTGGTCTGTGTTCATTTTCTCTGATGTTGTTTTTTTGTTTGCCTCCAGTGTCAGGAGCCAGCGGTGCATGTCCTGCTGCTCTGTTTTCTGACTGTAAAAAATGCATTTATTTTAAAAAATAAAGTAATTTTTATTTAAAGACCGTGTCCTTTGGCTTCAGTTTGCTCTAATGCAGAGCATCTAAAAGGGATACAGCTGGTGGGATTCTGTATTATACCTGTCGTCAACAAATCCCATGTAAACACTCAGACTAACATTGCCTTAGGATAGACTTAAATCTTAGAAAGCAGGTCACAAATGTTTAGGTTATTTACATATGAAGAAGAAGAATCAGTTTCTCTGTTGGTTATAAAATACACATGTACCTCAAGTTGCAGATTATAGATATCAATATTTTGATATGAGAACTGATCGTAGAGCAAAAGAAAAGTAGAATTCATAGCATAACTTTAGCATGCATATCCACAAACGCTTCCAGCAGACATACTGCACATGCACTGGTTATGTTTCTCCACTAGAGAGCAGTGCTTCACCAGCTGTGCTCCCCACCTCTACACCTCTTTCTCAAACTTCTCCAAATCTGACATGTTTACCCGGCGTCCCCGGCAGAAAAAACCCTAAGTGCCAGAGTGAGGAGGAGATTAGATCAGCGAACGCCTGCAGGCAAGTCTCTCTGTTAGGAGGCTTTTTGCCCACAGTGGACACGGCACACGTCCATCTGTCACCTGCTGAGCAGCTGGGACAGGAGGTGTTGGTGGCCGTGCTGACTGGGGAGCTGCTCTCGCCACCTGATGTCTGGTGTTGAACGGCAGGACAGGTTAAATAAGATGCAGAAGAGTGTGAGCACAGGTGCGGATCGTAGTCCTTTTTTCCATTTGGTGTTAGTTACACTTTGGTAGTGTGTGATTCTGGAGCCCACGTGTATGAAAGATTTCACTGGATGAAAAACTGCAATAGGTAATGAATGAATCTTCTGTTATCTGGTTGGTGCGATTAAAAACCTGCACACTCCTCCGCCTTCATGGCACACTATTAGAAACAAATGTAAAAGTGTTCATCTGCTCTGCTACCGGCCACATTTCATCCCATTTTACAGAAAGACCTGACCCTGAAGTATCCTATCATTAATGGCTGACATGCCGATTTCAACAGCCCACGAGTTTGTATCCACCCTGCAGTCAGTTATAGAGATTAGATGAGGTGTTCAGCATCGCAGTGGGAACAATGAATTGATTTCTGCGAGAACATCCTGTTCTGGTGGAAGATAAGTCTCAATTCAACACTTAAACTGACGGTTTTGACGGCAGCAGCTTCCAAGAAAAGCGTCTGAAGCACAATGCAAATCAAGTCATTCGTAAATGGGATTTACACTTGAAGGGCTACTCTCCTGTAACTACTCTGTGTTCCCCATTGCTCAAGTGGGACACGGCCCATTGTGTTCGCACAGTGTTGGATGTAAAGACGTCTCAATGAAAGCTCCACCTAGTGACGTGGAATTCCTCAGAACCCTCGAGAGGAGGGGGGGTTGGATGACGGCCTTGATACGACAAAAAAGCAAATGCGATAGGAAACTTGAGGATGACATTTATAGATTGCACTGCTCGCAAACAATTCAAATGCAGGAAGTCGAAACATAAAAGAAGTAACACAATGCAGGGAGCAACGTAGAACCTGTTGCCATTCAGCGCAGCAGCTTCCTGGTTGAATCAAGTGCATAGTTCAGTTTGAAGGAAGTGCTGCGACGCTTTCCTCATTCCTGAAGTTCACAGCAGGTTAAAGTCATTGTTAATGTCAAGGGCATCGCTCTCTAGGAAAGTATTTCTGACAGTTACCCTCTTTCTCTTTCAGAGAGCGGACGGCTATAGATGATGTCAGACATGACAGCAGATGTGCGGATTAGCTCGTTTCACGTAGGCCTTGAAATTTCCTTGAAGAAAAGTGTCTTTTCTCTCAGACCGATGCTTTGACCTTGTCTGGATAAATTTGTATCCTCCTTTTCTAACCCACTGTCAAGAAGGCAATTGTCAGAGTACATTTCATGGTGGCTGGAGTTTTAGAAGTTGCTGCCAAGATGAAAGAAAGTGAGGAGATCCTGCAGGTTTTAGACCATAGGTGGTCCCCTGAAGATGAATTCAATTGATTGTAATTGTGAAATATACATGTACACAATGGATTGACTAGGTTTTGAACATGCATGATTCCAGACGATGAATCTAAATGTAATTACTTTGGTAACTTTGGTAATGATTTTCATTACTGCACAGACATTCATGGTCCCCAGAGGATGAGTCCCATTTGAATGACCCCCTCATGTACTGCTGTCCGCTGGCTGCAGTTTTCACATTTTTTTTTTAATGTAGTGAGATAACTCATCATGTACACGATTGATTGGTACCAAATTTTGTACAGCCATGGTCCCCAGATGATATATTCTTATGACTTTGGTGAACTTCTGACTTGACTCTTGCACAACCACGATGTTCTTTGTGAAATATCAGTGCCAGCATTGGGTAACAGTTTATAATAATCATCTATAATAAATGGTAAATTCATAGTTGATTATATTTAACCTATGAAATGCTTTTCAAAGCATGTATTAAGCGATTGAAAAGGTTTATAAACATCAGTGGCAACTTTAAAATGCTGATCCAGATAATGTTTATGGATTATAATAAGTACTATAAAAGCCAGTTACTATTTTACAATGAGCAATTGCTTAACAAATGGCATTGTGAGCACACTAGCATGCTCATGCCACCTCATTGTGTCGAAGAACAGCCTCACAAAGACAAAAGAGTGGCTGTAGACTTGCGGTCCTGTTAAGTTTTTATTCATGCCTTTTCTCTTTAATTGACTTTGGATGTAAAATGACACTCTTAATGTCCATATGTTTCTTAACTGATGCCATAATGTTATTTTGCAGAGTAAATGTTTTGTTAGCCTAATTGAGAGCCTTGGATTTTTTTTTTGTTTTTGTAAATCATGAACAAATGTTGTGAACTTTAATCACTAAGCAGTCTGATGTGTTTCCAGAGTGTGCGCTGGATTAATTCCCTCATGTTATTTTTGCAAAGCCAAACCCACACTGCACAGTGACACTGCTTTTTTTCTTCTTTGCTGGAAAATTTAACTCGTCTTACTAAAAAAATCCAGGCCATTAAAAGGCAAAAGCCGCGTAAACAATGTGATTCATTCTTCTTTCCAGCCCCCTTTCCATTGCTTTTCGGCTTCAATTCCTTCACTACACTCTTTTTAATCCACACATTAGAAAATGAAAAATCCCCCCCAAAAGAGAACTCACACATGTTATTCCCATTATCCTGGACAGTTCTAGATATGTTTTCGTGGAAAAGCCCCGGTCTGGGCTAAACACCGGAGAGTGCCAAGACTCTTATCTTGATGTCATCATATAAACTCAGGAGGTGCTAAACTGAGTTTAAAGGCTTTACAAAACATATGTTCAAATCAAAGGTTAAATAAATTCTATTGGCTCACAAAATCATGTTCATTCTTGCTGCTGATTAATCCAGTGACGTTAGTCAGGTGGGTATTGGTGAGATCCAGCTGTAAACAGATGTAACAGGCCTTTCAGATTCAATTACATGAGATCTCATGGAGGGAAGTTTGCATATTGGTGATTGTCCTGAAGTCTTCGATCGCCTGTGCTTGTCTTGATAGAAATATAAAATGCGGTCTTATCCAAAAACAACATCTGACACCACTACGTCTCATATGTTGGATGATTACTGGAAGCCTGAGGTCATCCACCTTGTTGGGCCTTGCCTTGATGAAGTCCGGGACGTTGCGCGTGCAGTTGCCGAAATTACGAGCGTGTCATTAAGGTCTCAGAGCTGATCCGGAGGGTGTCCTCTCAGCTGATGAGGTCATGTCACATGGTGTTTATAGAGATGAGATGGGGCCCGTTGCGAGCCAAGACGCTGGCGTCATCACTTTCTGCTGCACGCAAGAATTTTTACGGTCGTGCATACATACAGAGCGCACCGTATGCACAGATTGTGTGCAGCAGAATTACAGCGGAAGCTACAGATGTTGGTGTATTCCCGCTCACGGAACATTTCAAGTTGAATCCTCTCTCAGGCTATTTGCAGTGGGAGTCTTTTATAAAGTAATCCTCTTCTCCCCTGGGGACCTTTTGGCTTTAAGCACTGTTGCACAAAATTGGGTAATTTGCATCGCCCCGCTAGCTTAAAAAACCTGTTTTTGTTTGGCTACATCTTGTTTTTCAGCCGAGTTAATGCAATTTAAAGGCCTAACGTTGTTAGGGAATACATTTGGAGCAAACAGACAAGTGTCGGGTTCCTTTTTTTTTCATGGCGCTGGTGGTGGAAGAACCTGTCTTTGCCTGGGGGCATGATGGGAGTGAGCTGACTTGTCTGACAAGCAAGAAACAGATGTATCCTGGGAGATATTTTGTCAAAATCACAACACTGGAAGAGTCAAAAGGAATCCTGCTTTTGAAGGGAAAAAAAGGCGATTGAAGGCAACATTTAAAAAAATAAGCTGAGAAGAGAATCACATATTTTTTTCTATTGAGGCATTTTATTTAGCATGAACTACGCCTCAGTGTAACATACTGAGATACAGCAGGTGTTTTTAAATGGATCCCTTTTGATCAATAGCATTAAAAAGGCCTCTAACGCCATCACCTTTTAGGCCCTCACTGGCGCCTTCTCCCTCAGTTCTATCCCCCGTTTTATTACCTGTTTTCTCTCAATTGTTACCAGATACCAAGACATAACAAGAAAGCCAGCCTGTGCTAATCCCGAATTCTCAGTGTCCATCGCTGCATCTCCACATTATCTCCCAGTGATGTTATGGCAAGTCACACCACTTGTTTCGCCAACAATAAAGACAGAATGAAACTTGCGAAATGAAAGTGGCTCGTTGGCTCTTTGTATTACCCAGAGGGCTCTGCTTATTGATCGGCTAAATTAGCTGGTTTTGACTGTTAACTGGCAACAAAATAACATCGGATGGAGAGTGAGTGGGTCACTGGCGGGCCTGAGGGGATAGCGGACTTATAGGGACAGTAAAATCTAACATACATTTTTTTTTTCTTACGTGCCCTGCTATTAATCCATCGATTCTTTTGTTATAAACTGTACGGTGTTGGAGACATCAGGAGGAACTACATGGAACTCATTCACATTTGCAAGTTTCATAGGCTATTTATCATATTGACATTTCTATAAAAACATGTCTTATCACGTTCACAGTACAGGTTTATGACTTCCTATCTAGAGGAGCGAGATGAGAAAATGACCAGCGTATCAACATTTGTAAGCGGGATTCTATAGGATATTTTTAGGGAGACCTTGGGACAGTTTGCGGTTGTGTTTGTGGTGACAGAAACCGGGTGATTTTAACGACACCTCGGGATATCTCCGGATGTTTTGGTGCCAAACAAAACAAGTACATTAAGCCAAAACATGTTTTCCTAAACCTGATCAGGTGGTTTTTGTTCCTGAACTTAATCAGAGCATAAGCACAGTGTTGTCACGAGATGCAACTGAATATTGAGCATAAAGAAACATTCAGATATGTGCCTGTGGTTTGCAAAAAGTACATTGCCAACAATTATTCTGGAGGAAAAATACATATTTTTGACTGCAAGAATATATCTGAGTTGCTATCCAGCTGTTATAACCGACAAATCAATCTGCCATGCTGTATTTACAGGTGAACATATGAGAGGTATAAATGTTCATATTGAAGGACTTCTTCAATACAATGTGGACTGAGAGTCTCCAATGAGGTTTTCAGTGGCCCACATCGTTTATGATGACAGAAGTGACTTAGTGTATTGAAGAACAGAGCACACAACCACAGCAGCCAGCCGCACACACTTCACACACCCATCATTCAACTGTCTGACGGCCGTGATGAAGATGGATCTAGTTTGCGGTGTTTAATGGTGTGTGGCTCCATTACAGAGTCTTTTGCCCCGGCGAACTGCTCCCAAATCTGACTTGAGCACACCCCAGAGGATCAACTGTGATTCAGGATAAGTTCTGCTTCTGCAAAAACTCTGGTGTTAAGCTGCTGCCTTGTGGGTAAAGTGAGATTACATGTTACTCCGATGTTGGCATGACGATAGCAGACAGGGGGAAAACAGAGAAGACTGACTGAAACACATCTCACGGTCTCACACAATGTATTTTCTTTTCCTTTGTACTTTGTTGTGAGGAAGCTGCAGTGTTACAATCAGCAGTTTCAGGGTTGAATATGTAATTTCTATTCGCACTTTAACAGTATTCTTAGTTGTAAGACCACAGATGTAGAAAATGAGCAATCACAACCGACAATATTGATGTGGAGTTGACGGCGTCGACACTGCTTTCATATTAAAATGCCAAATCTGAGATAAAATTGCCAAATCTGGCAAGAAGAAAGAAGTTATATTCACCCCTTACACATCTTCTGCATGTCTTCTGCAGAAAGTCCACTTTCAACTATTCTATAAATCGAGGGAAAAAAGGGAGATAAAAGGAACATTCTGTGGTTCAAGACGAAGAAAAGACGTCTCATTGTGGGTTTAAAAGGGGGAGTCTTGTCCAACTAGTTCTGCTGTTGGTAAATAGAACATTAATTAATACAAGATTAGCGAGAGCTGCCTCTCTCCCTCATCAACCAACAGTCTGAATTTAATTATGTATTGATCTTTTCGTGTTAAAACTAAACGTGTCATCGATTGGACAACCAGCTTTATTAATAATGCAGAACTCAGAGCTGGGACTCAAAGCAAATTTCTCTGCTGTGTTTTTGTAAAGCGACAAGGCAGCTCAGATTGATCCGAGTATGAAAGTCACTTCGTTTCGAATGACGGATGGTTCAAATCTAATTAAAGCGGCTGGCTTTGTCAAAGGAATATTCCAATGACGGCCCCGAAAAATTCACACTTCAAAAGGAAAAAGAGCACTGCAGTTGTCAGAAATGATGTCAGAGTGAGCGGTTTGCGAATAGTTTTAAAGAAAGTGACAGGTCTTTCTGATCCAGCAATGCGGGAAAGGTCATATGGATGATTCTTATAATCTGACGGATCATCTGGAGTGATCATATGAAGGCTTTTGACAGCCATTGTCCCTGAATGACTCAGTGTAAAAGATATGCTTTGGAGAGCGCGTAATAGTCGTAAAAAAGTGATTCTGCTCCCACAGAGTTTCACATGAAAGTGGAAAGACATGGCAGTGATGTGACAAACCGACTCAAAGGCGACATTATGCTCATTTTCAGTCTCATCGTTTTATTTTGAAAAGGTTTACATGCTTTAATGCACAAAAAAAAATACCAGTTTTTCTTATTCTAACCCCAAAGGAAAGGAAATTAAACAAAAAAACATGGTGGGTCTCCTTTAAAAGCAACACAGAGCCTGGTGATATGACACAACTCGGCTTCCTGTGTATCTAATGTGATTGGTTAAGGGGCCACATGTGAGGGATATTCTATCAGGCACTAGCAGGTAAAATCAATACCAGAGCCGAGGTCTAAATATTTTCTTATTTCACACCACTTAGGGATCATCGGAGTGGATTGTTACACTCGACCTGGTTTGATAATGTAAAAAAGTGTAGCAAAGGGTGCACACACGTACGTACACCCTAATTTCCTCCCCTTGACAAGTTCAATCTAAACAAGAAGTTTCAGACGCCCCCCTCCTCACATAAACACGCGGTCCGCCTCCCTGACCGTTCCACGAAGTTACCAGGAACCGCGAAAAAAAAGCTCTGATGAAAGAAAATCAAACAGGCACGGTTTGATATTCTCTGTTGGAACAAAGGCATGAAATCTCAAATGAAAGCACGCAAACACACACACATGCTTTTTGAAGTAATGTATGCATGTCAGCTCGACCACAGTGAGACATGTTTTCTCTCTCCAGTGAGCTCTCATGCCGCTCTGTAAGCAGCGTCTGATGTGTGTGTCTCATGCCTCACACTGTGACGAGTAAACAACAAACCGCATGCATTCAGTGTTTGATTAGCGCAAGGAGTCAGACAGAAAAAGAAGGAAGATAGAGACTAATAGAGCGTCGTATTGGGGAGTGTGTGAGTGTATGGCAGCCATCTGGCCATGTGGGGAGATGAGAGGCAGCCGGCTGGTTTGGAGCAAAGGGTCCCTCGCACCGTTCCATTCCTCTATCGTCAGATCTCCATGTTTACCCTACTCACCCCGGGGACTGAGGCACCTCGTTCTCCCTAATCCGGCCGGCCTGCACAGCGCCTCGTCCAACATCACATGCTGGAAGGATGTTTACGTTTTCCAGGATTCTGGGAGGAGGGATGGAGGGTGTGCAGAAAGAGTGAGGCGGAATGGAAGAAGGAGTGCCAGGTAGAGCTCTGACAGTTGCTTCTGCCTCCTGTTGGAGTGCTTTTGAGTGGAAAAAAAACAAACAAAAAAAAGCGCAGATTGTGCTCGAGGAGAAGGAACACAACGCCAATTGAATTCTGAACCCATTCGATTTATATGGCGGTTATATCACTACAAGCTTATGTCTCGCGAAAGATCATTAAGCGAGCCCACACAAGCCCTTTTTCAAATTCCAGACAAGATTCCAGGGTTATGAATGATGCAAAATGTCATACAGAATTACAAGAAAGATGTCTGAAGGGATGCAGCGCTGCAATAAGCAAGCTTATTGGATAAACATATTTCAGTAACTGAAAGATTTGCCATTTAGGGGGATTTGGGGCTGGAAATATGGTATAATACAGTAAAATATAATAGGACAAGCCAACACTGCAGGGGAGTGTTGAGGGGTGATAGTTGATTGCAATCTGCTACCACACCACTCGATGCCACTAAATCCTACACATTAGATCTTCAAAATGTTTATGAATAATGCAAGTAATCTAAATGTTTCCCGTTAATGTACTGGCATAGTGACTGCAGCTGCCCAGAGCCGTCTGGTGTTTGTGTAGAGGAGAGAGCTGGGTGCAGAGCCAGAGCTTCTGGAGGAATAAACACCTGCAGTCACATCCGATTCTGCTCTGATCCAGAGCCGTTCACCACCAGGAGGAGGACTCAGAGATTTAACTTTTACGGTTTACAAACTGTGGATTTATCTTCAGACCCGTTTATCAACCTGTCTGCAGCAGCGATCTGCCTAAGTGACTTCCATTGTTGGGTGTTTACTGACTTTAATTTGGAGTGCCGACTGGAAATGTTTACTATCTACACAAGGTACAAGACAGAGAGGAGAGGGTAAAGTAGAGAGAGTACCGGAGTCTCTAGTGAGTGCTGAATCTAGTGGGAGGCTGATTTGACACAGACACACACACCCTCTATGTGTGAACTTGCTCGCTTACAGCTAATGTAGAGTTAAGTAATCTGGCTTTTTGGGTCGAATAAACACTTGTTTGCAGACTTCCTTACACCAAATGAAACCCACCGTCACCTTGGGTAAACTCCATTCCTCTGGGTTTGAACATTGTTGGAATCATAAGGAATAATGAAAGTATACAAGTCAAGAAAATGTAACAAAAGTCCAGTCAAGCTCCAGTTCTTTTAACGCAGAAATCGTTGCACATTATATTTTTAACTAATACTCTTTATATATGTCTGATGAGGCACTACAACAAGCAGACACAGAGTACAATGTTAAGCATCATCAAAACAATTGTGTAAAGCTACTTAACAGAAAATCTCCAGGGAGTATTTGGAACATTAGTTTTTAGAGGATAAACTGTACTCAGGTCAGTGAAGCAGAGCTGCTTCAGAATATTACTCATGAAAAACTTTGATAAATAACTCCTCATTAAGCCATTCTACAAGGTCTGTACGGTGCTGAAAGACACACAAACTAGGACTGTAATTAGTAATGCTTAATTAACGCTTATACCAATATATGAGTAGCGTGTAAAATATTCATAAAAAATCACAAAATTGCTGTTATTTGTTTTTTCTCCACCGCCGTTCCCTTACCACAGATTCCAGTCCCATAACACATGGCGGAAACTTTGAGCCACGTAAGCAAAACCTGAAGGATGTTTCAGTCTCTGCGGTGTGTCATGCATCCAAAAACTAACCTCAGCGTTGAATTGAGCAATGAGCAGTGTCAAGCTTTCAACATATTTGTTGGGCAATCACTTTCCAGGCTGTTATTGAGACTGGTAGTGCCGCGCACCAAACCTCCAAACAAACCTCGGATTGGCCTCTTTCATCAGAGCAAATCATCAGCCAGTTGTTTCCCTAGAGAGAATCAGCTGCCCGAATTCCCAAACTCACTAGCAGGAAGCAGCTTATGCCCTTTTAACCCTCTCTGCTTGTGTGCCTTGTGTGGTTAACATGTGTGCGGACGCATCGTTTTTTCCCCCCTCGGTTTTTTTCCCCTCAACCTGGAAAAAGTGACTCATTACAGCGAAAGTGTTTGCTCAAAGGGGAGCACAGAGGTACAGTTCAGTATGTGTGTCACAGTCTGGAGAGTCTAGCACTGCATCCAATACTTTTTCTCGCTGCTGTCCCAATGGCCTCGCAGCCATAGCAGCAAAACAACTCCCCCATCCAGATCCAAAATACACCCTACAGAGAAGGCAGTGTAAATCAAAGTGGATTGTCTGAAGGTGTAGCGTGAAAAAAAAAGAAAGAAGAAAAGCCTCAGAAGAGTCTGCAAACATTTTTCAATCCTAAAATGAACTATTTCCACATGCTCCGCCAGATGGTTGAGCAGCTTGCTGCAGCGTGGAATCGCAAAGCCAGACAAACTGTAACATGATCCCAGGAAAGCTTCGAGGGGCTGGAAGAAAAAGGAAACATCCATATTTGATTACCGGCGTGCCAAATATGACTTTGTTTGGCAGCATGGATTAGGCGTAATTGGTCTTGGTAAATAAATTGTACTCATAACTGCGAAAAACTGAATTACATCTGCCATCAATTCAGCCGGTGTAACTTGCTTGTGATGGCACCTTGCAGCACGGAAATGCAAAAAGCCAGACAAACACAAAGTGTTTCCAGTTATATCAGAAACATTCACACTTGCTTACAGGATGCCTGTCTGCTTGCAGGTCAAAAGGAGATTTTGTTTATCCTTTATTGTGGATTTATTTCCATGGCTTTCTCAAATGACCCACAGACATCTGCTAGTACAACCGGTCCTATGCTTAATATGACAAATAACGATCGCTTAAACGCTCATCCTTCTTCTCTGCAACATGTTAATCGTCAGCTGCAGGGACCCAGAGGCAAAGAAACAGAAGCGCATAAAACTTGAACTATCTCAGATGAGCCAAGTCTCTTCAGAATAAAGACGGAGCTTATAAAAGAAGCCAAGCCAACCACGGGAGGAATTAGAGCTCTGTGGGGAATTTGGATGACTCACAACCGGCCAAGCAAAACATCAGACAGAAAACAATCACACACACTTCCATACAGTTACACTGCGGCGTGTGTGAGAATTCCCAGGGAGCGCATTTCTGTTGGCATGATGGTAGAAAACAAAACGATGGTAGGATGGTAGTCGGCAGCTACTGGCAGTTTAGGACGGACTTGAACATCGACACCTCCCACACATCTCTCGGTGTGTTGTTGGAAAGTGTTCAAGTAATGCGAGCCTGCCTAAACAAGCAATTCAAAGAAGTTAAGCTACTTTTTTTATTGTGAGCTTGGGGAATGCCCTTGTTGCTGTTCATTAAGTCATTTTGTGGGACGACTACTATAATCTGAAATATGTGAGGATTGAGTCACAGAGACAGGATGATAAAAATAATAAAAATAAAATAACAATAATTGAAACATTTTTCACCATGTCGTCCTCTCCTCACAAGGACTTGGAGTCACTGTTTTAAAAATCAGTCACCTTATCGGGTTCGGGGTTGTCCAAACACGTAATTCAAAAAAGTGACCCTGGGTCATTCATTCAGCCATTAACTGTGAGGCTAGACTGACAGATAGAATAATTCACTAATATCCACAAAAGGAATGAATATGTCTTTATTATGAGTCCAGTGGGGAATGCCTTCGTTACTGAACATGTCCGCTGAGTAATTGTGTGTTAACAGAACCTGCCACCCCCGCTCTCCATCCCCTAGTAGCAGAGAGAGTGCAGGGACAGAGGGGTTGTTTGGTTGAATTTGTAAGTCGGGTCGGCCTGACTTATTGATCCTTCACCTGACTGAGCTTTGTACAAGGTAGAATCCACAGCCCTGACCGTGACTCTGAAACCGAGAGAATCAAAAGAGTCAGTTTGCAAGTCTGTCCCCTGTTACAAATTAACACAGACTATAACCACAGATAGGCTATTTAAAGTTTGAGTAATAGAAAGAAGGTGATAAAATATTATTGCCACCATCGCAGTCCAATGGGTAACATGCCCATAGGGACTGAAAGTGTCACTGTTAATATAAATCTAGTAACAAACAGCAGGTACTTTTCTCTTAGTCTTATCTTTCAAGGTTCAAGGTTCAAGATAAAAGTATTTGTCATTAAAAATTAAAACGTGTAACAAACAGAAGGCAGGTACAGTTTTTTTGTAGAGACATTGGCCTGTAGCTTACATAAACGCCCAGGAAATCATTCTGTAGTGCATTTTTTTAAGGTTAAATATGTGTCTGGGTGAATGTAAACAGTGATAAGAAGATGGTGACGATAATGACATTCCTTTGGGACACGCACAGTCATAATAGAGCATGTGTCTAATGACGCAAATCAATTAAGTAAGTCCCAAGTCATTTTTGCCATGGGTACGTCAAGTTAATTCAAGTCAAGTCCCGAGACAAGTCACTTTTACCCTACCCAAGAGACTTCAGTCAAGAAAAAGTTGTTATTTTCTGTCAACTTGCAGGTCATCGAAACACTGACTCGAGTCCGGGTCACAGTGACCCGAGTTACCCTGTAAATGTGCTCTGCTTTTACTCATGAAGGGGAGAAAAAAAAAAAGTCAAACTGTTCATTTTAAAGTGTAAATCCTCTGGAAAGGTAGCCCTTCTAACTTGCTTTGCTGGTTTTGAGTCTTGAAACCAGAACCAGTCAGCCAGCAAAGCCTCATATATTGGAGAAGAAAAATACTGTGCTAAAAATATTTTATGGCTCAAATATAAACCATAAACATCCATCCCAAAGCCTTCATTTTCACTGTTCGGCTTTGGTGTTTTTCTTCTCTTCGTCTCCTTGCACTTCTGCAGGAGTGGAGTGTGTGCTACGTGGGGCTGTGACACTGTACGTGATTGGCGGGAGGGTTTGTGTGTCTGCATGGGAACCTGCTACTGGTTTCCCCATACACTCACTCACACACACGGGGAGGGGAGAGCCGCAGTCGGTCAGACAGACAGACGGTGGGTTTCAGTCTCTGCTCGCACGGCTAAGCAGTAGGGAGGAACAAACTCTCCTCACACACCAAACAACTTGTCCTGGTAGTGAAGACGACGCGATGTTAAACGCGGAATGCTCCCGTTCGGTGTGAGCCGACAGTTTAATAAACAGCAAAGGAGGAGACTGCCGAAAGTGTTGGGGGAAGAAACTGTGACAGCAGCCGGAGACGCCAAGTGAAGGATTTGTGGACCGCACGTGGAAAACACATCGGTAAGTAACGTCAACTCCACGCCGCGCTCCTACTTCTGTCACTCATTAACAGTTTGAACATGACAAACAAAAGTTTAATTAATGATTTCTACTCACGTCTGAGGTGTTGTCTTCGCATTAATGATAAGCAATTGGCGGTAACTGCGTCAACAACAAATTCAGCCACTTTGCGGTGCGCGCGCCCGTTTACTTCATTAACCGTGAGTGCACGTGCTGGTGTAATCAAGCGTCCATTGTTTTGTTTTTTGTTTTTTTTCCTCCACATTGTAAGAATTATATGTAGTATATCTGTTGGGCTTTTGGGAGTAAAAAATGTTGATTAATTGCTTTTTTTCCCTTTCTGTTTTGACAAAATTTGCAGAATTCAAGGTGATTTACTGTCAATAAAAATGACATGTTTGTGTTTTATGGTGTCCTCCGAGGTGAACCGCGCCTCCCCTATTTTGGAGCTGTCTTTTTAAACAGAAGTTGTGGCCACTGTGTGTTGAATAGAATAAATATATACAGTAAAAATAAAGTGTGCTCTTGTCAGATCGTCCAATATTTGATCTGAAGAAGTTTTGCTCCTGTCCTATATGTGACCTGGAGGTGCAAATATTCCAGAGAAATTCTTGTCAGCCCAGTCAAGTGAATTTGGGTGTTGTCCAACTTGACTGGCTGCCTGTTGTGTTGGCTCATAAAGACAAACCAGGAGACACTGTATCATGTGATCAGCACCAGAAGATTATAAAATCATCACCTAATGTCTCAGAACATTATACAACACCAGAGAAATCTGCTGATGCAGTTTTTTTCTTTGCTATAAGGATGAAGTGTTTGTCATCGCCTGATGCTGCTGGTGTTGTCTCCTGTGTAAATAATCAATATATTTGATTAACATTAAATCTTTGATGTTAAATACATCATTTGGATCATCAATGGCGGTTGCTTGTCTGTAAATATAACACTCAGCAGTCATATATGGTGTTTTGAAATAAATGTTTGAGATAAATGTGTGCCAAAACAGACCTGGCCCAAGGCATGTGCATAACAAATTAATGTTCTCAGGTAAAACCCTTGCATCTCCTAAATTAAGTATGTTTTTATTTTGGATCGATTAGATAATGATACAGCGATGTTTTTGACATGATTATGTTATGTTATTATTTTGACAGATATTGATTTGTAATCGGTGGCAATGATGACTTTCTGTGTCACAATTTTGATTTTGACCGGAAAAAAATCTTTTCAAATCATGACGATGTGACATTTATTGGGGGTTCGCACCATACAATTATGTTTTCTTGCATCTGGAGACCAATATTTGTAAGCTGCAAAATGTTGGAGATACAAGGCTTAAATCTTCACAGTGAGCATTTTATTTCACATGTTGAATATTATTTTTTTGTTAGAAGAAGAAACCGAGTTTACATTCTCGTTCACTTTTTGTGTTAAGTATTTGTTTCTGCTTGATTAGCACTTTTTTTTTAGGCTCTGAATTGCTCGGGCTGGCTACTTCCCGAAACTAAAGATAGATAAAAGGTTGGTATATATTTAAATGCCTTTATCTCTGAAGAGCCATTACCACATGTCTCCACAGCTGAATCCCTATGACAGGTCGGGACCTAGAAGGCTGTTTGGTTCAGATTAGCTGTGAGGCTCCTAATCTCACCCTTTTGTCTTCAAATGGTGTTAACAACCGTGCTTACATTAAAATATTTGCTTCCTCCCGTGCAAGAGTTCAGGGCTTAATATGCTCTGGTATGCTATAAAAGATAAGATTATACCTTTCCCCATACTTCAGTGTCCAATTACAGTCAGCATTGTGTAAACTGTCGAGCTGGCTCCCTCCCTGTGTGTCCACCACCTCGGCTTGTTCTGTTGCCAGACAGGACAGATATCCTTGAAGGCAGACATAAAGACATAGCCTCACTTCCTTTGTGGATTGTTTAATGAAAGCGGAACAAAAACCAGGCTGTCAGTGTTTGCGACAAAATGACATGAAGATTTGGAGTCCCTGAGGAGTCTGAATCACCGAGTTGTCCTCACTGCATTACAGGAGTGATGCTCTCTCTTGCTCTCTCTCTCTTTCTCAATATTTTGCAATAGATTTGATAGAGAAGTAGTAAAGTTAGACACAAGCTCTTTACCTTAGAATTTTTGCTGATTATGCTCTGCGTATATCATCCAGATCTATTATTCTGGCTATGCACACTGACACAGTGCTGTTGCTTTTAGCTTATCCTTATGCAAACAAATTGTTCATTCACTTTTGTACAGTTAATGCCTCAAGCCATTGCCCCAGCACATAATCGAGTCATTGTGGTAATGATCTCTGCAGTTGTGTTCGAGGCATTGTATTTGTGAGTGCTCTACATTTGCCTTTCTGCTGTTTACCCACCACTGTTCAGTCCCTCCCAACTGTTTTATTGCCATAAGGTGCTGGGCTATAAAGGATGAGCTCATTTGGGGGCCTGGCATGTCACTCATTGATTCATGGTAAGCCCATGCCTCCCTGGCACTACATAACCTTCAGTAGCAGCTGAGTCAAACAGGAAAATGGATGGGTCTTTACGTGTCTTTCCTTTTTTGAGAGGGAAAAGAGTAACACCAGTTTCAACAAGCTGCTTTGATGAAGAGCTAGTCTTTTTTGTGATCAGTGTCCTCCATTATTGTACAACATAAAGATGACATCCACAGGATGTACAGTATGTATTCTTGTATTCTTATATCGACATTTGCCTTTTGTCTCACAGTGTACGATGTACATTAGTTGCCTCACATATTTTAAAGGAACAAAAACACAACTCGCAGTGCCATTAAAGACACAAATGTACTGTGACAGTATGAAAAATGAAAAAGGAGATTAAGCCAAAAATGGTTTATTCTCCTCTCTTCTCATGCTCTTCCTTGAAAGTGCTTCTCTCTCTAAGAGCATTTGAGACAAACGTCTGTAGTGCTCCCTCGAGAATAAAGTGTCCTACAAATTACAGTAGTAGCATCTCTCAGAATAGCCAATTATGGATGCTTACATGGGTTTCCCCTGGCTATTATCTGTATATCAGTTTGATCCCTATGCCGCACAAAACCTCTTCCTGTGCAAAACTTTGACCTGAAAAGACTCATTTGGATCTGGTTGTGAGGAATCAAAATGCTCTGCTCTTTCCAGAACAAACGAACATGAACAAATGTGTGCTAAAGTGAAGTGTGGAGAGAGCAGCTCAGTAACCAGCGTACCTGAGTGTCAACAAAGAAAACAGAGCACTGGATGCATGAATTTGGAGAAGAGAATGGTTGAGTTGCAGCACTGCTTGTTATTTCTGTTTGGAGAGTTTGAGATAACTTTGAGAGCATCGTGATGTTGATTAGAATTGTACTTTCCACTGCTTTGGCCATGTGTACTCTACACACAACAGCATTGCAGATTTTACAAATCCAAGCATATTTTAAGATTTCTGGATGTCTGAGATGGCAGAAGAACCATGTTAATGAGCTTTGCTGTCTGGCATGCACATTGAGTTGGTTCTGATGAAGGGATTTAGTCTTAGATTTCAAAGTAATCTAAAGCAGACCTGACGTCTTACCAAGCTTAAATAAGTAGTCCTACGCTTGAGCTTGTTTTTGACCTGTTATGAAAAAAGACATTTAACGGCTGTTTTTATTTTGCACTTTCTGCACAGTTGTTTCAGAGAAAAAAAATAGAGACACTATGCTTTGGCATTAGCTTATTGCTGTAAAATTGTGGATCCTAATTGATGTTTACAGCAGCCAGTAGTGCAGAATTGGTGTTACACCCCCTGCTGTGGAGCCAGCAGTCTGCCGACTACCAGTGATCATGGCTGGACTGGGATGGAACTACACAGGTTCCTAGAAGTCAGAGGCTAGTTTGATGGCGTACAGTACCAATGTGGTTTTCTTGACAGGTTTTGCATGGTGGGAACCACTGCTGATCAATTTGCTGAAAGATGAAACTTCTATGTTCTTGTGCTACTGGTATTCTGGTCCTGCCAGTGATCATTTGTCCTCAGCGACAAATTAGAATGGATTGACTAATCAAGGAAAAGATAAGCATTAGGTGCAGCCCTACACAAATCAGTAAATAAAGTTCAGCTTATGAAGTTGTGTTTTTGTACAGCCCCTCTGGCAGTGTTCATCGTTTTAAACATCCATAGCAGAATCACAAAAATTAAGAGAGCGTACATGCCCCCGAGTGCAGAATGAGTCATCAACATTTTTAAGTAGTTAGATGACTACTTATCTAACTAGAAAGTAGCAAACTCTAAAGTTCCCTTTTGGAGAGAAATAATAGGCGCTCCTTCACTGAACATGTCATGTCTTATAAAGTTCCTCAGTCTGAATTTGAATGTGTGGTTGTACAGCATAATAATTCTTGCTGTTATTGGCTCATATCAACCAACATCATTCTAAATGACCTGTGAATGAAGCATTAATACCGCGCATTTCAAGACTGAGTTTTTCTCTTATTTATACCTCGTTGCTACACAAACCTGAGATTGGATTTTAATACATCACATGCTGGCGTTGACAACACAAAAGCAGCAGGACAGACACAGCGTAATCTCTCAATTATTGTATGAGAGGTAACATCCACCATCTGTTCATGTGGCGATGTTGGATTCAAACTGACACTGTTGTGTGACATCACTCTCTAAAGATGTAATCTATGGAGATGTGTGCACTGTGGGAGGTTTTTCTGTAAAAAATCAAGGCCTTGTGGAGCCATGAGCCAACATGAAAGATATGCTTGAGAGGCTGCAGATGAGGCAAAGCATTTTATTTCTTTCATACAACTTTGAGAGTGCAGTGTGGAATGAAAGAAACTGTCTTTGAAAGTTTCCAAACTCAGACAAATGTGAGGGGGAGGAGTAGATACAGGGGACTTGCTTCTAGACGATGATCAAATGATCTGTTTGAGTTGGTTATCTTGCTTAATATCATATCATTCATTATGTTCCTAAATTTGTGATGGTGTTCTTGTGTATCTCTCTTATTAGCTAAGCTTTAGTTGACACCCCAAGTGCAAGTGATATCTCTGACATTGCCTTTCCTCTTCTGTGTTCTGTGCACTGTGAGGTAATTCCAGTATTTCATTTTACAAGACTGAAATGAAGTGGCAGGAAAATGCAACTGCTTTTCACTCCTCCTGGATAATGTAATTTCTACTAAAACATTGTCAGCAGCGTTTTTTTTTGTATTCAGTATAACATCCATTATGGGGTCTGAATAGCTTGACCGTGGAAGGATTTTCCAGACGGGCTGGTTTTCAGTGAACTGAAATGTACAAAAGGCAAAAATACATAGAAAAGTGGACAAGGCCCAAGACACTGCTATTCTTGTTTGCAGTGGGACTTGCATTACAAACTTTGAACAGAAAAAGGGTGCTTTCCCATAGTTGATGCTGTGAGTAGGCAAATGTTATTATGCCCATTCAGGTGTGGGTGTTCTCTTAGAAGTAAAGATAAGGCACAAAAAATGTGTTTTCCATGCTTATCACTCCTTCTGATGCATGCACAGACATAAATGTTTGCATGCCTAAGCCTTGCACTTGCCTTAACCTGTACTTGAACTTTATCATGTTCTCACTCTCATGCTCCAAAAGTAATCGCCACAAAGATAGGACAAGCACACACACATACAATATATTCATGTCACTATCTCATCAAGTTTGTTTTCCTTTGGTCTGCCTTAGCTCCCTAGTCCACATCCATACTGGAGCTCAGTAATTCATACTTATATGCTGGATTTTAATGGCTTTCTATCTAAATAATTCTCACACCAGCTGCCAGCAGTCTAATTCCATGAGCAGCAGAGTAGATCTACTTGGTAAATTCCTTCCTATATGGAACTTTATAGCCTCGGCCAAGTGAAGGTTTGGCTTTGAGTTTATATCTCCCTCCAAAGGAAACTAAAGACACACCCTTGATTCAGGCACCGATCACCCACCTGTCTTTCAGGCCCCTCCTGGAACCTCTGCTGCTGTGGCATGGTCCCATGGGCTTGTGAACACAAGCTGGAGAGCAGCACTGTGTTGATGGGAAAAGAAGTAGCTGTGCAGCGAACTCAAAGGCCACACTCCCAATGAGGTCCCAGGAGAGCCGTGAGCATGGACTGAACAGATTTCACATTAACACACTGGGCAAAGGGGGACCAAGGGAATGAGCAGAAGCAGTGCTGCTCCTTTTGACTGCTTGGCAATACACAGCCACAGTTAATGAAGTGTTTTTGAAAGGGGCTCTGGTTGGAAATGGAGTGATAAGCAGCTGTAAAATATATGTGCGTCGTTTTCACTGCCACAACGGCTCCTTGGCTCCCTACAATACAGCTGCTCAGCTCTGCGCTGTGAGCATTGCATAAGACTGCTCAAAGTCAAACCATAAGCTATGCATTGTAGCTGGCTACATTTCACTGCCTAGAGGCTCCTGTCTGCTTCCTCCACCCCTCTCCATCTTCTTGTTTTCTTCCTCGCATCCCCCATCCCCTTATCCCTCCTCCTCGTCATGCTTCAGTGGGCCACCTGAGGGGGGATATGCGCTTCCCTTAGCCTGGTGACAGCTTGCAGGGAGATGTGGGCAGCCTTTCCCAGCTGGAAGACGTAGGAGAAGAGGGAGAGATGCTCCGGATTAGGGCTTCCACAGAGAGGAACTCCGCTGGGCTGATTTGCTTCGATCGAGCAACAACACCAGCTACTTTTTAACAATTAACCTCGATTTTCTGCTTTTGTTTTCTCCATTGTACCATCCCATAATTGAGAGAGGAAGAAGGGAAGGGCACATACAATGTTAGATACTGAACTAAGGGTAATGGGTAGGTTGTTTGGGCTGTAACTATGAATACACATGTGTATGAATACAGATGTGTACAATAATATACATGTGTAAGTTTGTTGAGGCACTATATAATGACAGCTCTTTGTTTTGCCCCTCAGCACAGAAATACAAAAAGCCTTTTGTACAACAATTACTCTCTACTATTTTCACATTGAAGTCCTGAAAGCTCTGACATACACACACGTTTGAAACCATCTACCTGTGGTGAAATTTTGAATTCTGCAATACATTCAGAGCCGACCTCAGAATACTGAATGTTGTATTCAGAGGACATGATGTCAAAGTCCTCTGGCACAGCACAGGTCTTGCAGTGTTTATCTGAGCTCAGTATGATATACACAGACAGCTCCAGGCAGAGTTTTGTACGGTTTTTACATGGTGCCTGCCTGGCTCGCCTAAAAGGCCTCGATTGAACAAGCTTTCCTTTCTTTGACAGAGGGCGTTTAGCGCAAAACAACTTTTCTTCTTTGATCAAGGGTGTCCTAATTTTACAGTAAAGTTTAGGTCTATTTCTTAGAAGAAGTGTTTGGATGTTGTCAATCTTTTAAATTCCAATGAGAGGCATATTTATTAGCCTCTGTAATTACTCTCCCTAAAATCTTGGCTCAAGATTTTGTTTACTGTGAAGTCTTGCATTGCTGAAAGTGCAGAGAGGAAGGGGGATGGATGGAATCAGAGGATGCTCGATAGGATTGTAACCCACCTAAAAAAGAGTGCACAACACAGAGTTTGTAATTCAGTAAGCCTTTTATTTTTCTGTCTGTACCTTTTTATAGGAGATATGCACAAGAGAACATATGTCAAACATAAAGCGTTAGCCTGCCTATCTCTTTTTTTTTGTGAAACCTGTAATGTCTTTTTTATTTTTTATTCTATGGGTGGCTTTTTCTGAGATTATTTAACTCATTTTTTCGACCCCTTTTAGTCATAACAAACACTATTTTTGCCTGTTATGTAATTCAGTATGAAAACACTACTATATGTTGTCTTAGAACTTACCATGCAGCTGACCCACCCAACAGAAAATGAAAAATAACAGCTTCATGAAAGTACCTCTTACATCAGGGTTATTTATGTAATTACATTTTATTGTGGCTGTAGTATTGTGTCCAAAGCTTTAATGTTCTGCGGTTGTTGAAGTGTTCCTTCAGGCCTGGTGTAATCCTTCTTTAACAATGACCGCCAGTAAACAATGGCAGTCTTTCAGTCACTACGTTTGGGGGGTGGAGAAGTCGGCTTGTGTGATTTTTACTGTCCACGTAAATCTCCTACTCCTGCAGGTTTTGCTTTCGTAACGTTCAGTGAATGAAGCCTCGACTCTGCTTGCTCTCCGCTGAGCACTTTGTGGTCTGTTGTTGATTAGCAAGCCAGTTTGATGAAGGCATTGTTTTGCAGTTTGGCTTGTTTTGCCTTGCAGTCAAGTAATTCCTCGACTGGTTGAAACTGACATTTAGGTGCATCATGGTGGCCTGTGCTGTTATGTATTTGTCTCAAGAGAGTGTGTGTGGCTGAGAAAATGATTAAGCTCTGTAGTCCTCATGAGAGCAATTGGACGATTTAACCCACTTCTTTATGATTGTATCTGGCGTTTAAGCACAGTTAGGCCAACTAAGAACAGTTTTCCCTGACACCATCACACATACTGCTGATTCTGTTGTGGTATATTCCCAGTAACCAAGAAATAAATTCACTACTAGCAGACACTGGTTTGCAATAATAGAAACATGATTGCTGCTCTGTATCAGTGAGACCTACCAGTACTCTTAGCTGCTCCAGCTGAAGTCATTTCATCTCTGCAAGCAATAGGGCTTCCAAGGAGAACATTGGCAAAGCGTTTAGAGAGATGGAGCGTGGAGACTGGCTGCAAAACAGAGAGATGCAACCATTCTAACTCTGTCATTACTTTAACAGGCCATACAGTGTGAGCAGTAGAGAGTGTACACATTTAGATTGGTTTTGTGTCTGTGCGCTTGTGGAGACTGAGGGAAGCGATTGGCCTGAGGCTGAGGCTTCAAACATACAAAAGACATAAGCTTTACAATTTTAACTGTTGTTTAACTGAATGATTTCTCCTGCTGAAATGTTTTCACTCTCTCGTGGTTCTTAATCTAGGGGTAGACACTAACCCAGATGTTTCCATTATGTAGCTAAGGAGATTCCTTTGAGATTGCAGATCTCTTCTTTCAAGGTGGGGAAATTATATCTGGAATCAAAAAACTAAATTCTGCTATTGAAGATTTTATTTTTCATACAACAACTGGCCTTCTTCATTTGAATAAACCTGCTACCTGTTTGGACCTCTCCTCCTACCTGCGCACCAAAGAACAAAAACATTTCTCAAGGTCAGAACAGTACCAAATGCTGCTTGCGCTGGTACAGTAGTAACAATGACATTGATTTAAAAACACTGAAATAAAACTCAAATCTAAATGGCAAAATACCTGTGGAGGAAAGTGAGAAAAGATGTGTTTTTTTGTGATTTAGGAGACTTGTGACAAAGTGAGACTTTTGTTTGAGTAGGTAGCCTGATCCATCCTTTCTGTTTAATTTAATTGGCTGTTTTTCCTTGCTTTCCTGTTTTCAGTGACAAGTGGATAGCACCCTCTCTACTTAAACCCTTTGCCAGCCCTGTCCACTCCTGCCTACTTCAGAGATGAGTGCCAAGTCAGCCATCAACAAGGAGGTCTTCATACCCCATGACGAGAAGATGCTTGCTGCCGTGCAGGTTCGGCGGAGGACCAAGAAGAAGATTCCCTTCCTGGCTACAGGTGGACAGGGAGACTACATGACCTTCATCTGCCTTTCAGGTCAGAGGACAAATGACAATCTTCTCTTCTCTTCTCTTCTCTTCTCTTCTCTTCTCTTCTCTTCTCTTCTCTTCTCTTCTCTTCTCTTCTCTTCTCTTCTCTCTGTTGCAACCCAAAGTCACATTTCAACACGTCTCCCCTAATTCTCGCACTAATGTTCACACTGATGAGCATGTTTATGTGTCCTCTGCCAATAGGCTGACATGCTAACTCAATTTACGGCTGGGCTTTAGGTCAATCCTTTTTTAAATAAATTAGATTTAAACTGAAATTGAATCATTGTTTCAGCAGAAATTGAGGTACGTCTGTTCTTCTGTCTGAAGTATCCAGGAACTTCCTTTTTATATTGCCAACAACGCGGTCGGAATTTATCGGCGCACACTTCGCCAGTTCCGGAACAACTTCGACAGCGGAACCTGCCAGAGGACCCTCAAATTGGGCACACTCGGTGTGAAAGCGCTGGTGTCACACACAAAATCGTAAAAATAACACCAGTTAGCTAGCGAAGTCGCGCTATCACACACTTCTGTACGCCTTTGTCACCAGTTCCCGGTCCAATTTCATCTAGTTCTGCTCGACCTGAACTCTGCGCCGCCTCTGCTGCCTGCCTCAAGTGACATTCAAACCATCTTTGGCCCAACTCCGACGTTGAAAGCGGAGGTGCTTTCGATTTTGAACACCGTGTGTGTGTGTGTGTGTGCGCGCACCAGGGATATTATAATTAACTAAAATTAAATTCCTAGATAAAAACTATACTTCAACTACTTAGATCACGTGTTAAACTAATTAAAACTAAACTAAAATGAAAACACAAACTGAAAAACTAAATTAAAATAAAAAAAAAAAAATTAAAACTATAATAGCCCTGACACACACTCATCCACTCCATTCTTCATTGTTTGAGCTGCTCTGTGAATGGCAATGAATGTGTTTTGTTTGTTTTTTTAAAGTAATTCTGGGACCGCATTTTTCCTTACTTTTTTGTACGTCGTGTAGGTCTTAAATTTAGTTCAAAATGGTCTTAAAAAGGTCTTAAAAAGGTCTTAAATTTGACTCGTTCAAACCAGCAGAAACCCTGGTATATCAATACAGCACAAAGGCCCGCACTGTTTCTCAGTAGGGAATTCAGTTTCAAGGTTGGCTTGCAATATTCTCGCTACACAACACTAAGCTTCTGTGTTCACACTCTCAGATACAAACGCATAAAAGCCAGTTGTGTAAAGTGCAAGTCACAAATTAACCACAGGTTCTTTGAAACGTACACTGCTCTTCTGAAGGGTTTGTGATGACTCATTCCTCCTTTGATATGGAAATGAGTGTCAGTTGATATTCACTTGTTATAATGTCAGTCTCATCAAGTCCCCAGCAGCAGCCTTCACCTCTGTGCCCCAACTGAGCTCTGCTGCTCCAAAATAGGTTAAAGTCAATGGATGGCCTAACTGCTGACTGGCAAAATTGAGGTGGATAAACAATCTGATCTTCTTTTAACAATTATTAAAACAGAATACGTGACATTATACTAGGGGTGTCACGATTCTCCAAGTTCTCGATACGATTACATTGTCGATTCTAAGGTCACGGTTCGATTCGATTCTCGATTTTTAGATTTAGTTTTTTTTTAAGCACAGGTTGCTATGCTATTTTTAGACTAGACTTTTATGCAATATGATATCTGACCTTTGTTCGGAATATACCACACTACATTGTCAAATTTAAAACATTTATTAACAATATAACGTAACAATAACTTATACCTTCAGTCAATTGGAAACTTAAACAAAGTAACCTGCCATCTAGTTTCTGCAGAGCTTGCAAGCTGTGGCTTTTTTGTCAACAACGTGAACGTTGTCAACATAACTCACTGGAAATCCAAAATACTTCTTGTCAACATAACTCACTGGAAATCCAAAATACTTCCACACCGGCGACTTCAGTGAAAGAGGCGGGGGTTCAAGTTCTGTCTATGCGTCTCCTGCATCTGCAGATGCCATTGGTGTGAGAGTGGCGTCGCCCCTTTCAGGAATAGGGCGGTGCGTGAGGTGTGTGTGGGCAAGAGTGAGGGAGCGTGCGTACGTGCGGATACTAATGAATGAATGGGAGAGGAAGGAGAAGCGAAAGGAGTAGCAGTAGTAGCGACAGCAATAAAGTTTACGATACAGGCTGCTGTTTTGCTGTGAATAAAGGCGACGGCTCCTCAAGATACAGCAAAGCTCCCTGGTAGCATTTCCCGACCAGCCTTACACGTGAAAGGGCTTCACCCCGAAGGTCAACACAAACTTCGACCCTGGAGGAAATCATCTCCCCTGTGCTTCCTGACCACGGTCCAGGAGCCGAACAGGAATGGTGTAACACTATGCTATCGTTTGGCTGGCTGTAGCTAATAGCTACTGGCTTAGCTAGTAGCTAAGTTAGAGGAGGTTGACTCGCAGCACTTCAACACGTGTGTGTTTTTTCCGCTTGGCAAGCCGACCGGACGTGACTTTGGGGCATGGCAGCATTGACGAGTTCAAGATTGTGACTTAATTTCGGTTGATTTCGATTTAAAATCAAAAACGTAACACCCTTACATTATACGGACAGATTAGAGGTTGGTTTTGACTGAAAAGCTGCTGGTTTGATACCAAATGTAGCTGTGAATATTGGAGCATCAGCAATGTTTTCTTATAAGTCCTGACCTCTTTTGTAGTCTTGAAATTGATAGTCCTCATGTTTGCTTTAATCCTTTCACCATAACCATGAACAGGAATGCACAGAGGAGTACACAGTAGCAAAGCAAGCACTTTTCACATCATTATCAACAGTGGCCAAAGCCAGCCCGAAGTGAGAGAGCAGACAGGCATAGTGATTTTAGTGTTGTATTCTGCAGAGCAATCATTTGTGAACATAGAGAACCCCCAAAAAAAAGAAAAAAACTTTGTCAGTCTGTATGTAAACTCATAAACATTTTCCTTTTGGAGAGGTAATTGCACAGAGCTGTGGCCATGCTGACCAGTGTGTTTTCTACACCCCCAAGACTCATTGAGAATGCATTTGAAATCCAATCACTCAGACCACATTTGGAGGTGGTCTGTGCTGCATTCGTCCACATTTTCATAGCAGTGTGTATGCACATGTGTCTTAGGCCCCACTGAAGGACAGCCTTCTCAACTGACGTCCACCACAAAACAACATGAAGAAACCACAGCAAAAGCTGCGTGATTTCCATGTGGTTCACTGTGGTAACGCAAATAACATTTGTGGGTGCTCTTATCCTCCAAATGTTCACAGCAGATTTGTGAAACCCTAACTTTGTGAAACGGCTACATGAATTACAGTAAACAGTCATCTATGTAGATAACTTGTTTGATTTCTGTAGATAACTCTGAGTTTGTAATTTATGAAAACTGTTTTGTGCCTTCTTGAAGATGATACTTCTTTCTTCGTGTAAAAACTGTTGCAGCAATTTGACCCAGTGACATAGGTGTTTATTTGCATAAAGAGTGGGGAAGTGAGATCAGATCACAAGTGGTAACTCGAGACGCTTGTTAATACCTAGTTTTATCTGACAGACCTAAAGCTGACTACTTTTTCGGACCACTCAGATTGCATGTTGATACCAAATGTAAGCAGCCTCTGTGTGCAAGTGTGTGTCAGTGCAACCTGGACAGAGGGAACAGAATGACTGAGGCAGAGTCGGTCTCAAATCCTTGGTGATACGCCGAAGAGTAGCCAATTTAAAGCTGCCTTAAAGTTGCCTTCTGTGGAGGATTTACACCCCAGACCTCTGCATCATCTGGTAAGAGCAAGATATGTCTTCTACGGTGCTACTCCAACTTTTCTGTAAGGTTGTGGAGGCCTAAGCCTGGACTGTGACTAAAGCAACTGTGGGCTGTTTTATTCTTACCTGATTTACCTTTTACATAACACAGCTGAATAGGTGCATCTTCTGTTTTGCTTCATGGGGGATGTAAGTGGGAGTCAAGGCTCTCTGTTTTATTGCACAGGACTAAGAAACCTATCTGCCATTCATTCACTGTCACCTTTGCTCACTAAGAGCAGGAGACATCAGGCTTGTTCATCCTCATGCTGAAAAGCCTTTTGTTGATTCAATGTCTGTGATTTTCAAAGGAGGAACATTTTGTCTCCTGCTCTCATTTGAAATACAATATTCTGTTTGTGTGAACAGATGTTGCATCATCAAAAACAAATCAAGAAATTGCACAGTTTAGGGCCACTTCTAGCATAACTGAAAACCATGTTTATTTTTCTTTAGTTGTCTTATTCAAAGTTTTTTTTTTCTTTTCTGTCTGCTCTGTACAAGCAGTCGCCTGACTAAGCTGCTGCTTTGTATCACATGTGGGAGCACAGAAGTGAAGGCCAGCACTGTTGTGTAGTTCACGTAGTCATGTGGCATTTCTTTTAGCCAGCCAAGCATTGTTCTGAGTTGTTTGTTCGTATGTGTGTGTTCCTGCGAGTGTACTGTATGGCAACTGTAAAATCATGAATGTGAAACCAGGCTTTGCCTCTCAGTGCCTTTGGGTCACAAGACTGATGTGTGTGACTTTGAGTGTTCAGCTTGTGTCTAACTATGTGAAAGCACTGTGTATGTATATAAGGGTGGGGGGAAGGGGGTTGCTGACAGTCTCATGGCTGCAGTAGCAGATAGTTGAGGCCTGAGGGCCATACAGTGGCAGAGTTATGTAATCTGTGGTATGTCACAGCTAAAGGAAGCCCACAGTATAAGGAGCTGTGCTGTATAGACAGCCACGGGCACTTCTCTCTCAAGCTGAGCAGGGTGCCAGGATGAAACACCAGGCCATCACTACTGCTCTAATTCCACGATCATATGCTGTAATGCAGTGGCAAGGTCTGACTGAGTACAAGAAAAACAAGAAGAAAAGTACTGACTGTTGTCAAAGTTTCTTATCTGTTTGAAACAAATGCTTTTACAGGCATGTTAAATGGATGTTATGCAATTGACCTTGTAACCACAACATTCAGTTTGAGCTGTCTTGTCACGAGTGGGTGACTCCGAGTCTGTGAATCGGGTGTTTGTTGAACACATGGCTTTTTGTCTTAGGTGGAGAGCTACATCTGTCAGTGGAACAATAAGGTCTGGAAAGCTGCCACTTTGAGAGCAGTGCTTCTTGTTTCAGAATTACATGTGGCTCCAGCAAAACAAGACTGATTCAGGTCACACAGCTAACTTTTGTTTGGCCTCAGGGTGAATTAATCAGGTGTAATTAAATTCCCTCTGTAGCAATAAAATCGATTTCATTTTCACTTTTTCTTCGTACAGTCTGATGGTTTTCCATCTGATTCAAATCTTTCAAGGTTTGATTGAGATGAAAAAACAACGAAGATCATTCACAAGACTGTGATATATCTAAACCTTTTTCTGATGCCATTGATTATCATGGCAGCCGTTTTCGACATCATGTTGCAGTATGGAGTCATGATGCCATTAACTGTCTATGTGACTTCTTACAGATAATTTTGAAATGTAATCTTCACCAATGCTCATTATCAAAGATATCTGAGTTATTGTAACACATTTGCGCACATTTGCATAACACTAAACACTTTCTTAGGTTGCTTTAGACTTTCTTTGTTTATTTTGATCGACAGTATTATAAAAATTATTTCTGATTGTCATAAGTGTTTTGCATCATTGTCTTAGACGGACGATTTCTCAAGGCCATTTTGTTCTTGAATTTTGAAGATCCCTCTGTGATGAGATTTTTAAGATCTCTTTGACCCTCATACTTATGCATGTTCGCACAGAGTTGCTCAGCTGCACAAAGAAATGTATGTTAACACTTCCACAACAACATCAGGGAACTAGATGACATAGGAGTATGCTGGAGCGCAGCCAGAAGCTTAACATGGACCAAGGTTTGAGAGCTTTCTCTTTGATCGCTGGGCTTCATGCGGTGCCTTTTTGGCTGGACCCCAGGGCTGAAATTTCGGACCGCCCACAGAATGTTTGGCAGGAGAGAGGAGTTAGATAAGACAGCAAAGGTTCACTGGAGCAGCCTATTAGTCTACATGGTATTCATTACATTTTTTTTTTTCTCATCTGACAGGAAAACATATTTTCATCCTTCCCCAGCCCATTTCTGCTCTGAGCAATCCTAATTTTCAGCACCTTTTTTGGCCTGGTTGCTTCCATCTGTGTGTGTTTGTATGTGTAACTGCTACAGGTTGGCGGCTATGGGGGTTTAGTGAAGGAAATGAGGAGCCATCTGTTGGTTTCCAAATCATATTATGGAAGACCAATCGTTTCTTTCCACCAACTAACTTTGCTTTAGTAATGTAAGCCAATGTTCTTCTGCCAGTAATCTATCACTTATACATGCTTTGTGTGTCTGGCTATATTAAGTCTGTTTATGTGCCCTAACGTACTACATGTGCTTTAGTTCTGCTTTTGATCTTATTCGGGATATGATGCTTCCATGGATGAGAATATGAGAAATGTGGTTTTTTTTTTCATACGTGATTCTAACACTATCCAGGATTCTGATAATCGTGTGCAGTTGTGTCTTTGACTACTCACGGTCACATATTTAGGTTTGTCATTGCTAGATTGATCCAAAAACCCAATCATTATTACGATACTTGTGTGTATGTAAACACACTCATTGTTACTTTATGCTAATATGTGAATTTCCATGTGGGAAGCATGTGGGCATGCATGTTTATGGGTGTATTCATGCACAGTGGGTTTATGCAGGCATGTTATTATGTGGGTTGCTTTACATGTTTAATTTTAAGCGTAGGCTGTGTCTTACGTATGATATGCTGAAGAACCTCATGCTGTTGTCTCGGTTAATGTGCATCTCATTTTATACGTTTGTGTATCTTTCTGTTGTTTGTTTTTGACGTTTAAGCTTCATCACAGTGAGACCATAATGCAAAGTAGAGAGGATGTACTTCATTTAATTTTAATATGTTTAATTAGAGCCAGTGATTTATGACACTAGCATATATTCCAATCACTCCCATCTATCTTGCACCCATCAACGGTGAGCTCCCTTCATTGGAGGGACAAACATTACATTTCAGCCTATACAGTTTTAAGTTCAGCTCAATACTGTTCAGCATTTTCTGCATTTTTCCAACTGATAGAACTTTTTAAACATCTCAGGGAGTCTGGGCAAATGTTTGTTAACGAGGATCAGCCTGGCATGGGTGTGTGGGTGGTCTGTGTTTTGTTGTGAAGAATGTTGCCTTCTGTGAGTTTCTCACAGGGCCAGTGACTGATGCTGGCCTCCCAGTATTTACCGAAAGCAGAGACATGCAGCCGACTCACACAGGACCAGATACATCAGCATGACACTAATACCACATTCCCTGTTAAGTCATGTGTGTGCGTATGTGCATGCATTCGCGTGTACGTGGCATCCATATCAAAACCTCTTTGTATCAGTGTGCTGTGGCGGTCTTTATCTAGACTAATTAGGTTCTTGCAGCTCAGCTCATTTTTGTGCCAGACCACTCTCTAGAACATTAACTGTCTTCACCCCTCACTTTCGCCCTCTCTTATCATGTCTGTCTCCTCCTCAACCATTTGCCTCCAACCTCCTCCTGGCCAAGATGAGGGTCTTGGGAAAGGTTTCAGTGCTTAAGTGACCTGAGCTTTACCTAGGAGAGCTATCACAGAATGTAAAGGCTAAAAGAAGTGAAGGGCAGAAGTGAAAATATTAAAGGGATGAAATGGCAATCTTTTGGAAACTTTGGAGAAGTTTGCAAGAAAGGATGTCAACATACATTTGGTATATCACATTCATTCCCTTTTGTAACATAAATTGCCAATATCCTTTGAAATTGTATGAAATGTCCGCATCAGTGGACAACTTGGTCCCAGTTGTTTGGGAAGTATGCGTCCTCTCCTGTGGCTCTAACATAAGGCCTGAAAGTGGTCACACTTTCTTTCTTCTACAGTCATAGGAATACCAATATTTCCATGTAACAGTTGTTGGGCTACAGTATAATATTTGAGCTCTAACTTAATTCACCAACATTTCAACATAGGCGTGTTTCCTTGAATTTATCACTTTTTAAGATGGAAAACAGAAAGGCCCATTGATTTTTAAAGACATGCAGTTTGCCAGCTGGATAATCCCATGTGCATGGAGTCCAATATCTCATTCATTTGCTCACTCATAGAGCTCACACACATACACACGCGTGAACACAGCTGGTGGAGCGAGATAGATGAAAGGCTCAGGTGCTCTGCAGGTAGACCGAGGTGTGTGTGTGTGCTGTTGTGCATACTAAAGCCTTTCTCTGTAGAGACGGAGAATGTGTTTCATCCACTCTACAGTGCACGTTTGTGTGCGTGTGGATGGTGGAAAATCAGTACATGCCCTAGCGGTTCTGACAGCTCTCTTCACAGTGCTTTCCTGTACGAAAGCCAAACTGTCCATCATCCTCCTCCATCGGGCCCCCCTCTGTCCTTTACCGTCCAACTCATTCTGCCTGCCTTCTATCCAGACATCACTTTGGTTCACAGAACAAACCCACAATTTTGCTTCCTGATCTCTTCACACATCAGGCATATTCTGGTGAGCATCTCAGCTGCTGCTGCTCTTGTCTTGGATGTGTGTGGCCTGTTTTCCAGCAGAAACAGCAGGTAGCTTTTTCTTTTTGTAAAAGAAATCTGACGATTCATTCTCTCTTTGGTGCAGTTCCACTTGTTTGTTAGGACTCTGTTTAGAATAGGAGGATTCCTGCTTCCACAAGAGAGACGGGAGATGGAGAGAAACTGTTCTAGAACCCAGTAAGGGTACCGCAATCATTTGGGGCACAATTTATTTCAATTTTATTTGAAAAGAGGAATGGTTAGAGCACACAGTTTTATCTAGGACAGGGCAATAATATGATCTTGATATGGGAATGCAGTACAATTGACATTGATTATGATGATGAGCTTTGGACATTTTTAACAGCCTATCACACAGCAGAAATAAAATCTTGGCGTGGACTTTGTTTGAACTACCACTGAAAGTAGACGTCAACTGGACAAGAGTAGAACCACTTCAGTACAGTGCCCACATTTATGTAACATTTATGTGAAGTGGTTTGGATATCTCAAAAACAACAAAGTTTAGGAGATTAAGATTCAAAATATGCTGTCAACCGCTGGAAACCAAAACGGGAAAAACAACAAATCACATGGAGGGTATGATCGTATGGACCAAGGCAAACCAACTTGTATTGTTTTGTTAAGGCAGATAAAGCATGTTTGCAAACCTAAATGTCATTTAGATGATACTCATCTATGATATATTTTTTAAACCACATAATATGTTTTAATCCAAACCTTTTTTTGCGCGATTTAACTCATGAACTCTCTGGTTTTTTCAGGCTTCAGTCATTATCAGGATGTTTGTGATAAATATTGATACTGATCTAATGAAAGAAATTATCATAATCATGTGTTTTGCCTAATCGCCCTGCCCTAGTTTAATTCACAGGAGAGGTAAATAAAGACCTTGAGCTGTAAGAAGAGTCTTTGATCTGATGCATGAAGAGTGTCCGCTCACAGTCACAGCTGGTCATTACAACAACAGAACTAGGCGTGGTTCTGTTCTTCTTAACCTGAACACTTCATGGCTTCTCTCTCTTGTTTTGACAGAAGAGTTTAGTGTGATTAGGTTATGTTTTTGGCCTTCATGCTGGGATGTACCGTTGTTGTTCAGAATGATGGCACACGACAGCAGGGAATGGCACAGGGAGATGAGGTGATGCGGCCACTTAGGGATCATTGAGGAGGTAATTATTCGAGAAGACGACCACACCACACATGTTTTTGATACTGTGTACTCCGACCATATGTGTTGGCTCATTAATAGAGCAAAGACCATGTCAACACAATTCCCTGTGTACCTGGAAAATCATCTTTGTGGTGTTCTCAGCTTTTGTTTTGTGCAAACAAAGCTTGTACCCCAGACCCTTCCTCTCATCTGTGCAGTGTGAAGTGTAGGGAAAACAGAGGAGGGGAAGAGGAAAAGAAGAGAGAGCTGTAATAAAATAGTGAAGAGCCTCAGCCTTATAAAAGTCAGCCATCCATATAATGGGCTGATGCTCTGTTCTTGTCAAACTGAGTGAGTTCACAACTAACATTTAATACGCAACTTAAGTTACTCAATCTAACTGACTTTCAGACACCTTTCATTTGGCTGTATTAAAACTGTCTGAAGATAATGAAAGTATAAACAGCTCATATGAAGAAAAGTATTGTTATTGGTTAAAAAATTGGGCTAATTTCAGAAGAGCTCATATTATTTCAAAATGTATTGACATTCCTCTCTTATTACAAAGTGTCCCACCAGTGCATTAACATTTTAGACATTTTACAAAGCTATTATTGCAGTCTATCACAGCAGTTTGGAGGCAATAATAGTCCTCTTTCAGGTCAGGGAGTTGCTGAGATAAACGGTACAAGTAGTCACGTACTGTCGGGCGAATTGGCCTTGTGAGGATACATTTTTTATCCTTTGGACGATTCAACAACTTTAATGTGAGTGTTGTTCAATATGGATCTAGAACAAGTCTGATCCATGGAGGCTCCATCTCGCAATGCATAGAATTCAAAGGATCCACCGCCAACGCCCTTGTGCCAAACACCACAGGACAATCCTAGAGGTCCTGTGTCCATGCCTCAATGGGTCAGAGCCAAGTTCGATCCGTGGCGGGGCTTCAATGGTTCTGGCACTTCCCACGGATGCTCGATCCGATTGTGATCTGGGGAATTTGGAGGCCAGGTCAACGCCTGTCATTTTAGACTAAGTGAAGGAAACTAAGGAAACTAGTTGTTCTCTTTTGTTTTTAGGCCTGGCCTGAAAACCACATTCCAAGATTGTGTCCTGAACACTCTTTAGCCCAGTATTTCAAGTCCTCGATATTGCCTGGATCCTCTTTGCTGCACTTGGCATTCTTTCAGCAGCCGCATGTGATGTAGACTTGGGGAGGCAAACTTTTGCCATCACAACAGCCTTGTACTGCTTGCTTTTTTAACAGCTTTCTTCTGTCAAGATGGGATCCCCTCGAAGTATATTGCTTCCCATTCAACTCACGTACATTGTCCCCACTGTCTCTTTTCTGTGCAACAGTCTGTTCTCCTAGCAGTAATTGAAAAAAAACCAAAAAAAAAACCAGGACTTTTGTTGTCTCGTAATGCTTCTGTGGACTTGGGGAATCAGAGTATGAACAAAAGAAATACTTCCTCTCCAGCTTAGCCAAATACTTTCACTCATTTATTTTCTAACTTGGTTGTATTGGACTTCTCAGGTTTAAACCTGTTGTTGATGTGGCTTTGCTAAAATGTTTAGGCCAACTGCTCAAATGAGGCAGAATATTTACTGGCAGCAGTACACTTGCAAACAGTGAGTTGTTCCATGTAAGGTGCCAGCTGCAGTTACAACACAAATCTTTAATATGGTGCAGAAGGAACACATTTTGTTACAGCACTCCCTGGTGAAAACACAAAAAATCAAGCTTGGTAATGGTCTTCCCGGTGGCCAGTGCCATCTGTCTTTTAAGCCTTTACAAATGCACAAACAGAACGCTTCAGGTATTCAAGTAATTTATTTACCTGTCTCCATTTGACTGCAGTGACTTTAGTGTACTTGATTAAGTCGTTTGTTTGCAGGCAGGGGAAAACAGGTGATTAATACAATGAACTTCATTATTAGAGTAGAGGCCTTCTAACTTTCTCTTAATTAAAATGTTTGTTTTTTTACAGAGTTGAGAGGGGCAAAAGTCAGCAATGTAAAAAATGTAAGACAATAAAGAACCAGTGTAGGGGGATAGTGGGAGTTGTGTACACAGTAACAGTAGCTACAATTTTGAAATGTTGAATAGTTAAAGGTGAATTCCTATTGTGTTGACCTTGACTCTACAATTCAACTTGCTCTCTGTTGGATGAAAATCAGCATACAGGGACTTTGCAAAGTGTCTTTTGGCTGGAAAATTGACGCTACACAATCATCCTGGCTTCAGGCCTCCAGTGTAATGCATTATTGGTCTGGCTGACGAAGCTTTGGTACGGCCACAGAAAGTGTCCAGCTGTATAAAAGCATATAGTTAGAATGCTGCCAGATGTCATTGTTTCCGACTCTCTGCATAGTAAGTTGTTTTTATCATTGTACACAATTTTTAAAGGTGAAATGTGCTTGTTTTTACTAAAACAAACATTTAAGCAGTGTTTTTCAACCCTGTTCCTCGGGGAACACTGTCCTGCATGTTTTAGATGTTTCCTGCTCCAACACACCTGATTGAAATTATCGGCCAATCACCAAGCTCTGCAGAAGCCTGACGAGGAGGCATTCATTTGAATCAGGTGTGTTGGAGCAGGAAACATCTAAAACATGCAGGGCAGTGTTCCCCATGGAAAAGGGTTGAAAAACACTGCATTAAAAAACATTCTATTCAACTTAATTTTAGGGGATTCATTATCGGATTATTTTGATTTAGTTTAGCTTTAAGGTCTCCCCAGTTTGCTTTTCAGACGAGTTACAGAGATTGCGGTCTTTAATGTTTACTTTGCTTGTAAATAAAGCAACGTGAGTTATGGCTAGCAGCATGCTAGGTGTGAAACTTGTGCCAAAAAAGAATTGTCTTTAATGCAATATTGCATACCTTGCAATAAAAGACCTACAGTAGCTTGCAAAAGTATTCACGCCCCTTGAACTTTTCCACATTTTGTCACGTTACAACCACAAATATAAATGTGTTTTAATGGGATTTTATGTGATAAACCAACACAAAGTGGTGCATAATTGTAAAGTGGAAGGAAAATGATACATGGTTTTCAAACATTTTTAAAAATAAAAAACTGAAAAGTGTGGTGTGCAAAAGTATTCACCCCCTTTACTCTGATATGCTTAAATACAATCCAGTGCAACCAGTTGCCTTCAGACGTCACCTAATTAGTAAACCTGTCCACCTGTGTGTAATCTAATCTCAGTCTAAATACAGCTGTGAAAGCCTCAGAGAGATTATTATTATTATCATTATTATTATAATTTTTTTAAAAAAGAGCATATCGCTTTAGCACTGCTACTAGAATGCGCACCACAGTGTGGCGTAGAAGAAGACGGTTCCGCAGAAGAAGAAGCAGAAGAATATGAATGATGGCGGAACATGTTGAGGAGAGTAGGAAAGCGATACCAAAAACGCAGCACTGTAGCCAGGCATGAGCACCTGAAACATAAGCACCCTGGAGCTATGGCATGTACGCCAGACGGGTAAGTTCACGAGTTGAACTGATAAAAGTTATTTGTCTTAGTTATCAGTGAGTTTTGTAGTGGTTTGGAGTACATCATCTCTGTCAGGCGGAAACCTCCTATCTTCAATATATGATATTAAATTTATGTGTGACTCTGTAGTCAGCCCGACCTGACCCAAGCACGTTGAGTCCTAGCCCGGCCCGGCCAGACACAGTAGCTGTAATTATGAGCTGACCACTTTTTTCATTAACAAGTAATCTACTGCGTTAATATTTCTAAACCAGTAATCAGATAAACGTTACTTATCAAGTCACGGTGCGTTATTTTTGTAATTTTTCTCAGTAAAAATGTATATTTCTTGCGTCTCGGGAAGGATGTCATTTGTGCGACAAGTCACGGTTTTCAGAATGAGGACAACTCACGTGTAACACCACGCAGCGACACAAACACACACGACAATGGAGGGAGGAGAGAGATTCGCATTTTCTAGCTTGAAATACAGTCATTATTTTGAGTTATTAAAAAAAACAAAACAGGCAGGGGCAGAGAATCTAAACTCTACTCTGTAGTAGCCTACAAACCTACAAGCAAATCAAACTGAAACGGATTTGCATTTTTTAGACAAATTTATCCATTAGTGTGCAATCAAAAAGTGATTTATTGAAATTCATAGTTATTAAAAATGCAACAGATCTCGAATGACAACAAGTGCGGTTGTTGTGAACCCATGCTCCCCCATATATCATCAGACAAGAGGCCGGCTGGAGACAAACTCTTTGAATACATTCATTGGCTAATAATGAAGGGTGGCCAGGAAAATCGATTATGAAAAAATAAGTCAAATTTGCAAATAAGAGGTTTCTGTCTGACAGCAACGATATCAGCACTAATTCATGTGTAGGATATGAAATCAGTACAAAACAGTAATAATATAAATTGGATAAAACACTGAATAGTAAACCTCCACTTAGAGTGAAACTCTCGCCAAAAAGCAACCAAGGCTTTATTTGAGATTGAATATGAGAGAAACTACGGTAAATCTTAAAAGTGCCTCTTTTGTCATAATTATGCTTTTACACGAAGGTTTGACTCATCATCAATCGCTAAGAAAGCCTAGGTTGCTTTTTGGTGAGAGTTTCACTTTAATGCAATGATTTATAACATAATTCATTTGTAAGATATGTAATCAATTAAAAACTCTATTAATTAGTATCAATTAGTTCAGTTGATATATGAAAAATCCAGTTGTGTTTCAAAATATATTGTTTTCAAATGTTTCATGGAAAAGTTCAAGCGGGGTGAATATTTTTTCAAACCACTGTATTTGGAAGAGGCCAAAGCTTGAAATCTACCATATTTCTAAGAAGAAAAGTGATTCATTTCATTGGAAAGAAATGACAAATGTGAGTTTGGCTGCATCTAGCTCATGTTAATCTACAGGTGCAGCCAGTAAATCTGTTCAGTCAAAGCTCCCTCTGTGACTCTGCTTTTTATGAAAGACTTATCTGATTATTAGTGACCATCTGAGATACACAAAACTATCAACCAGACAGAAGGGAGGACTATAGAATACAGTATATACCAGCTTAGACTGAGATAGAGGGAGACAGGGAGGAGGCTGCGGATCGTGAAAGAGACAGTAGGGGAAGAAAGGGAGGGAAAGATCTCAAGGGTCCTAACCTCTGATAGTTTTTACTGGAAAGAAGGAGGTTTAAAATGGAAAGTAAAAGTTGGAAAGCTATTACTGTGAGGAGTAATGAGTTGAGTTTTTGAAATGTAACATGAGTCAGAAATGCTTCTTGTGATGTGGGATGGAAAGACAAATACGCGGTCGTGTGTGCTATGCACTTCCTTCTACGAACTGTGGAACTACGATGCATAATGAGTGTTTAGTCTGTCCATGGCTAATTGTTTCACTTCATTCCTCTGCTTTTAGAATTGATAAAATGACAACTAGGGTGAAGTAAGAGCTCAATCATGTATGTGCACCACATTGATGTATTTCTCCTCACACTAGCTCTTATCGCCAGAGTCATGTTTTGTTGAGGGCGAGACACACATTTCTTCTTCACCCTCCTGGTGTTGAGGTGTGTCTTGCCTTGATTTACAATTCCTTTGATGGCCAGAACAGTGTCTAATACCACATGTACTGCATACATAAAATAGGTCTGTCTGGGCCAATTTATGATTGCCATTTTTAAACTGCCAGCTTCTTCTTTGTCCATGTCTGCTCAAAGATATACACATCGATGTTTCATAGTGCTCGGCATCTCCATCATTTTCCTCCCTTTCTTCTTCAGAGAGATATTATGAGGGAGAGACATAGAAGAGTTGTAATGTACAATGATTTATTAGATGTTTTCTCTTAAACCCTGTTTTGTTACAGTATTATTTGTCCTCTCTTTACTCGCCCAACATTGAGATGTCTTTGTGTATTGTCAGCTGTAGGTAAACCTGTATTATAGGGCTAATAAAGCTGAAAGCATTCTGCATCTGAGCCAGCACCACAAACAAACACTTACACATAGAAAGCTTGTTAGACAGGAAACTCTATGCATTAACCTTCAGGACTCATCTTTCTGGCTGGAAAGAGAAAAGAGAAGAGAAACATGCTATTCTTTTTCTACGCAAGCTCCCTCTTTCTAGCTGTTCAATTATCACCAGTTTGAATATCTTTGCTGTGCGGTAGTTGGTTCATGAGGGCGTGTGTGTTTCAGTGTGATGGCCATGCAAAAGCAGTGCTGAGTTCAGGTTTTTAACCTGGTAAATTAACATGACTTATCCATCGCACATAGCAGTATTGTCATGTAAAGATTACTTTATTTTACATTACTTTATTTATCCTTTTAAATGCAGTGTACAATATACTTCTATGGAATTAAACATTAACATTCAGGGCGAATGCAAAGGTGAGACATATCAGGATCTTGGTGGTTTACCACCTCTGCTCAATAATTTCCTGTGGGAAACCATGCAAGTGGCTTTTCCTGCTGCCAACATAATCAACAAGATAATGTTGGTGCCAATTTCCCCCTCTCCTTGAATATGTTAAACAGACAAATAAAATGCTGCCATCATCTTTTTTTAAAGCCCCAAGTTTCTGCTAAAATTGTGTTTCCGTTGCCCCTTAGAAAGAACTGGCTTGTTAACTGGGTCTGAGTGATTGAGGTGAGTACTGAGAATTATCGATTATACTCTTTTGCAGAAAAGCCCTCACAGCTCGCACAGTAAATACTGTGCCCCACAGTAAGAAAACAATGGAGGCAGGTTTGTTAAATTATACTTCTGAAAAGCAAACATTTAACACTTGCCCCCACCCCCCACCCTATTTCGGCTCATAAATAAAGACACCAAGTAGAACTGCTGATACATTCATTCCATCTATGGGATTCATGATCTCTGTCTGCCAGGGCCAAGGTGTAGCTATACATTAGACTTCTTAACTCATGAGTCACACCACATACTGATATCTCAGCAGTTTCAAAGGATCTTATCAATGCTATGTCTAATTTCTCATGAAGTTCAGCATATTATCATTTCATTTTATTATTGGATATCCAATGAATTCTAAGTTACGTGAATGCTGATACTGAAGACGGATAATTTTTACTAACTCCACTTTTAAATGTTTTACTCTTGTAACTTGTTGAAGTCACTGTAACAGTCTGTTAAAGTGTATTTTCATTAGAGCTGACTGTGTCGTAAGGCTCCATTCATTATTCACTTATTCAATTTCCTTCCTGGACTTGGCAGAAATGTTCTCGGGCTCTGTCCGAGAAGGAACGTGAAAGATTTAAAAGGTATATAGCAAGACAAGACTCTCATAAGGCATAGCAGGATTGATACCATCTGATATAATGAATTCAGAGTCGTAGCTGATTCGACGGTTATATGCTCGCTGGGCCTGATGATTCTTATATCATTTTAAAGCCACTTGTATTGATTTTGAAGTGAGGCACGTGGATTTGCTGAGCCAGTGCATCTGGAGTTAACTCTATCAGTCTCTTGTAAAGGGAGAGTGGATTTATCTACAGCCCCAAAATGGAGAAGATTCTGCCTCACAAGCAGATCTGAGTCCAGCTATATCCTGTAAGACTAGGCACAGAGAGTTGGATTGGATGTATTCATTTTTTACTTTGCATGAAAGGGGAGCTTTCATCCACAGTTTTAGAAATGAGGAGTAAGGATTGACTGTTTTAATCAGCAGATCCACAACAACTTTATTTTTGCACCTGCTTCAGTAGGAAGGTTAACACTAGGGAGTGAATGATTCGTGCTCCCTGTGCTCCATCTAAATTTACATGCGGCAACTTTAGTGCTTAACGGTGCATGGTGCTTACGCTAGAGATTGGGACAAGGTCCAAGACAGCCTCCTGGATCCCTGACTTAGTCTTTCACTAATCCTTTCTCCCTCAGAGGCCACAGGCAAGTGAGTGACTGAGTGATAGAGTGAGAATTGAAAGTAAAAGCCGGCAAGAGTGAGTGACCATGTAGAGATGTTGGAAAAGTCCCCTCAGTGTAGCTTTTAGGCAGTGCCAAGAGACATGAGCACAGCTGCAACGGTCGCTTGTCCAGTATGCTGCTGTTTTCTGTTCTGGCAGATAAGCCAGAGTCCGTCTTTGTTTACCCAGGATACGTCCAGGATACATATGTGAACAACCCCATTGTTGTCCTTTAGAGATTGCTGTTTTGGTGGTGGTGTTTGTTTGCTTGTTTATGAATGCAGCCCTGTGTGTTTGCTTAGATCAGGCCATTAGATGTGGATCTGCTTTGATGCAAACAGACAGCTCTGAATCCACTGAGCTTGAGTAATTGGACCTTGTGGGGAACATCAGTCCCATTTTTTGGCAAATACACACACTCATGACAACACTCACTCACTCACTCATATCCACACGCTGCTTTCCCATAATATCACTCATTGTTGCATTTATCAGATAAAAGCCCGCCTGTTGTGAGATCAGAATAAATGGCTTTTTTGGAGGGAGATTTTCCTCTTTGCCAGTAAAAAATCTTGAGCAACAGTCGGGGTCAAGTCAGACTCTAGTCAGGTAATCAGAAAGAGACATTTCTGAGATAAGCCGCAGTCTAGACCGAAGCGTGCTTTATTCTCTCAGCAGGGGAAGCAGCATCTGGCGAACAGTTTCCACTGTTAATTTTCACCCTAGCGAAACATTTGACAGAAACATGTTATACGGTCTGCAATCTCTGGATGGCCTTTATTATTTTCAAACTAGGTCATCTGCAACTCTTGACATTTTGCAGTTTCTTAACCAATTTGTTTGCTGGTGTAAGGTGAAAAAAATTGCTGTTTCAGTCTTGGCCACTTACGCTACCATCAGTGCATATAAATTGCGGGTTTTTAAGTGCGGTTAAACCAAGCTAAAAATAGGTGATTGACTCCTTTCCTATGCCAAGAGAGTTTGTTTTTCCTGTGTATCGCTTTCCTGATGACGGACATGATAACAATAAAACGGGAAAACAGGGAACCGTAGAAAGGAGCAGATCATATGCCTCATCAGGCTATATCCAGAAGAGGTGAAAAATTGAAAACGTTGCTGGAAAGGCTTGTGCAGTGAAACAGACACCAGTGGAAATGGTGTTAACATCTCTTACTTGAATAAGAGATGATTGAACTGAATCATGTTGAAGTGCTGCTTCATCAGAGAGGGATGGAATAAGTATTTACAATCCAGCGTCCTTAACTTCAACTCACTTCATAGCAGCGCTTCAAAACAGGGTTGAAAACTAGCGTGTCCACCCAGGCACTGGAGCTGATAAACACCTGTCAGGCACTGGAGCTGATAAACACCTGTCAGTAATGCAGTCATTTGATGCATGGGTAAATACGATTGCTTCCATTTATATTTATGACAAAGCCAGATGTTTAGTGGGTGTAAGTGGGTTTTTTGTCCAGTGTGACATGGGTGCTGTTGTTTATTTGAACCACATAGATGCTACAAGATGGGAAAGATCTTGAACAGTATGTATTTTTTGTGTTTTGATGCAATTTGAAAGGTTAATAAAATAAACTTTCTCTTATCACATTTGAACTTTGAGTCATCAACTTGCTCAGTTTTTTAAAATGCAGTGGAGGCATGTTTTATCCGCTCTCGCCCTCATAAATGGCAGGCGTTACCATGTCTGTTTAACACGATCAGTCATGCTGTGCTCTTTTTGAACAAGATGTTCTTTAATCAAGATATTCTCTATGGTCATGGTATGAACCAATAGGCTGCAAGTCCTGCCAAAAGAGAGAATAAGAAATTGCGTTTGGCCTTTTCTGATAAACTTATCAGATTTGTGAAATGAAATAATCAAAACAAAGTTTGATTGTAATCACAGATGAATTGATAAAGAAAACACTGTTTTGTATCAAATGTTCATCTGCTCTCCAAAAAAACAGTTGCACACATACCTTTTAATTAGCAAGTCATTGACATCATATTGATTATGTTTTTATATGTGCTCAGTACACAGTTGACGTATGAATTCAAGGAATTGTGATAACACTTTTTCCAGAGCAGAAGTTGACATGGAGTTCATCCAGATGTCATGAGGGTTTATTCTGACCCAATTCCCTGCTCTGTGACCTTTGAAATTGCTTTAAGTTCAGATGAAGTTGACTTTTCATTACTCCTTCCTCCCATGCAACCCATAACTCTGGACAGCGACTGGGGGCTAAAAAGATGGGACTGTTCTTGCCCGTAACTTTAATCTGTTCATCCATAATGGCTGTTGTATCTAATCCTGCATCGTTTCTTCTCTCTCTTTCATTGTTCACATCCCCTCTCATTTTCCCACTTTCATATCTTTGTATTTTTGTATATTTAACATCTGTTGGTCTCCATCTCCCACATCTGCTCCATAGTAGGAGTAGTAAGTACTTGGACTCAATTTCGGTCTCATTTATAATAATTACGAGCCGGACTGTTTAGATTTAAAGCAAAGAGACTCATACTAGCCTCCCTTTTGTGTTTTTTTCTTTTGTCACTCATTTGCATGTGTATGGCATGTTTGTCATTGTCCTTTTGGGAAAATATATAAATTCATATTTTTTATAGCAGGAAAGTCTTAAACTGATGTTTGTGAGAAGTGATTTACATTGGAAACAAGTTCATTAAAAAGGACACTCTTTTTCTCTCCTATATGTGATCATATTAGTATTTTCTTTTTTGGTTTTATGACCAAATTCTTTTGATCATCATTTGGTGAAGATTGATACTTGATACTTTAATAAGGGTTTGACCTGAGGTGCTAGTTAATGTGTCTTTGTCACTTAGAGATTTATATTGAAACCATGGTGGTGTGAAGCCCTTAAGGCTTTTAAGTGGTCTCGTTGACAAGAAGCCAAAGTCACATCAGAGAATAACACCACTGCACTTTCACTTCGGCTTGGCTGCCGGTTCCATGTCAATAAAACTCTATGGGTTCAGGGCAGTGTCCAGTACAACATGAACTAACGGTTTGTTTAAAGAGTGGCGTCATCTGGCCTTGTGTCACCATTTGAATAATGTACTCCACCAAAAAACCAATTGTTATTTACATAATTGAAATCTGCAGCCCGCAAAAACTTGCACTGTACAATCCAACAATCTAAGATTATCTAAATAAACTATTTTCTACTGTTTTAGTACAATTTAATAAGCTTCTGGTGAGTGAAAATGGTTGTGATGCAGTTCCTATGAAGGACTGAAATTGCCAAATCAGGACATTTTGAAGTTTAATATTAAACTTCATAATCTAAAATGACTGAAATAGCTAACTACAGTGGGAATATCAAAATGTACTGATACCGATATATCTCAGATAGACCAGTGTTATTTCGGAGGTCATCTGTTTTCTGTTATGTAGGAGGTCAGCAACACAACAGTCTAGCATTATTCAATTGTTCTGTCATTACAAATCTGAACGTCCTACTGACCAATTAAGCATTGTTTTTGTTGGCTATGCTTTATCCCGAGAGACCTGATCAGGCATGTAAATGAATGTGTCTGTGCTGAGAAGCAGTGGGAAGTAGGAGGTAATGGTCTCTGTGTTCACCTTGTTTGGCCTCTGTGTTCTCTGATCGATCAGCTTTACAATAACAAACAAAAGTTCCTGAATAAAGTGCCCATTAGCTGTTGTACAATGAGCTGATCCTTTCTCCCTATTGATTTCTCATTGTCAGGGCTTTTGACAGAAAGCAGAGTGTTATTGTTGGCCTTTTAGATGAAGTCTGGCTTCATCAGACTGTTGAGGAATGGTGATGACAGATTTGTGAAGACACATTTGAGCTTGAAGGACAAAGAGTGTACATTCATTAATTTAATTGACTGATTAAGCTGCATTTCATTTAATGGCTGTTGACCAGCCACTGTGCATGATTTAGAACAAAGAAAATTGCAGTATTTGTTTATACTCATCTCAAAGCATCATCTCAATATTTGACAAACTGTCAAAAGATTTACAGTACAGCCTTAAGAGTCACTATAACTTTACAGGCTAGGGCTTCAAATATTCTAGGACTCTGTGACAAAATCAAACATTTATATTCCACAAAATATAAATATACTTAAGTATGTTGATTAATAGTTATTATGAATGTGAATATAATGCCTAAGTGGTAAATAATTATTATGAATGTGAATAAAATGTGAATGAATAAAATAAAAGTGGGTAAAGGCAAGTATTAGATCAAGTAGAACAGTCTGTTAAGTTTAGGATTTTACATCACTCTACTGTAATGCAGCGTTTAAAACCAGGAAAGAAAACAACACACATACTATATCATAATATAACGTTATCCCAAATCTAAAACAATAACCTCATATAATTATAACCATATAATATTGATGTATTGTCCCAGCTCTACCACCGGTTAACACAACATGTAGCGTTCCAATAACTACATAATGGCAAAATCTGTACCTCTGGGGTTCATGTCTACATTATTCCAGAAACCAAAAAAGGGTTTTTTCTTGTCACCTGATGAAAGTTGGGCTGCATCTATATTATTACATCTTTTGCTGTTTCTTTTATTGGCAGTTATGTTTGGGATTGTGGGACGGACTTTATTACAGCCCTGGTACAGCGGGCACGTGGGACCATGAGATGGCAGCTTTATGAGACCCTGTATTGATATGATGGCCGTTTGCAATTTGTTTATTGTGGAAATTCATCTTGCAATAACATGAAAAATGAAAACATAGTTCTGCAATTCAGCTGTCTTGGGGTGCTGAGGGTCTCATGCAAGAAAACGCTGGTGAGGGATGTTCCCACTTGATAACCCCAATGACTCACTCACCCTGAGGCTCAAGTGGGTGAGTGCAAGATGTATTTGATTCTCTTGTAGTGTTACAGATTAATGCGAGTGGAGCCTGGTGTGTTCTACTGTTTCCATTTACATGTAAACTCATTATTATATTAAATGCAAATCTCTCAAGAGGTAGCAGTACAATATATCCTGTGCATTGATCTATGCTCAACCATGACCTCATTTGTCTAGAATAAGTATCGTACAATTCAATACTGGTTAATTTGGCAATGACAAATTGTTGATTATAATTCTCTGTATCCAATCTTTAATAGCCTAGTATTGAGTTTGATTCCCTCTCTATAGTTTTCATAAGCTAATTTCTTAAACATACTTTTTTTCACACTGGTCGAGCTTTGCCAATGCTTACATTGCAGCTATTACTCCAGCTTAGTGTGCCTGTGAGTGGCATGCATGTTAATTGCGGTAATGAAGGTCACCCAGAGGAGCAGCTGGAGTCCTTCTCTGTATCTACAACAGTCCCTGTAGGGGAAGTTGGTGCCCGGCAGGAACCTCACCAGGACACGGAAAAACACCATATGCTCCCCACCCACCGCCTCACACCTTTCTCAGGACTAGCACTGAGAAAGTCAATCACAAGGTGCACAAGATATGTGAGACATTATGAGTTCTCCTGTCCAAACTAGGATAAAGTGCACTAAAGGTTTTTTTCACTGATAGCAGGCCGAAAGACTCTAAAATAAACTCAAAGTAACACAGTGCTAAGATACTGAAGATGTTATGAAGCGGGCATGGCTAGAACACTGAGATTGATTTGTTTTTCCTGATTCTCCTTTCCACCTGATAAACAGTATGTTAAGATAAGTTAATGTTGTAGTGGTTTCTAACACATCTCCTTAAAGTAGCCAGGGCCATCATGTAGTCACTCCTGCAAAACTGTTTGAGAGCACATTCAAGTGTGCTTCTTATTTCCATCCATTTAATGGTACTTTAAGTACTGTGTTCAACTCTATGATAGACGTAGCAATGATAAAAATGGCTCATCAGAATAAACTAGACAGGTCACTTAAAAGTGAGAAGATTATATCGTAGATGGTGGAGCTCAGTACAGACTGTCTTTTACAGGGATTCTTGCCAAAATCACATCTAATAACTGTTTTTGTTGTTGTTGATCTTAATATATCTACTTGACTCTAAAACATCCTCTTGTAGTTGGTGCACATTTTCATTGAAGATGTGCTGTTGCTGCTGGTTGAATCACCACCTTTAGAATCGTTGGGAGGTCCAGCTTTTCAGAACAAAGGGAACATCAGAGATTCCATTTTCACCAACAGACCAGTACCTTCTTTTGTGCTCTTTCTCATTTCAGTTCAACTTGTATATCTTTCTTCATGTCCTCCTATGCACAAATTTGGGGGTGTAACTCTATGTGGTGCACACATCCATTATAGATCGCTCAGTTGCCTCTCGTTGCTGTCTGGTTGAAAACCATTTATCCCCAAAATGCCAGCTTTTCACAAAGTAAGAAAAACAACGTTGTTTTGAGGAAGGTGACAATGTATTTCTGAGGTAAGCCACAGGATTTGAGTCAGTTTGGAGGATGTCTCAGCCTGTACTCCTTCCATGTAATCTGGAAATGCACAAATCAAAACATCCTTGAAATTCATGGATTTACCGGACAGCACTTGCAATGTGTAATGGATGACAGCTTGGCAGAATACAGAATAACTTCTATGAAATGCAAAGGAAGATCTGCAAGTTTAATGGTTATTCATATTGAACAATCTTCAATTTTGCACCCTCTTTACCTGTACTTGGCAGCAGCCTTAAGGCTCTACAATTGGGGTTGTTTAGATTTTAATTACTGAACACCAACATCAGATATAATATGTTAATCTCTGTTTGGATTATGTATGATTGGTGTATTTTATGGGCTACACAGTCTCCTGACTACAGATCAGCTCCAGGTGCTTATGTAATTGAGCGCATATAGTTTGTTTTCAGTTCAAATTAGGTGCAGCTCTGTCATCTTGTGCAAATTGGTGTGCATTTAAAGTAAAGTGCATGCAGAACCAAATGCAATCTTCCAAAGAGAAGTTTGAAGTTTGGCATTCATCAGGATTTAAAGGTTAGACAGGATGAGGGCTGGCACGTTGGCATCTCACTCTCTCCAGGCAGCTGTGTGGCTGAACAACCTGGTGACAGCAGACTGCAGGGATTCCAGTGGTCTGCTGTTGAGACTTCCTCTGTCGGACACTGGGTGGGCTCTGCTCTGGTATTTCACATTAAGGGCATGTCTGAGCACCCCTGCTGGCTCCCTGACAGTCTCATGTCAGTACAGACTGCGCACTAGTGGGAAGCCAAACACACACACACACACACACACACACACAGACATACACTGAGAAGAAAATGTGTATAGACATTTTTCTCATATTTATACTGAAGTTAAAGATGATGTCAGAGAAGCCGTTTAAAAGCATTTTCTGTTTTAGATTAGCTGGTCGAAATCTCTTATCACACTTGTCAAAATTCTTATACAATCACACTGCTCGACTTTCACAAGATGAGCTGAATTGATGATTTAATTATTTTCTCTTGAGCTTAACACTATACTAAAGACGGAAGGAATGGAAGAATGATATCATAGTTTAGTATCAGTCTGACAACCCCCAGCTGTTTTCCTGCGCTGGAACATCATTTATTGGAAGACCAGATGGAAACCCACTGACTGTAGGAACAAAGGAAACTTTTCCTGCATGTTTGTGATCCATCCTGTCAGAATAGCAATCTGTGCCCTTCACTGACACTGTTTCAATGTGTGTATGAAAAGCCCCCAGGGTAAGCCTTTCCCGTCTTTTCTCATACAGTCATTACAGTGTAACTTGTTCTGATCCATCAGCGTTGGGCTTAAGCTCAAGATATGGCACATCACAGGAAAATATGCTATGTGCCTACCTTCAGGGAATTTTGCCCTCAAACTGTCCAATGTGAGGATCAATATCAGTTTAATTTTTATCCATGCAGTCCAGAGATTGGTCCAGGATGTGTTTAGCATTTATTAGATCACAGATGTGAGCAGGGGTATCCAGCTGCACTGCAACAAATCCAAAACTGCATTATACACAGTACAAAAAATGGTTTTCTGTAGCTGTGGGTGATTGGGGAGATTCCTCTCATCTTTCCTCAGTACATTGAGCATAAGCAAGTTCAAATGTGTGACTAAAACACTTTTGGAACTGCCGAAAAGCATTTTATGCACACATGACAGTTTTCTGCCTTTAAGCTAAGCTTGGCCAACCCCATCTACAACCTACAGTATAGTACCTCTGTACCACATGTGCAGAAATCTAATTCATATTAATAGATTAATATTAGTAAAGTGTATTTCCTAAATTGCTTGAGTTCTTTTGAAACAAGTGATGGACCCTAATATTCAACTCTTCCAATATTCGAATGATGTATAGGTATTCGATATTCAATCAGCCACACAGGTGTCCCTAATGAGCTGAGTGACTGAAAACCAATGTAAAAATCCAGTGAGTGAGCCAGTCGGACTAATTTACGTCTTGAGGAAACTATTGATCTGGTGTTCAGGTTTGTTATTGTTGACATTGCTTTTTTCAATATTTAAGTCCTTTCGGGTCATTTGTTCTAGCTGCTTATTGCACTCTCTTAAATAGCTTAAACCCAAACCTCACTATTACATAATATTACATCATACGTCAATCGATATAACTAAATGAGACTCGGTGAAACTGAGTGTCTTTTAGGTGTACCATCTCGTTTGCTCATAGATGCGGACCCTAGACTGCATTTATTCTTTAGATACGTCTGCTGTGACCATGATCATAAACTCCACGAGGCGAATACAGGTTATGTTACAGAGGCATGTGTCAAGCTGAACCCTGGTTGAATATATTACTACACAAATGTTTTCCAAATGTACAATCGTACGTGTTTATACGGTTAAATCACCCTCTCTTTGTTCTTTCCCATGACCGCTTTGTAATGAGTACTGAATAATTCATCCTCCTCTCCAAATGTTCAGGACTAATGGATTTCAGACAAGAGTAAAGGCTGAAGGAAAGGTGAGTGTTTATAACATTGTAAATTAAGTGACTATCGTGGCCTGCAAATTTGGGATAACCATCCACTATTCACTTGATTTTACTACTGAACAAATCATTTTGGGATCCACCCCTCAGTTAATCATCGATTTCCAGGTTGATACAATACACATGTGCCTTACTAACCCTTTAATTGCACACATCTGCACCGCTGAATCATTTTTGAGATCCGGTTATGTCATCTGTGTTATCTTAAGATAAGTTTTGTGATTGTGGACAGCAAATGTGGGGCTGCTATGAGGGGGGAAAATATTTCCAGCAGAGGCATAAAATGACATCCCCAGGGTCCAGTTGTGGCCATAATCTTAGCTGTATAGCTTTAGTTAGTGAAGAGAAAATATTCCACGTTGCTGGAATTAAAAATGCTATCATGATAACTCCTGGGTTTGTTGTTGTTCCTTAAGGAGCATACATAATGGAACTTTCGGTTCTGTGCAAAATGATGTTTTTGTAAATGTCATTTGTGGCCCAGATGACTATCTTCATGACCTTGATCATACTTGTGGTCTAGATGTCTGGGGAGGCTTATGCTCCTCATGGGCGCTTGTCACCGTTTTAGTAGACTGATAGATTCTCTTTACTATCCCATCCCTCTTTGGTGACATGCCACATCTATCATGATCCCCAAAAACTTTGCATAAATCAAAAGCTTAAAGAGTTGCTGCTGCTGTGTGGATCAGCATACTTGAAACTGAGCAAAAGCTTGTCTGATCATGATCATGTTATCATGGTAAGGATGAGTTGGAGGTCATTTTTTAAGCATGTGCCTTTCCTTTTAACTTTCCACGTAACTACAATTCTTAAGATTATTTAAAATGATACAAAGATCCCAGTTAAGTTTATCGTTTCAGTGCACAGCAAAAGTTGATTGTTTTACTGTAACTGTTAACTGTTGGTCAGGCTCTACAGTTTGACATGTTTCTCATGTAGGTAATTTAAGAGATAACTGATAACAATATATAGGATATTGTTATAGCACTTCAGATAATCATATCCATCCCTGCTGCTCATGAAGCAGGGGTCCCGACTTAACAGTGACAACCTGTTTAATCAAACTCAAAACATTTTGTATAGGTTTATATTATATTGACCTCGCTCCTTAACCCTGTAATCCTTAGAAAGCATCAGATGGGGCTTTAATCCTGTCTGAGTACAATACATACGTGGTTTGAATTGTGAATGTAGCCATTATCCAGTCCATAACATATATTGACACACACACAAGCAGCAGCACACACTCTCAACCACAAGATGTAACTCTGTTTTTCAGTATATGATAAGATGTTTTCCCTTTTGAAACAGAACAACAAGCAAATGCCAACGCTTTTTTCAAGCTTTAATCTTAGGAAAAGTAGACAGTGTGTCAAAGCTGAAAGAACAAAGCATCCTGCAACAAAGTACTGCACGGTGCAATCATTTTCTCTGCTATTCAAAAAATGCCTTCAGCTGGTATAGTCCCAAAAATATATTTTCTCTGACTTGACCCATCAGAGCCATGACGGTGAAACTTGTCCGTTTTCTTAAGGCTTTCTTAAAAGCTATAAGCAATATTTATCCTTGTATAGTTGAATTGAGTTTGGCCATATTAATATCTGTCTCTCCCTCCATATTAAATGCAGACAGGGCTTCAGTAAACCTCATCTAAAAAGGAACAGATGGGCCAGGAAATGAGATCTGGAAACAAGCCTGAACTGTATTGCTTTGATTCCCTGTTTGATTTCACTTTGTGGACTTAAGGTAGAAATTACTGGAATGACTCACTGATGGTATTCAATCCAACTCTGTGAAACTTTTCAGCAATAGTTGTGAACAATTTCAGATATTGGGATATTAGATGAATTATTTGAGTAGTAGAATTGTAAGTTTTTATTCAGAGATTACTGACATGAAGGAACCAAAAAGCCAGACCACCCAGACCAGAAATAAAAACTTCTGTATTGTTAAAGTGACCATGCTTGATGGAGGATAATGTTACAGAAAGTTGGATTTAGTTTGAAAGGAAGTGTTGCATAATAAATGAGCAATTTTGAAACATTTCCTATTGAGGATGTTTCAGGATGTAGACAGACAGGGAGTGTACTGTATGCCTCTTTGATGAACAACATACTTGACTTCTTCTGAAGCATCACACACAGGTTGTCAGTAACCATTTCTTTCTAATACTATGTGACCCAGGTTTGACACAGAGGTTTAAGGATTTCCAGGCACATGAGTTTAGGTCATCCTGAAGAAGTAAGTGTTGAGGAATGCTCTTTGTTTTGACCGTTGAAATAGCGGCGCATGCTATTGCGTGATGATATCCAGATTAGGTTGTTATGAAGTCTTGTATTCATACTCTCCAGAGTTTTGGCACTTACAACAGGGTTTGTATGCATTTCATCTCTTTCCAATCCAAGCTGAGAGATTGCCCTACAAAATGTAATGACCTGACATCATCTATCTCCTTTTTTTGTCTCTCATTCATTTATTTCTGACTTTGTCTTCCTTTTAAGTTAAACATGAAAATCTCAAAATGCCAGACAACAAACAAAGAAACCACAAAAACATGTCGCTTTGAGCCTGGTGGAGTCATGCAGAAACAATCAGTTCAGGTCTTAGATGGCCAACAGGGACGGTAGACAGATTGGTGTTAAATTCGTCCCAGAGCATCACAGCAGGGGGGGAGCTTCAGGTTGGTGCCCCACTGTAATTAAATATTTCCTTGTATCCGTGGGTTCTGGCTCTGAAGGAATGTCTACTATGTGGGCTGGGGCCTAGCCTTGAATAGCTGGGTTATTAAGTGCTCCATGGAGCACTGGGTGATGGACGAGCTCAAGGGGTCTTAATGTGGAATATAGGCCTCACAAGAGACCTTGTGTTTTCTCCCAGGATGTGCAGTGGAGCAGGAAGCAAGATGGAAAAGGGAAACACAGTAGCCTGCCTCTGTCGAAAGTGTGATTGGTTTCTTTGCCACTGTATTTGATGATGATGACTTTCATTCCTTGGTTTCTCTTCATAGGACTCTGAGATGTATTGCTTGTTTTACATTGTGATTAGTACTGTTGGTCTGAAGCTATTTATCACTTGCTATATGAGAAAAAAATACCCTGCATTTTAATCGGGTCCGAACAAATTTAAAATGACATGCAGTCAAAAGAACATACACTAGCTCATAGTGAATTTTCAGACTTAAGACTTGGTGAGTTTATCATTAGGCAATTTTGTGTTGACAGCTGCTGGGGAGGTTGAGGCCTTCATGAAGCCAAATTCTTTCAACATTCATTGCCTCAGCTTTTTCAGTAGCTTTTGTCCCACTTTAACCTTATCTCCCACCTGACCTTTACGCTCAGTTTTTTCTTTCTCATCTTCTTACTGACTGCTACTGTGATTTATTTTACCAAAAGATAACTTCAGTCTTCCTGTTACTTCATTAATCAACTCCTCAAGCTGCACTCTTCACCTCATACATCAAGGGAAAATGTCACAGTGATCAGTAGCGTGTTTGCACTGTATCATGAGCTGTCAGCAGAGCATCTCATCACCCCATAACCAAAAAAATGTTGCTGTCTCACCATATTACAGTTCAGATTTGAAACTTATGATTAAAGCCAAGTCAAGTTTTCTGTGATCTCAGTGGAGGAGATCCAGAAGGTGAAGGAAACTAGATGGCTTGGATCACATTTCGATACATTTATTTAGATTGAAAAATATGTTTGTGATGTAGAGAATTATTATAGTGTCATAACATACAGATAGTATACATATCATACCTGTTAAGAAAAGTTGTGAAATTCATGTCAATAAATGGACTTGTTTAACATTGAGTTCCACCTCATTCTTTAACTTAATAATTTCCGAGCAGCTTTGATTTGAACAGAACTTAAAGGCACTCTAGTGCCTCAAATGAGGGTTTTCATTTTGAGAGGCTGACGCACATGATTTGTCAAGCTTTCAGAATCCTTTTAATGTGTTGTCCTTGGGTGAGTGTTATAATTGGATGGATAACAGATGTGACTGGAGGCAAGAGGCAGCTATGTTTTAAAAAGCTCATTTGGGTTTTGAATTCTTACTGTTTTTAAAGGGGCTTGGATGAAAGACTTTCAAAAGATCGTCAAAGACAAAAGCTAGTTATATTATGAACATGTGGGTTGAACATGGTATGAATACGAGGTTATATTAGTGTCACCTGAGTGATAGTTATGATAATTGAAATTCAGGCTAGTTCAGTTTTATTTAATGTGAATATAAGTACTTTTTCAACAATTATTCCTAATCTCCTGATGGTGTAGTCATTTTAACAGCCAGTAGCAGTACCCCATGCATGTTCCCACTGTGAAGGTTTACAGCTATTAACAGCGGTGCATGATTGTTTATAGGGGTTATAATTTATAAATACATAATCAACAATCAAACACACTCCAATGCATGAGGAATTTTTCCTTGTGACATCTTGCTCAATTGCCATCCAGCCGTGACAGACAACTAGATCTGTAAAATATTCAAATTAGTACTTTGTGAATTTGTGAAACGGGTCATCTAAAAGTTCACTGAAATTTGGCTTTGATTATAGCAAAACTGTGAAAGTTACTTCTGCTGCTTGCTGATTAAAAATCTTTTTGTGGAATTAAGATGTTTAGGCGTTGGGGATTAATGCTGGCTTGATGAAAATCAGATCAGAAGCTGATATAAATCATGCAATAACTTTTATAGTAACTAGGATTTCATAAAACTGCTTTGCTAAAGTCTGTAATAAATAATTTGTTGTTGTATGTTTTGCACAATGCTCCATTGTGTCTGTGCTGTCGTGTTAAACTAATGGTGTCTGTATCTGTTGTGTGAGTAACTTGTCCCCTCCCGAGGGTTGAACGAAGCTGATCTCTATTCTATAGCTATTATTCGCCATGGTATGCACTCCCTTTTACTATCAGTGCCTTGCCACTGCCTGAGTGTTATCCCATCTGAGGAGCCTTGTACACAGCAGGCACTGTGTTTTCCAACCCCTGAATAGACTGTAGAGACCTTTGTTCCGGGGTGGTGCTGCTAGTCTAGCCACTGCCGTGGTTCATTCCAGTGACAGCTTCTTTCTGACGATAACAGTGTGTTCCAGCGCAAGCAGAGTGGGAGCAGCTCTAAAATGGACCTGTAATCATAGACTCAGACAGAGAAAAGTGTTAGACGTGCCCTCAGACGACAGCTCTAATAACAAGCTGCACCATTCAACCTGTGAGGCACAGTCTGAATGTTTACCTTGCAGGATAGTGTCCTTGCTACTAAGGTACTAGACTGTTCTCTAATCCAGAAACACAACAGGCTATCATTTCAGGTTGTTGTTGTTTTTACCTCAGGAGATGAGGTTGTGAAGTATGTTGTGTGCTACGTCATCTATGTAGTTGTATTCAGTTATTACTGCCAGGTTAGTCGAAGTCTTTTCTTAGAAGACATGAATTAATCTGAACTTTCCTAAATGTACACAAGGTACATTTATTGCATGTGCATGAGGCTGATAATGATTATTCTGTTTAGTTTGGCCATACATATATGAGCTCTTCCTTTAGGGCATTTTTGGCCCTCAGCCAGTCCAAGCAAACAACAACTGTCTTAATGATATCCACCTGACACTGAATCTAGAATCACAATTTCATGTGAACCGCCCTCGCTTTTCTGTCCCCGTATGAACCAGGCCAGGTGCCAGCTCCTGCTTCTCAGGTGTCTTTTGTGCCATGCAAATGAGATTGCCATGGTAACTGTGTCTCCTTAATGTCAGAGCACAGAGCTGCTTGACTGCAAACTGAAAGGGTCTGATTTGTCAAGAGATCCTCAGCCCACCTGGCTGAGATAGAGACTGTGAGATGCTTCTTTGAAGAAGGACAGATGCGAGTCATATGATTAAAAACATCTTTTATGCTTCACTAACAGGTCATCCTTAAACTGTAATCCGAAATTGTAATATATATCTGTTTAGCAACACAATCACAGATTGCAGATGTAGCACTTATTAAAGTTTCGTATTTGCATTTCCAGATCCCTGGAGTCAGATATCTTCCAACACACAGGAATAAATGAATTTAATGTTCATCTCCCTATAACCTCTGTTGTTAAGAGTCCGTAATTGGTGTATAAACATACAACCACTGATAAAGAGTATACAGCAACATAGCTGTTTACATCTAAATTGATAGTTACATCCATCATAAAATCCTCAGTGTGTTATAAAACATGTATTGACTATTTATATATAGTCATTTGAATAAGAATGTAATATTTCAAGAAAGCTCTGAAATATTTTCTTCAAATTTGGCACAAATGTCAACCGGGACTCAAGTAAGAACTACTGATATTTTGGTGGAAGCAGCAAATCCGTAACAAGCTTAGGGTTTACATTTTTACCTTTTAAACTATTCATGGATGATAAAAATGGTTGGAAATTTAATTTCTTTTGATTGACTAATCAATTAATTGATTAATTGTTGCGGTTCATATGCCTATGCTTGTGTACCCATCTATGGTATACAATCCTACAAAGTTCTGTCTGAATTACTTATTTAGTCACTGCTTCTTTTTGTGTGAATCTTGGAACAACAGGTCATTACAACATGGTGCCTCTCTGACTGTACAGTTACACATCATCTCTCATATCTGATGTTATCGTCTGTTATTCTGTGGATTCGATTTTTCATATCTCCTCTCAGATGGCCCATTCTGCTGATTCTTATCATATTTCTGGCATGTGGAGTTAAGATTTTTGAGAAGCATCAATGTTGACATGGAGATTAAATTGTATTATGTAAGAGAAAGGAAGTTATTAACGTTATGCCCATGCCGGTGGTCCAAGCTCCAATATTTTTGCATGAATTCCACAGTTTTTCCATACTTGCTATGGCATTGGTTGTACTGGATTATATTTGTTTTCATAATCCTTTATCCAACACTTGTATGCATTCATAATCGACAACCTGCACACTTCTCACATGATCATTTATGTTGTTACTGCATTTGCTAAAACCCGCCCTAGCGCCCACATTTCTCTTTTAACAACCACAGCTATGATAATATTTCCTTGAGGGAAAGCTGATCCTGAGAGCGTTTCCTCTGTGATGTCCGCAGTCTGCGAAATGGTACAGTACGAGCTTCCCTTCAGGCCGCAGCACTCGAGCACAGCCAAGCACAACAAGGGACTGATCCACTGGAGGAAGTGAGAGCATGTCACCATCAGAGCATGAGAAAGGGGCAGGGCAGGGACCCCTGCATGGCCTTCCTCTGACAGCATGCATGAAAAACAATGGCCTTGGCAGCCTGTCAGTGGTAGTGGTCTTACCTTGTATCTAGATATATTATGTAGCCAAGTGGTGTTTGCACATTCTCATAAAGTTTATTATGCTGTACCATTGTGTTCAGGGTGTGAGTGCTCTGAGTGAAGCAAGTCAGAGAAGTGTGTCCTGTTACTTTCACATTTGATCCACTTCAGTTCAAGTACAGGGAGGGAAAAATGTTTCTTCATCCATCTTTGTATCTTCACACTGTACAAGACTTCAAGCTCAGTGAACATAATCTCTGCTCACCAATTACTCATTAGAATGAAACGGTATAAAAAATGTATCAAACTGTCGTTTTGACCAAAATTATCCCAGTTATCAACATAACTTTGTAACTGTTAAAACAACTATTTCACCCCTAAACATTTAACATGATAATATTTAGTAACCTAACAGTACTGCTGGGTTTTTTAATGAACGAATTATGCTGGTAGACTAATCAGCAAAGGGTGAAATCCTCAGACACATGACCCATACTGCAGCAGTAAAACTAAACAAAACAAACAAGTACAAGGCCCACTGCCCTTAATCGTGATCAAATTCACTACTTGACCACTAACTTTGGTTGATGCAACTGGTCACTATTTCACTCCAAGTATTGATTGGAATTACATGGAGGAGTGGTGTTACATGGTGTTTGGAGTATTGTCTAGTTTAATATTAGTTTAGTTGAACTGTGTTACAAGATGCAATCTGGACAACACACTTACTGTGAAACTGGATATTAAATATTGATATAATGAGGTATAATGTCATAATGCCATAATGCCAGATGATGTGAAACAAATATCCTCCTCCCTTCTATTATTAGTTGGTGTATCCCAGCTTGCCTCTATCATTTTATTTGTTTGATAATTGCTTCTCTAATTTTTTTTCTCTGCAGCCATGGCATGACTCAGTGGTTAAATTTAACATGAGAGCTTCTTGAGGTGTCATTCAGTTGAAGGGCCTGAGTATACATTTCCTCACAGTCCCCTCCTTGATTGTCGTTTCAGTAAAGCCAGCTCCTCTAACTTTCGGTAATCGTTTAATATGCAGGGGAGCAACTCAGACAAAGTGGGAGTCAACAGCTGAATATGAAATTGATTCGAGAGGCTCAAAGGTGTCTGGCAGGTTGATTAAGACCTCAGTGTTGATGCGTTAGTGATTTTGCTCCACTGCCGAGAAACTCTTTCACAATTTTCACAGTATTCAGGTGTCGGTGTCATGTCATACTTTTATTAAAAAAAGATAAATATCCAAACAGTCCGCTTAGATTGTTACTAAACGTGAAGTGCATTTTCCTTCCCATGTGAGCCATTGATGTTTTAGTATATTCAATGTTATGTTACTGTTGTAAGCCTTGAGTCCGTGTGATTGTTTTGAAAGCAGCCTCAAAACAGACTTGTGATATGACAAGTGAATATGCTACTGCAGGAACCCCTCAGGCTTGGGTTTTGCTCTCATTCATATGTTTTTTTCATATGTTATCTTGTACCTGAGCTTGGACCTGAGTGGCTGTTACAGTATAGTGTAAGACTGCTGTTACTGTATTTTCAGCTTGTTCCATTTCCCTACTGTGACTGATTGCTCTGCTTTGGGTAAACCTTGCAATAAGCAAAAGAAATACGTTCCTTTTTACATAAACAGTGTGTGCAGGTTAAGCTTTTCACATAGGGCTGTGGGTAGTTATCATTAAAGAAATGCCAAACATTTACTACTGTTTTGTTTTTTGCCTTCAGTGTGAATGTGTAAAATCTGCATTTACTCCCCCGTCATTTGACTCTGCAATAGTCCCAGGTATATATTGGCTATAGCTATGATGAAACCACAACACTCTGGCTTGTTGATACTTTTCCATCTGTGTTTGTTGAAGCAGAGCTTGAACATCATTCAGTTTGTGCTGAGTTTGAAAACAAAGCTGAAGTAAAAGATGTTAAACATCTTTAGCGTGTTTACCCACGTTTAAAAAATCTGCATATACATGCTAATTTGGGTGTAACAGTGGTATAAGAGAGATTGATGGTTCTTCTTGAATACTTATAGTGTGCTTGAGGGAGTCTTTTATCTCTCAGCCACCAGTCCTCCTCTTACCAAGTCAGAGCAATAAAACCCTATTTCAACTTAATCACTTGGGGAAAGTTAGTGGTTCTGTGCTGTAGTCTATCATCTGCCACGACTGTAGCTCAGAGAAAAATTATTCTTGCTGGGAATTGGATGACCTGAGTTTCTTGACTTCTACCCATCAACACACTGGTTCATTACATTCAGCTGTCGTCCTCTTTATGAAATTTTCTGGTTCCGGGAGCTTCTATTAGCCTCCTGTGTGACCCAAGACAGATCTGATCAATCACTTCATCTGTTTGTCATGGCAGTGGCTGTCTGTTTGAATAAAAAATAATTTCTCAAAGAAAAGATAAAACAGAAATGATTGCCAGTCTGCCTGTATTGAATCCGTCTGCATCTGTCTGTCTGTTCCACCTCTCAACCTCAGGCCAGCACCTTGAGTATTAACTGCAGCTGTCTAAATGGATACACAAAACATCTTTCCCCTCTGGGGAGTTTGGTACAGAATATGTCACCTGACGTAACACTCAGCCCTACCTATATTTACAGAATCATTTCCAGGGAAAGGTGTGGTAGATCTTTCACAGAACAAAACTGAACAAAAGGAAAACTGTAACATGGCAACCAGCTGGGATGCACATGATGTTTGGATGGATGAGACCAGTGACAGTGACCCATACACTTCCCTCTTTAGGAGATGACACAATGGCAAATGTGGGAGAGCGGAAGCAGAGGTTCACTGCCGGGGTTAAAAAAGCAACACAGAAGATTTTTGCCTCTGAGAAGTGCAGAGGTCCAGCAGTCCAGATACATGATATAGCTGTGTGCTTTCATTATCTCTATGGAAAGAGTCAAAGTAAGATATCATGAGAACAATAAAGGTTATAATAATAAAACTAAAGGTAATGTAAAGCTGTTGCTTGGCATTGCTAGACTAATTTGCAAATATTTATTAGTCTGGATCCAATCATTTAATGTTTGATTTCCCAGTGTTGTTATGGATTAATGCTGACCAGAATATCTCTGGATGTAATTAGATGGGCCTACAACCAATAAAAGCAACAAAACAAGCACTACAACCAATCAGAGCAACGTGCGATGTAGTGCTTAGCAACACATGCCAGTTTCAGTGATGTTTGGTTTGTTTTTTAAATTACAGCTAAATCACAGCCAAGATTTACCTTAAAAAATGTTTGTGACAACATTTGAGGGAGGAAATTGGCTATGCAGTAAAATAATCCTGATTTATATCTTACCAGCACTGCCTAGATTGACAGTTTGATCTGAGGTTTGTTAGCTTGGTGTGTTGCACTGGACAGACCTGCAGACTGGACACAATTGGAGAATCTGTCAGAGCAAATTAAATATGGGTTTGTGGCACAATGATGATGTCATGGGGTAAGGTTTGGCACTTTACAACAGCTTTATTAGTTACTCACCATGTGGGACAAGCTCTTAGGTCATATATGATGAAACACCTTGAAGAATATACAGGCAACAGTCTTTTTCAGGATTGTGCAGATGTTATCAACCAGTTCATAATGATTGTTATTGCACAACCTCATAAAGCTCCACCCAATAATACCTTATTGCACAGTGTAATGCCACTAGGATTGTGTTCTGGTGTATTTTTCTTGTGTGAATTGTTTAAAAGGCAATACCTCCATGCTTGAATGCAATGTAATTTGTTACCGGTGTAAATGTAGTCTGCACTGTAGGAGAAGAAATAAATCACTCTCGTCAGGTGAAATGAGTTGTGTCCAGCACAGTGTAAAAAAATACTCTGCAAATTGTACTTTGACAAGAACAATATAACCAAGTGTTTATGTTCTCCAAAGCAGTGATGTGGATAAATGTTGCTGAAACAAAACACAAACTCATAGCACAGTATACTATATGTAAGCATATTGCACACATTTTGACAGGATAAATATAAAAGTCCATGTTTACAGGGTTTGTCTGTTCATGGTTAGGCTTTCTTCTCATAGGAAATGTTATCATGATCTCTGTTGCTGTTGGCTCCAAAAGTGAAATGTCTATTGTTAATAGATCCCTTTGTTTCCACCGCCCTCAAAAGGAAGCCTGTACATCTGCTTAACTCCCATCGTGTGACGTGAAGTGTCCAATTATCCTATTCCAAACTGTCACACGTGGACATACAGGCTACAAGTTACACATAAACCTGCAATTTTGGGTTTGTGTTAATCATTTAAAAACACATCTACATTTTCTTTCCACAGTGACAAATAAGAAACCCTCCCACGTATCCATCACGAAGGTGAAGCAGTTTCAAGGATCGTCTGCCTTCATAAAAAGGTCACAGTGGACGGTTGACCAGCTACGGCAGGTCAATGGCATTGACCCGAACAAAGTATGCTATTTCTAGTCTGCTTCAACAAATGCTACTTTTTGGAGCACTTTTAGGTCAACCTGATAATTGCTGATTTAAATGTCTTTAGTCTGATTACTCTCACTCAAGCCTCTCTTCCGCTGGTATTCTCTCCAAGGACAGTCCAGAGTTCGACCTGACATTCGAAAATGCTTTTGACCAGTGGGTTGCCGGCTCGGCAGGAGAGAAGTGCACCTTCGTCCAGATTCTTCACCACACCTGCCAGCGCTACAGCTCAGCGCGGAAACCAGAGTTCATCAACTGTCAGTCCAAACTGCTTGGGGGTAAGACGGCTAATGAACAAACTCTGCCAACTGTCCTTCATCAGTATTTCTATTTAGAACAGAGTGACTCTGAGATGCCAGAGTTGCCGCTGTCTCACTGTGCTGTAAGCCAGTTTGAATCTCATTACGTATGATGACAACCAACACCTGCTGTGTTTGAAAATGCATGTTTCTACCTCGTACACAGCATCTGTTGAGTGCTCTGCTGAAGTGAGGTCAATGAGGATGTCCAACAAAATACATCAGCTGTGAATCAAAGCAGCTGTCACAGATGAACTAGTTTAAAGCACAGATAAATACCCAGTGCAACACTCAATAATTATGTTTCCTTATTTATGTGATGTTGACACGTTTCATTGTGTGCCTGGAGTGGTTTGAGACTCATCATTTTTCAACTGTTTTCCACTTTTCATAATAACAGTAAACATCACAGTAAGAGCTGTAACATGCCCTTAATTATTGACACTGATTATATCTGTTAGACTGTGTGGAAAAACAGTCAGTTGAAAGCTAACCCCTCCCTTTGAAAATAATGTTCATTTCATGCCCAACTAATAAGTAAAGACAGGCCCAACAAACAAGTCAAAACATAACAAATTCCCAAATGTTTTCAGCATGAAAAGTGTAAATGCAAAACCATGTAATTGGTCATTTCCTGCCTGCAGATTGTGTGTTTGTTGTTACCCAGGAGGCGAAGAGCTCTGGTACTGGTCGATGGTTTCCTCCACAGTGAAACCCAGTAGAGAATGTAGCATCCTGAGCGGTTTAATCAGATATTGATCTGTTTATCCCCAAGCTTCATCTTTGAGCACCATTCAGCCTGTTGTATTATTCATGGAATTATTTATTGGAAACACATCCCGAATGTGCCTCCTGCAGTGTGTCCATCTGCCTCACATATTCAAGAATCAATTTCCAGAAAAAGATGTTGTGAAAAGAATAAAAAATGGTTCACCTTTCTGGATTGTAAAACTCCAACTGTTGAGCCACACATCTTGCAGTGAACAAGTAGCATCACTAAATAGAGCCGATAATATGGATCTAAATTGCTTTCATAGAACAGCATTGGTAGCTGTTTGCACCTTGAAAGTTTGTTTGCCAACCACACAGAGAAAAACAAGAAGGAGAAGTGTGAGAAAGACACTTTGTACAGTTTCAGAGAAACTCAGAGAAATGCAACAAAATTGCATTTTGAAATACATGTTCCACATGGAAGAGGTAGAGCTTTTACTCATGACGCAAAATAGAGAAAGGTTATTTGGGATGTGTGGGTGAAACTGCAGCTTCACAAAGTATTACTTAACATAAAGAGGGATGATGCTGAGAAATAAGCTATAGTTACTGTCAAATTTCCTTTACTCGTATTTTTTCGTACTCTGTGTGGGAACCTGCTCTCTATTCATTGATGATAAAGCTGCCCGATGTCTTCAACATTCTGTTACGTTGCCTTGACCTCCCTCCTACTCTGAAAACCATGTCCATATTTAACTTGCTTAAAGTCACCCTGGTGCATACTAAAGTCTCTGTACGTGTAGGTGTGAAGGTAGTGGTGTCCCAGAGAGCCCTGAACCTGGGGTCTTTAGAGTAGGATGGATTATGGAAAGCAAATGTTGAATCAACAGCACGCCTCCAGTAAATCTGAAAATGACATTTAGAAGCCCTGTAGCATCGTTTAAACTGCACAAAAATGAAGAGAGGATTATTATGGGACATATAACATTGCCCTTGATATAAGTGCAAGAATGAAGGTTTGTACCTTTGTAGAAACAGCTACAGTATTGATCGAGCTGTGATAATACCATCTATGTCTACTGGGCCAAATGATCTGAAAATGAACCCTTGGCTCTCAGTGAGTGGAGGATACTGTGTGGAGGATGAAAAAGTTGACAGCTCACCTTGCGCGTTGTGACAGGAGGAACAGATGGGACGCCAGCCGTTTGCCAACTCTGTCCACTCCAGTTTAAGTCTCACACCAGTGCAAAACAAAAATCATGACGCTGCTCAGGTGTGGGACCATAACTGTGGGAGACTTGATCTGCAGAATCCTATGGGATGGCAGCCCCCAAAAAACACGAAATGTAGATAGTTATTGCACATAATTCTGGTGATACACTGTTAAACACTCGGAAAGGACATGCATGTTTTGCTCTTCAAGATAGGGAGAAAACATCAATCTTAAACTGTTTCCACGTGGTGATTATGTTAGTAATGGAGGTCCTGTCAGAGTTAAGATCCTTAAAATGATGGTTAACTGCCAGACAGTAGCCAGCTCATCCATGCATTACATCTGTAATGTAACATTTTACATTTAATCATCAGGCAGTTTGATTAAATCAGGGTTTTATCCTGAGTCTCACAAGGTTTTTAGGGTCATTGGAGAACACTTCAGCAAAACTCAATATTAGATTATTTCTTAATTATATCTGCCTCCCTTATCTGTCAGTCACTATCCATGTGCCTTGTTGCTTGTGCTAATGTATGCTAGGTAAAACACAAGGTGAACTGAGTTTTACAGGCTCACATATTTGGTCCTTGATGAGGCATGTAATTGGTCTGGAAATAAAAGCAGTTACTTTGCTAATTGCCTTGTTATCAGTGTTGACTTGGGCAGCTGGCCACACTATTATGTACGCTATCATACCCCAATTCCCACCTGAGCTTTTCTATCTCACAGCATGGTTTCATGAGGCAAATGTTAAATCAGTCGGCCTAAAGTGAATGCTTTTAAATCCTTAGCATTAGGCACAAAAGTCTCCCTGCAGTTTATGCAACATGCTCTGTGTGAAGGCTGCAATCGATGGATGGTTGAATTAATAATTTAACAGTAACCTGAGCTTCACAGTTTTTGCATGACATTCACAAAGAACTGAAACCTCAACACTTAACTCATGATCTAATAATCAAAAAACATTAACCCCTCCGACTAATTTCAAAACTAAATAACGTTTTGAATATTAAAGCTGACTTTTGATATCTTCTCACCACAGAGGACCAAGCTGTAGATTCAGTCATTTTCCGTTGCAAGGTCTATTTGAACAGAAAGAGGAAACAATTTGTTGCACACCAAGGTCATCTACTACGACGAGGTAAGCCAGCGTTACAGAATACATAACCAATTGGACTAAATGTAAACAAATGCATCCCGTACTAAAACATGTTGAGTTCCAGTAGCAGTCAGCTGTGATATGAGACTGCATTCTCTTGCAGAAATAATTAATCTGAACACGTGTTCGTTGTTAGGGCTGTACTGTAGTTAACATTTAGAAACACCAAGCTTTCCCCTTTATGCTCCCCATGGGCTCAAGGTCAACATTCCCCTGGTTGGTGTTGTCACTGCGTGGGAGTTTGAGTACATGCTCAAAGGGATTTCAAGTTCCCATATAAGGTTTTTGTGAGTTACGTCCACTGTCCTTGCCCCTCACTGTCAGACTGTGTATGTGCAGAGTCACTGAGTAATACTGTGCAGAGGTAAATCAAACTGTGACTTACAACGTTCTGTTCTTTCACAAATTAATATTAAAGCTAAACCACAACTGCAATAATGGGAAATTGTGGCTGTTTAATGCATAATGTGATGTTGGCAATCCTCTGCTGATTTAAGCCATTTAGAGTAGGCTGTTCATGAATACCTAGCAGCTATTTTTCTGTCAGTGTTGGCACAACTCTCTGTTACATTGAGGACAGGATGTGCCTGTTTGCCCTCATAGGTGTCCTTCTGACATGCTGGTTAAAAAAGTCTTCAGCGAGGCACTGTGACTAAAACTACAGGCCGGCTGAGCAAGCAAGGTCGAGCCTTTCCCCTAATGAAAAAATGTCAGGGCCAGTGTGATCTCGCTTTCTCTGGGATGTTAACCAAGAGTCATTCAGGCCACACATCAACTTCACTCTAACATAAAAGTGATTATCTGCAGGACGCATACACAAATGCATTAAAAGTAATCAAAGGTAGTTCAAGCAGAGGGACCAGTATGCTAAAACAGAATAATTACTTTTTTATAATGGGATCATCTGTTGTAGACCTGAGCACCAGATCACACATTTGACATTAACAATTGAGTTATAGTCCTATTGTGTTTATGTTGGTCGAGCTGGAGATCGTCTGTGACTGCTGATGCAAAGCAAATCAAGGTCCTGGATGCTGGTGGTGGTGAAGATGGGGAGGAGCGACATTGTGATATTTGAATGACAACGATAGACATATACAGTAGTGTGTGTATATACAGTTTACATTTTATGGATAAGGAGTTGTATTTGAAACAAAGGGGAAAATATTGGCTGAATAATTGAGAAAGAGGGAGAACTGCCCTGTCTGAAAGGTTTTGGGGTGACCATTGAAAAAGGGAAAAGAGAGAGTGTGGAGGGAATAATTGCAGGAAGAATGTGGAGAAAAGTGGAGAAATGTGATTGGATAAAAGGCTATAGAGAAATGATGGATGTGTGTCAGGAGAGCCGGAGGGAGGTGCCCTTACAGTTTGAACCTCTGCTATAGTTTCATTATGCTGCTGCGGATAATGTCAAGATTTGCATTAATTAAACTGTGGCGGGGTTTATCTTGCAAGAGGAGAGCTGCGCAACTGTGTCTTTAGGCCCCTACGATGTTGATAACATTAACAATTTCTTGTTCATTTTTATATTTAGGCATAAACCATTTGAACTGTCAATGAGGAACATTTATATTTCTTATAAGACTTGGATTTCTTGTTGTATTGTTCACATTATGATTAGTAACATTTGCAGATGTTCCCACCTCACTCTCTGACGTATCATCTTGAAGTTCTGTGGACAGACAACCAAATGAAACACACTGCTCATTTAAAATAAAAATAGAAATTCACTGGGTATGAACATGGTTGTAAACATTTGGGATAAAAGTACACAACCAAACAAAATATATCTAAGATTTAAAAGAGAACAGCTTTCTGTTTTAATCAGCTTTGGCCTTCATACTGAGTTACTGTATTCAAATGATTTACTAAATCATTTTCAAGACTCCACTTCTCAGAAAGTGCTGCTACTCACACACGGCAAATGAAAACTCCATCTGTTCAATTTCAAAACAAATTAAAAGACCTTTTTTTCCCCCAATAACATTAAATTTTAGTGCAGTTTGGCTTGAGGTGGAATCTGTCAGATATAAAAGGGAAATATGTGAAGGTTGAAAATATTGTTAATGTTTAACATGCTCAAATTGTGAATTTTGAATCACCCATAAATTGGCGTAAAATATATTTTTCTAATTTTTTAAGAGCACTCAACTTGCATTAGTGTGAATAGAAGATTTTTGATTTGACACTTTATTTCCCCTGCTGTTTACTGCTAATATTGCCATGCTTTAGCACTTGTAATTAACATTAAGAACATCTAATCATGTTGAATGTCCTCTCTGTGAATTGCAAGAACATAAATCTACAGTAAAATAGGTGATGAGATGTTTTAATTCTGCCTGTCTCATATAATAGCAGAAACTGGGAGGAAAAAAGACCCAGGTTGAAAATAACAGCAATTACTGGGTACTTCAGAGTCAAGAGGCTCTTGTATGTAGGTAAAGCTGTGAATGGGTTTGGGATCACTCTCAGAAATCCTTAAAAGAATGTGTAATATATTTCTTTGGATGAATAGCTGCAGCCCTCTTGGCAATATCTGGGTGTAAGGAGAACTATAAGGAGAATTTTTGATGGTACTTGTTGAAGTGCTGATAAGTACGTGCTCCCTAATACTTTGAAGGGAGCGAGTCTCTTACATTATTTTATTAGAACACCCACACATATTATCCCCCATAGCATTACCCTAGCACTGAGATCATATGATCCTGTTTGCTGCTGCTGTAGCATGTGTTGTTTGAATGGAATCTTTTTGTGTAGGTGTGTTTTGCTCGTGAAGTTAACCATCCAATCTCATCAATCTCATATGCTTTGGGAGTAAACGCGACTTGGCTGTCAGCATCTGGTGAAGTGTATCTGACGTATTCCTGGTGATAACCATCAGCTTATTTTCTTTAGCCTGTAATCTGAGGCTTACAGCAGAGCTGGGAAAGATGGGGTTGATGTTGAGCGCTTCCTTGTTATGTACGTCTTGTTCATAGTTTGTATTTTCTAGAGGACTTTGTTGTCAAAATACAGCTTTTTTCAGTCTCACTTGTTGTCATGGAGTATAGCAACAAAATTCCTCCTGCATTGTTGAGAGAGGTGTGTACTAGGTTTGGTACCGCAGGTCAAGCTCAATCAACAGTGGAACAAAAAGCTATTCTTCCAGATTTGCCAGTACAACATTAACGTCATTAAAATTCAGAATGTGTTCAGTCTTCAAAGTATCATAAAAGAACCGCTGCTATCCCCACTGATAACAGTGATGGCTGACCAGCTCCCACTTTAAGTTAAGAGCCACTCAGGCTCAGGGTTTGGATCATAATGATAGCGCTACATAACATAATCTACTCCTACACATGTTTCATTCAGCTCCTGATGCTGCAGCCCTTTCATAAGCTCTCCAGAATGTCTCCACCCATCCTTCTCTGTAATTACATTCTCCACTGGGGGAGCCCACGCTGCAACCCGCCACTGATCTCTCAGAATGGAGAAGGAAAAAAGGCACCAGAGAAAAGGAAAGTGGTGTGCAGACAAATAAAGGAAGATGTTCTTTGAGTGCATGGTATGGAGGGGTTGTGAAGGGTGGGGGTTACATTAAGGATGATGGGAGTATTACTCCCCGGGCTTCTCCGGAGAAGCAGAGGATTAAGAGGAATCTGTCTGAAGGTGAAAAGGTCTTATCCTTTCTGGTGAAGCTCCACAGAGAAAGGGATTTTCTTTTTTACAGCTAGAAGTAGAGGAGATGTGTTTTTCAGTGAATGTAAACCAGAATCCACTTCTACAATGTACAAGAATTACACTTGAACTTTGCCTTGCTAATGGCAAAAGGGTCCCTGTTGTAGTTAAAAAGATGATTATTCACATTGTATTGTGATATTTAAAGTTTTCATTATTTCGTCCAGATGTGTTTGTTATGTTCAGTGTGGCCTGTGGCAATGTGTGGTGCATTTACTGTCATCTCTGGAAAACTGAGTCTTGTGTTCACGTGTTTCCATTTCCTTTTGTGTGCACAGGTGTGAGTATGCACACCCATCTGTGTGTTCGCAACACAGATGTATCTCTACACAAACTGCTTTGACTATATCAAGTTAACTTCTTTTCAAGGGAACACCAGCTGGCCTCGTCGTCTGCTTTTGGGCTGTCATATAACCCACTGCAGGAGAGCCATCCCAATTATCTGTCACTCAGCCTACCTGCTCTGATGCCACGGGACGTACACTCACTATACTGCAGTTTTCCTGTGGGAGTCGATAGAATCAGGCTTGTCAGGTCTTAATACAGGCGGTAGCTTCATGCTTGGCTCGGCCTGTTTCTCCTCCTCAAACTCATTTACTGTATATGTGAGGACATAGAGCTTGGAAAATCGAATCTAGCTTATCTTTTCTCTGGGAGTTGGTTGTGTTTTTCTATCATTTTTCACTTTTTAAAGTTAGGGACAGGAATAACCATGTTAAACCTTAATACCCTAAAGATATACATTAGAATAGACCGAATAGCCATCCTAATCATTTTTTAATTTGTCATTGTGAACCCTGCGGTGCTGCTTTGGTGCTGTAATTAAAATTACTTGTCAGGACCTGGATCACCACAGACTCAGGAAATTTAAGGTTTCAGTTCACAACTTCAAAACCAGTGCAAATTTTGCACACGCTGCCATCATATGCATCTACATAAAATGACAGATTATACCTCACTGGAACAATGCAGCTGTTTTGCCAATAAAGAGAAAGCAGCAGGAAGATAGCTGCTGCTAGTCTGCTTGCTAGCGTGGTGCAGAACAGCAGCGCACTCGACGTGTGGTAGATTAATGGCTTGTCAGAGGAAACATCCGCAGGGCTGCCACGGCTAGCAGAGGATGTGTTCTCTGTCTTATATCCACTACTGGGTCTCCAGACAATGACATATCCCCTCTGTGTTACACAGGAAAGCGGAGAGTGATCACAAAATTCAAGCATGAAGACAAGCAGTGTTGAAGGTCACTAGGAGTGACATACTTTCTTAAAAAGAGACATTAAATCTGGTGTCACACGTGTTGCTGTTGCATACTTTGAAGTTTGAAAAGGTTAATTTCACTTGATCTTTCCTTGAAGTGAATCAGCTTTGAGAAATCTCATTAGCCAGCTTCCCACATCGCACCTGATAGAGGACATTCATGTTTTTGTCCTTCATCATTAACACTAATGCTCAGGGTCACTGATTAAACTACACCCATCTTGTGTCACTGATTTATTTGTCACACCAAAGAAATAACTATTTCTTTTCCCCTTTTTGTCTTTTCACTCCTTTACTTTTTCTTCTTCGCTTCCCCTGCTCCATCTTTCTCCTCTCCTCCCCAAACCCTTATCTGCAGGTAACAGTATACTACACACAGCTGCAGACAGCGTGACGAGTGCCGTACAGAAGGCCAGCCAGGCTCTGAATGAGCGTGGCGAGCGATTAGGTCGGACTGAAGAGAAGACGGCAGACATGATGAACAGTGCTGAACAGTTCGCTGTCACTGCACACAAGGTGAGACGATATATTAGCAGGCTGCAGTAAAGTGCATAACCTCAGGGTGGGGCTTACTACAATGCTTTGTGACATAAAGTCTCACCTCGTGCGTTATGGAATATCTAGTCATCATTTTACGTGCATCCAAAATGTCAAACATTTCACTTAAACATGAGGATATTTATACAAGTTGATTTGTTGTGACTCACAGCAGTGCCTCTCTCTACTCTGGAAAGATAATAGCTATTTTCTTTCTTCCTCATCCTCGATCCATCCCATATCTTTTTTTTTTCAGGAAAAGTAATTGCATACTGTTTAATGAGGCTATTAGCATAATATGATGTTTTTATGGCAAAACACAAGGAAAAAAAAAATCTATTGCTTTGTTACACGCACACCTGATAATGATCCTCATAACTGTCTTTGTAATAGAACACAGAATATACGACATGCCTGGGTTTGCAGCTGCAACATCAAGCTGTTAGTGTGCTGATAGACATGTGCTATCTAAGAGCGACGCATAACACCGTGCTAGGGATGGTGGGATAATTGAAAGACATTTCAAGAGCCATGCACGGCCCTCTTTCGGCTCACAGATGAGCTTCCCCACCGTGATGAATTACAAAAACTGTGATAAGCAGAGAAAAATGCCTCGGGTCTGGTGGTTTCAGAAGGGAATGTCTGTAGAACCCCTGTGAAGAATCACTCAAGTGCCGGTGTTTCTCATCTCACTCACTGTTAGCTTTCATATTATCATCGAAACTCATAGTGCTGCATGTCTGAAGCCCTGTGTTAACTTTGACCGTCTGTATTTTATCCGTTTCGTTTCTGTCTGAGGATGACTTTGATCATGGCCCGCCTGGGATTTGAGTTCTTCCTACTTTTTCAACTCATCAGCATGTATTGTAAGACCCCTGCACACAGTGTATTTTCAAATTATAGCAAAGTGCAGTGCTGTGAGAGGGTCACCTTGACTCTTTTCCTCCGAGTTCAGTCCGGCAATCCTGTTTCTGCACCTCACTGTTACAGCAGCCGATTTAGCTGCGCTGCTCAGTTTTAATCATAACTCTTCCTTTCTGCATGATGCTCTACTGCCACCTTTTGTTTGGTCGGTAGACTTCAGTTCTCATAGTTTTTATGTGTGTAATGCATGTTTGTGTGGATGTGTGCGTCTTCCATTCTCACATCTCCTTTCCCTGTGGCTTTGTGTATTAGATTGGTGGTCATCTCTCTAATGAGTTTCCAGTAGAGCCCATTAGAACCTTTGTTAATGAGATAAATTAAGTTGCCTTGCCATTGCCTGATTCAACACCTGTATAAAAGCACCATATTTTTCAGTTGTTTGCTCCATATAATGTCAGAAAATTGTAAATACCGAGGATCGGTATTAACCCTTGAGGAGATGTCCCTAAATGTCTTGTTTTGTCCAGAATCCAAAGATATTCATTTTACTGTCATAGAGGAAAAAAGAAGCTGGAATCAAAATTTTGCTGTATTTGGTTAAAAACTTTACTCTTACTGATTAATCGACCTACATAAAAGTAACCAATTGATTTTATAGCTGAAAACTAAAGGATTAATTGTTGCAAATCAGTTTTATTCGTGTTCACATGCTTGATGTTGCATTTTACCAAAGTCTCTCAGCTCATAGGGTTATTTAATTCTCACTGTATTATCTCTCTACACCTTCCCCAATTTTCTACAGCTTGCCATGAAGCACAAGTGTTAAACCACTGCCAAAACCAACTGGGGGGTGGGGATCAACAATCGCCAGGCGCTGTTCAGGAGAAAGATTCCAGATTTTATTCTTTTTAAAGATTTTAATATGATTACTCTTTGTTAACAGTGTTAACATTTTAATGTTTTGGGTTATTGTATTCTGGTGCATCTTCTGATGGTGACTAATCGGGGGTGCGGAGGGGGACGAGAGTAAACAACGCTACGTATTGGATAACCACGGCCGCTCAAAACACTTCCCCTCTTCATGTGCTCCAACACTAATGCGAGTGCACACATGCTGACAAGTCATTATCAGTAATCAGTCCAAGACGAGGAACAGCTCGTCTCACAGGTTATTAATTGTTGAGAGTTATTTATGAGCACTGCGGTGATTATGCAGTCTGATTTATGAGTGAAGGACCATCTCATCATAAATATAACACACACACACCTGAAGATGGCCTTGATTTTCATACCTGATGCTTTTTAGGTTGTACCCAAATGAATGTTTTGACAACACATTTGGGAGATGTGAGGTGAACAGAAATGATCGCATCTGTAGAGAAAACAGCATTAACTCTCCCCATGAACATCAATATATCAAGGTTTACTTCCCTCCTTTGATTCTTGGACATTGCAGTCCTTCGATCTGTTGTTCTCTCAATCATTTCAAACGTGTCCAAACAGTATTAGTTAAAGATGTTTTCAATATATTGTTTTGTAAACTGCATATGAGACTGATTGGAGTGGTTTGGGTGGCAGACTATTTGAGTCCTCCCTTAGACGTGTTTATTATTCACAATCAACCAAAACTACATGGAATACAGTTGCCACCATTTTTGGAAGTGTACTTGAAGAACTCCCTCTTTAAAAAAAATAGGCTTTTTAAGTTTAGTAATTTATGTTCGAAGGGAGGGCAGGGGCAGTTCAATAAACCAGCTTCTGCATTGTAAAAAGCAAATTATGTAATTCTTCTAGTACTATTATCTCAATGTCTGTAGAGTAACTTGTCCCATCTATGTGGGATGATTTGAAATGACTCCCGGCTGTATCTCAACTTTAAACATTCAGTAGTCATACTTTATGCTTTTTGTATAATTTGAGTTAGATATTGCAATGATGTGTATACTGGTAGATAAATGAGAAACTATCTCAAATAGCAGCAGCAGCAGTGTGTAGTAGTTTACTTTTGTGTCATTGCTCTCACACTGACTGTAACTTTGGCTTCCTCACGCTCACAATCGAGATGTATTTGATTCCTTTTTATATTTTGAATTTTATAATTCATGATGTTACAATGCACCGACAACCTTATCTTGCAGAGCACTGTTGAGTTCATACTGAAACGTTCCAGTTGCCTAACTGTTTACTGTGCTTGTATTCCTCTCTCTTAACACTTTGGATGTTTATTGTTTTAATAAAAAGTATACATACATATATTTAAACAGTGTCCTTTTTATAACCAGCTTTAACCGTTCCATCAAACAATGGAATCAGAAGTTGTACATTTTTTTTGTCAGGTGTTTATCATTGTTATTGCATTTGTGTGTTTTACTCACATGGATTTTCTCTGCTCATAGACGATAAGCTGCCACAAGCTCACAGGGTTGTTATGTAATTTTTCTCTGTCTGATGTGCTCAGTCTCACTTCATGCTTCAACGATGCTCTTATCACACAGATCACAATTCTCAATAATACTGTATGATGTTAAATAAAGTCCAATCCACAATCCAAATAAAAATGGTTCTTTATTAGTGCCTTGTGCTGTTGATGTCACACCTCAGTGTTCATGCTGTCACGCTTAAGGCGGCAACCTAGGGTAACACTGCCTCAGGGGATCAATGAAGAAAAGTGTTTTTAAGGTATTGGTTTCAAATGATTAAAATACTGCATGTTAGGTTTGCACTTACCTCTGCTGTCTTCTTTCACCAGGTTTGAATTAGTTCAACATTCTGTTTGAGTTTAAATGAATTATTGTAGGTAGAGAAAGTAGGGATAGAGATAATTTAATATCATAGTTCTGTCAACCATCCATAGAGAGCTGTGCATTACTAATAAAAAGTAATAAATGTCACTCTTAAAGTTGTGCAAAATGTTTCCCCAGTACTACTTTGTTCTTTATTTGACTAGTATATTCACAAAGCATGCAGTTGCACTGCAGTCAAATTAAGGGTGTGTGCAACAGCTTTATTTGAGATTGCGCTGTTTCCTTTCCCCTGCAGAGGGCACCGTGTGCACAATTTACCATAAGGCAGCAGTGTTGATGACTCACTATAGAGAAGACTAAAAGGTAAATTGTGTGTGTTTGTGTGTGTGTGTGTTTTTGAGTGTGTGGCATGCAAGATGTGCACGTGTGCAGTCCCGGCCCACCACAACTACCTCCAATAATGATTGGGACTCGCTACTCTCAAGTCAACAGATATTAATACAGTGAGTATTGAGCAGTAAAGGACTATATAACATGACGGGATTTAAGTAATGTTTGCTCATACATTTAAGTTTTATTTCTACCTCATTGAGGTCCATTGTTGCAGATTTATTTCCTGCTATGTAAAATTGATTGAACTGTAATGAACTTTTGAGCTAATGGGGGTCATAGTATTTAAATCATATGAAACTGAATATGCTTTGCATTACTGAGATTTATGATTCACAAAATATGGCAGTAGATAAGAGTCCTTCAATTGATCAGTACAGTAAGATGTTGATGCCAAAAAGCCCAAATACGGCTTTAGCTCAAAACTCTATGCTATTCCCATAATGCAGCTCAATATCTCTTTGTGAGCCCTTGGTTAATTACTAAGTGTTTTTTGTTTTATGTTCTTTTTGGGGGGACTTTATTTGTATAGGACAGCTGGAAAGGGGAGAGAGAGTCAAACCTGTGCTGCTACAGAAGACTAAGCCTCTGTACATGGGGCATTTGCTCTACCAGGTGAGCTATCAGGGTGCCCCCATAATGCTGTTTTTAAAGGCTGAGTACCACCTACCATAACTAGTAAACTTACTTTTATCTGTTGGGTTTCTCTGTTTTTTTTTACCCTGCTTTCAATGCAGTCATAAATGTCTTGCTTGAGGTCGGGATTATTTTAGGTTTGCACTTCAGAAGCAATAAAATTGATAGAAAGTAGGCATCATTTTCGACTCAATCCTGTAATACGATGAAGATAATCCATCATACACATTTCCACATTTTTGCTAGCCTCACAAGCAGTTGACACTGTGTAGATCCAGCACAGAATAGTAAAGATCAGTCAAGTGCCAATAGGCTGAACATTTACATTCCTGGTGTCTGATCTGTAGAAGAGTTTAAATGTGTTAAGACAATCAACTTTTCATTTATTCTCCTCTATTGTTTATTAGTTTTCACAATGAAAAACAGTCGCTATCCATACAAAAGTGCATGTAGAAAATGAGAATACACCTTTTTGAAGTAGGTTGTCAGTTCGACTGTCCTAAATCCCTCCTGCTTAAACAGCTGTCATTAAAGCTCTCAAATGAAATAAGAGTATCAACAGACATAAATAATGAATGGGCCAGTTAGACTACGAATAAAATAATCAAAATGTCGCATTTGGCCCATGGGCTGCCAGGTCTGGCATAGATAATAGGTTTTTGTAGAGCTTATTCTATTTATACCCGACAGCTTTTGTGCTTTGATTGAAAGAACAAAATACTTATCAGTGACAGCTGCGTCAGGTGAGCAGGAATTAATCTTATCAAAACATCTATGTTATCACGCCCCTCCTTGCCAGTCGTTAATATTATTTTAATCTTCCAATTAATGATGCAGAGCAATCTGATGGGCAGAAGGGCCATAAGCATAGTAGCAGCACTAAAATACATGATCTATAGCTTCAAGTCCCGCACAGGAGGGGGGAGTAAGTACCTCATAAAAGCCCCGGTGCAGGACTCCGCTACCATTACTCACTCTGCCAACTGCTGTGAATCACTCCTGGCCCCCTTCTTAAAGCCCACCTCTAATCGTTCAGCTCTTTTCTTCACAACACACACACACACAACACGTTCTGGCTTATGTCTCAACACCTGGAAGTCATTATTTGTCTCTTAAATTGTAACCTGATTCACTGGCATGATGGTGAAAAAAAAAAAATCCACACTTTACATTTTACATGTACACTAGTGACATTTACACCACTGGAGGGTGCCATAGCCTCACACAAAGACCAGTCAACTCTGTCAGCCATCTTTATTGCCTGATAGTTTATTGATTATTACAGCTGATTATTACTGTGTAATCTCGGCGTAATGTATGCATTGATCGCGGGTCGGAGGCGCGAGTTAACGGCTGATTGAAAGCTGTTCAATACGCAGTAATTGCTACAGTGGATGTCTTGGCAGGAGCTTGAGTTACAGTGGGACAGAGCAAAGTGGGAAGTGAAGTCATTAAACCTGCAAACGGAGCACAGCACATACCAGTAGAAATCTTGAGGATAGAAGGATGATACTGAGATTTCTTACTTGCCTTCTTTCCATAGAATAACCCCTGACTGTGAAGGCTCATGCACACCCTCAGCTTCCTGTAGACAGGTGCGTAGGAGGAAATATCCATAGGCCAAAATTCATTACAAGTAAGAGGACAGTGTGTGGGTGTTTTCTCTTCTCCTGCACATAGAATTACCTCTCTCTGTATTGGATATAAATGCTGCATATTATCTGTGGTGGAAGAAGTATTCATAGACCATTGATTACATGCTTGCAGTAATCCAAGTCTAGAAATCTGCTCCTTTACAAGTCCAAAATGTAAGATTGCTCTGTAAAAGTGGGTAACACAGCATGCATATTAGTAGCATACTAACTATTTGTTAGTCATATGACTTAATTATTCATATTCCGGTTCAGAAAGACTTAATTTAAAGTTATTTGGACACCATTAACACTTGTAATTTTTGGCTTTGTTGTGTATGAAAAGACAACATTTACCAAGAGAGGGGGACTATTCTTGTGGATCTACCACCTCATAAGGCCCATGCTTAGCAAAGTGAGATCATAATTCTTGCTCGATGACTTTAATCACTATCAATAAGCAGAAATTAGGTTATTCTTAGTAAATGGCCTATTAATTGTACAATAACATGCAGATTAAGGCATTTATTAGTGCTTGAAAATGCCACTACCTCACACTGCTAATTACGACATTTTTACCAGAAAAATATACCTATTGTATCAAAAAGAACACAATTCTTTGTATGGGTGTCTCTGGCAATATTATATATTATTGTTAAATTATTATTATAGATGCACGTACACACATTATTTTCATGAAGCAGAAGTTTAAAGCTACAGAAATGGAAAGATGGAAAGAAATTTGTCAGGGCAATATATACGATATATATTTTTATCACAATATGAGACCGTATCATCTCAGAATTTGGATATTTTGTATCATGATACGGCGTAAGTATTGACTTCAAAGGCTACATTCCAGTAAAATTACATTTTCCAAACTTAAGATTTCTGATCAATAATCAATAAGATGTAATGTAGAACATGCTGGTTATGTTGATATTTTGTGAAAGTACCAACCAATCCCTACAATATTGTTGCAACATCAGTATAAAGATTTCAGAATATGGAGGTATGTTTATTGTGTATCGCGATATGGCCAAAAAACATTGGTATATTACTTTAAGGCCATACCATCCAGCCTTATACTCACAGTACAAGTACCTCAACCTTGTACCCTCATAACTAATTCAGATAGATTTTATTTTGTCACGTGCAGAATGAGCACTGGTGCTGGTGAAACACTGTGTTGTAGCTCCTTATTTCTGTGATAGAAAAGGACTGGAGAATGTGTCCAGCCAGGTGTCACCTTGAGAGGTGCACTGACATTCTTGTCAGCCAGGGAGTTAGTGTCACTTCAGGAGAGGCTCGGCGTCTGCCTCGCTAACTAACTGGCTGGCTGGCCTGCCTCAGGGCAACTCCTTTTTTAATCTGCCAACCCTCCCCAAAGCTCCACAGGAGTAATTACAAGTTACACCCAGGGGTGAGAAGGCCGGATGAATTGGGACTGCACCTCTTTTTCTCATTATCACATACAACTATCTGAAATGATTCCTGAGTAGTCCTATTAGTCAGGACTGGATTTCACCACAAAGTCAAAAGTTTAATAACAATGGCAGGATATTGCCCGTGTCCCTCAGGTGCCCTGGAGAGTGTGATCCAGAACAATGCGTCTGGACAGGAGCTCCACAAACCATTTCCACTTAGAGAAAGTGCTAGAAAACTTTTTAAAATGGTCAGGAACAGCCAAAGTCCAAAGGATGTGACTTAATGCACGTTCTCTAGTGCCTTGTCTCAGTAAAAACAGTACAGTACAAAAACGGTAGCAAAGCGTATTTTAAAACGGAAAATGGCAGCATGGATCTCATGCAATGTAGCATTTACCTCTGCCGAGTAACGACACATTGTTTACCTTGGCTGAACTGAGCTTTTTGTAGCCACATGGCACCGAGAAACGAGAGCCACACCCTGAGTCAGCACATCTGAAGACCTTTTCAGTTCAAAGTCATTCATCAATAGTGCGCCCCCTCAATTATGCAGGCGACCACGGCACATCCAATGAGAGATTCTTACAGCAGTCTGCTAACAGAGAGAATTTGATTTTGATGTAAGCGTGACGCAGAGACTGACTGTGAAGTCACCTCGGCGCCCCGCCCACAGTGACTTGGCAGATGTGCGGCGAGGCTGAAGTGTACAACAGCTGCTTGCTCTAAATCGGGCCTCCCATTCTCCCCTCTGCCTTTGAGTTCCCGTGGAGTGCAATGTCAGCCGTGCTGGAATCATCATTCATTATCCTGATACGTATCCACCTAGCGCACCTCACTCCCTCACACTTTTATCTTCATTACAACTTTGCCTCTTTTTGTAGATGTGGGTCCGAATTTTACTCCCTTACGCTAAGTTGTTTTTTTTTTTGTTTTTTGCTTAGCTTTGGTGTAAAGTGTAAGTCTGTGTCTTACACGATTTGTTGGGTTTATTAATAAACCTCAAGAGATATTTTTGAGCTGAAGGGAAGGCACAGAGGCATCTTCTCTGCTTACAGAGAGTATAAATACCACCTTAAGCTCATGCTGGAAATGAGACTACTGTAGTTTCAGGAGACAAACGGGGGTGGAGGGGAAAAGATCTGCAGTGACACACTTCCTCGTGGACCTTTTTTATGCCATTTATGGCCACAATACATTATACACAGGAATACTGTTGTTAGACAAGGTGCAAAACATTGGGGGTGCTTGCAGTTTTTGTAGACCTGAAAAAAATTAACATGCCGATGTCTTTACCACCTCTGCGCCTCGAGAACACATAGTATAGAGAAGAATGAAGTGATTTTGTATGTAGCTCCCTGTGTGCAGGAGTCTCACGGTATGATGTGGCATCGTTATTGATCCAGCGGCCCACTCCTCCAGCGTATCCAGCTGTTAAGTTATTGACTTGACTGGAGAAACAGATTGGCTTCAAACAAGCGGTGACATGCAATCTTTCCCGCTTCTTGGAGCACTCAGTGCTCTCGCCCTCATTGCATTGGCTCAGGGGGGTTTTACAGCTATTTACACCCAAAATGTGCAGCGCTAACACGGGTTGCTCTTCATGCTTTCTGTCTGGCAACTGCAGTTGTAGTGACAGTACAAAATGACCCAGGATCTCATTCACAACATTTTTTAAATATCATCAGTTTCCATCTTAAGTTACCGTAAAGGCAGAAACATTATTGTATTTTCATGCAGATTTGTCACGAGACGCTACTGGATTTGAACTTAAAGGCACAATATGTATAGTTTTAGTTAAAAACAATCAAAAATGAAACACAATCATCAACCAGATGTGAAGAAACAACAGTTTTGACATCATGATGTTGGCAAACATGACGTCGGAATAACTAGCAATAACTAGTTTTCAGAATCAGAATTGGCTTTACTGGCCGCATGTGTACTTGACACTTACAAGGAATGTTAATTTGGTTTCCATTGCTGTCAGTGTATTGCACAGAAATAGACGTACAGTATGAAACAAGAAGAACTGGAAAATTAGATTCAAGTTAGAAAATAAAGGATGCTCAATAGTACAGCTGTACAGTAACGTGTGAGGGAAGTAGGTGTATAAACAGTATATTAAAATTTCTAATGGGTTGAAAGGTGTACATGTCAACTGTTCTGCATGTCATAAATAGTACAAGAAGTGCAAAGAAGCATCAGAGGCAGTGCAAATAAATAAATAAATAAATATTGTATGAAAGGCTCGGTCGCACCACCATAGCATTTTTGTTTTGCTCTGTAAAAAGGCTGTTTCTGCATTATTATGCTAGTGTGTTGTATTATTGTATTAGTGGGATAAAATGGTCTTAAAATGAGATTACTATTGTTTATCACAAATGCTTCTTGGACAATATATAGTCCAACAAAAGAAGTTATTGCCTGTTTTAGTTTCCTACTTCATCTGTGTTTTTCTTTGTCTTCTTTGTCTGCAGTTTTTGTGAAGTGCAAGCATACTGAGAAAAAATATAGTAAGATGATATTCATCCCTTCGCGAGAAAACACTGAATGGATCGGTCCTTGATTGAGGATAAGCAGGGTAATAGAATTCACACGCACGCACACATAAATCCCAAAATCATGACATTGGGTTTGACTGATCGCCGGCCATTAATCATCCTTGCGTATCAGCTCCAGTCAGCCTGTTTACATTGATCTGTGACCAGAGGAGGTATTGGCTGATTCAGATTCTGAACTGCACTGTGTGTGTGTGTGTGTGTGTGTGTGTGTGTGTGTGTGTGTGCTTTGAAAGGCGAGGGAAGAATCAAACATCATCAAACATGATAAGCCTCGATTTTTTTTTTTATCTCTGCCTGAATCCTCTCCTCAGTCGTCCTCTTGCGTGGTACAGATACTTAGCCTTTTTGGAGGAACCTTTATGAGTTTCAATAGCATCCTCTGTTTGCTGTGTGAGGGATAGCCTGTGATCCAGAGAGTGAGCAGGACATCAGTATGCAGACAACGCCCTACAGTTTTGCAGTGCAGGCAGCGTGAAGCCCCTAAATCACGGTGGAATATGCAGGAGGGAGAATTCATAACAAAATCTGTCACTTCCTGTTTGCGTCTGATACATCACCACAGCCTTGTTAATATTGTCCAAATTCCGCCAGAGGATTGAAAGGGAGGGGGTAGCAAGGGGATATTTATTGTAAGTGTGGTTTTCTCCCCCCCCCTTGCTGTGTCTGGGCCGAAGGTAACCGCAGTGTGAAGCCGTGAAGCAGCAGGAGTTTGTAACTGTCTCCTCATCGACACGGGAGATTCATCTCCTGGGCGAAGAGGCGGTGCCCGAAACCGTGTATATCAGCAAAGTAACGACAACTGCGGCACTAACACCAGGGGGCAGCAATTAACATGAATTAATCACATTGATTTAGGCTTCATCCACCCTCTGGTTAGAGCTCTGTCTTTCTCTGCTGCACAATGAGACGCTCAAACCTGTTTTTCATATGTGACAATAGTTCTGTCCAGGATAGTGGGCTAATGACGGCATCTTATCATACGTCTCCAAGCGGTGGAGGATGAGATGAGGTCAGAACAGGCCATATGATGGAGAAAAAAGGAGTGGCACTTATGCATTATGTCATGAAAATGATCATAATTAAAAGAGAGGATTAATCGCATCAAGGCAAATCATATCACCTATGATATTTATTTTGAGATTTGTGCAGTTGGTCATGTCCTCTCCGTGGCCTCACGACAGGACCATCTCATGCTCACAGGTTCAGCACACGTCCATATTTAACCACTAAGGGGCACTGCAGCTTAAGCAGAGTCCCGTGGAGCAGAAGAACCCGGCTGAACCTTCATGGAGACGAGGACCGGGCCGCGACAGCGTCAGATGCTCACTTCCAGTGCCAGCCCCTAAAAAGTTACCCAGGATGGCCAAACCTGCTGAGCTGTTTCCTCTCCCTCCTCTCCTCTCTCCGCTCTCTCTACCGCAATACGACTTTTTCCAACCCAACTCCCGAATAAACTTCTTTACATCGCTGGCTATCCTCCTCACTCGTCGGCTCTCCTTTCCTTCCCTCACTCTCTCTCTCTCTCCCTCTCTCCCTCTCTCCCTCCCTCCCTCTATCTTTTCCCCTTTTCTTAGAGGCATCAGGTCCAATCCAGCTGTAGTCAATCTAATCCCTCTAATTCAGTTAATCTAATTTTCTGGATATGGTCACACTTCTGATCTCCACTACTGGTCCTCTACAATCTCTCTCTCTCTCTCTCTCTCTCTCTCTCTCTCTCTCTCTCTCTCTCTCTCTCTCTCTCTCTCTCTCTCTCTCTCTCTCTGGCACTAATTTGATCTTGTGAGACTTTAAAGTACACCTAATTTTTAAGGGAGAAACTCTTCTGTGTTTTAATCGCACTGTGGCACATTGACATTCAGGTTGTGCTGTGCGTAACTTCCCCTCTTGGTGATTTGCAACCAGCCTCGGATGATTCATCCCCATGCCGTTCTTTGTTTGCTGACGATAACTGATTAAATCAAATCACTGTCAGCCGCGGTTGACGCCACCGAGGTCGTGATTCATGTAATTATTTAAATCTGGCCAAACTGCGCTCAAGGATACAGTAATATAGAAGATTGTATATTTAAGCTTGGAAATTCAACGTCGAGTTAGACAGTTTGGTTTTTTTAATCAAGGGAGGGAGTCCTGCAACCTTCAGACTCATCGATGTTCCGTTTGGTTTGCTGTGTGTGCCCTGACCGGCTTGAACAAACCTAAATCTTGCCTTTTCCATGAAGCCTGACTCCCCACGCTTATAGTATGAACTATCTGTGGGTTTCTAGCAGACCCGTCCCTCATTCAGTATTCATTAGAAGCTGCCACTGTGCAGTACATGTGTGTGTGAGAGATTACCAAGGTCTATTAGCAGATAAGAGGGACTTTCTTGGTGGAAATCGCTAGAGATGGGGTATGTAGGTTAAACGTTATGTGTCCCAACACTTGCTTTTTGATCACATGCACAGATAAGCGCTGTGTTTTGTTTGAATCTTGCGGGCCCGTTCCAAACAGCATCACAAAAACAATTTGTATCATTGTGCTTCTCTGCCGCCACGCCGCACTTTTGTCTCCCTGTTTTACTCGCCGTCGCCCGTCTATCTGTGGCTCCCGGCTGCGGTGATTGTCAAAGGAATGAAAGCATTTTATCAGCGTGAAAACTCATCTTCTCTGCAACGTCCTCCGTTAACCTGTTGTCATGTGAAAGTAAACAAGGGAGGGCAAAAAATAAAAAAAATCCAGTTTTTGTAGAGGGGAGGTGGGGGGCAGGAATGGTGTTTGTCTCAGAGAGAGGATTAGGGCCAGGCCATCCAGACATACACAGGAACTGTTGGGGGCGAAAGTGGGCCGGATGGGACGCACCCATGTCTCATACCTCACCGTCTGGGTGTGTTTGTCCTGCCTGACAGCTGCGATGGGAATAAGCACATAATATTCTCATACGTGTCTGTCTTTTTTTCTCCTTCTGTCACTTTCTATTTTTCTCTCACCGCCTCTTCGGGACTCATCTTTTGATCCCTGCCCCTCTAGTCTCCTCTTCCTTCAGCCGTCCGTTCCCCCTCGCCACCCTCGTGGCCCACTTGTGGATTTATAGGTCAACTGTCGGACGGTTCCAGGTCCGTCTTCTTTAATTCGCTCCCAGCGGGTGTCAGGAAAATGAGTTACCTGCCGCAGCTCAGTTTGCAGAAATACAGTAAGTTACAGCCCGCTGTCAGCTCTAAAGACGGACTGCAGGAGAGTAATTTGTGCGAGTTTCTGAATGTCATGAATAGTAAGAGGGAGATATCTAAAGAAGTGGTGAGTGAATAAGTGAGCGGTGGGGAGGCTTATATCCCTAAATTGTTTAATTTGCGCGGGCTGATGTGTCCTCTCAGTGGCCTTCTGTGTAAAACGGCAGTTGAGACGAATCATGGCGTGCTAATCGCTCTGGGAAAGATAAGACGTGTCAAAAACCCTTAAGTTGAGTTTGTTTATTAGTCCTTTTTCTCTTTCTTGTTACTTTTTCTTGTCTGTCTATTTAAGTTTCTTGTCTGTCCCCTTTTTCCCTCGGCTCTGGCGCTGTCCTCAGCTGCCTTTCTCCTCTTCGATCTATCCTCTTCCCCTCAGTGAAATATGGACGTGTTTGGGGCTGACTGCAATGCAGCTGAAACAACAGCAATGGTCTCACTCCCAGATCAGACAAAAGGGAGGGTGGCCTGTCACCCAGGCCTGCGTGGAGGTTTTAAAGGGCCCTGTTTTTTGCTTTCAGGATCTGGATCGGACTGGGTCAGCGGAGCTGGCAGGTCATGTGGCCCAGGCCTACAGATCCTCAAAGATGTGGAGAAAGAGAGACATGTCGCTCCTGTGTCAGCATGGGTACACAGCCACTACAGAGAGAAGGAGATAAAACAAGAGAAGAAAGGAAAACAGACAGAGAGATGGAGACTGAGACATAAAAAGAAACTAGAAAACAAGAAAATGTTGAGAAAAGTTAATGCAACTAAAAAAGTATAAGTCTTCAGTGCACTTTAAAGTTAGACCAGTGGAGAGATCATTGATTTGGTAACGATTTACATCACGGCCTAAAATGTACAGTGTGATCTTTCTTCAATTTATAGTGTAGTTATTGAATTAAGTGTGCCAGTGCTGTAGGTATGTTGTTATGGGAAATTGGTTAATGGGTTGCATAGCATTTTATAAATCTGATGTGATTGGCTTTAAAATGATCAGACAGTACTTATCGACACTGGACAGGTCCAGATGATAACATCTTGAGATGGGATCACACCTGTCAACATGTTGACATTCCAATTCATCGGTACTCAGTAGTCATTAGTAAAATAGTACATTAAGTACACAGTACTCTTGGGTAGGACCGAAACCTTCCTCAAAGTCGGCCTTCATTTCGATCCCGACTACGGTACATGCCTGTAATGTTCTGTGCCTCCATCAAAACAGACCTCAGACTCCACTCGGGAAAATGTTGGAACAAAAAGCAAGTTTTAATGAAAGGCTGATCAAAAAACAGGCAAGTGGCAATATCAAAATTAAGACATGATATGAGCTGTGGGTCATTTCATAGCTTTCACACTCGGCTTGTCTCGTCTAACGGTAAACTTCCAACTTGCATCCAAGAATGATGGGACCTAATGCCAAGAGCACATGCAGTAGTTATACAAAACATCTCTCCAGTGTCCTCCATGGAAGACGGTCCCAGCTGCCATTCACCTTACCAGCATACACTGATGGTGGACCCTCGTTTGAGGCCTGTGTACAACTCTCAGAGATAGTCATTCTCACATTATAATCGGTACCCAGTAGTAATATTTCATGTGTAAGTCGGTGCCTGGTCGTTGGGAAAAAAGGCCACATCATATATTCTTTTTAAGTACCAACATTGTTTCTACCTTATTCCCTAACTTTACATCTTGTTTACTTGCACCAAGCTCTATGTACAGTGTCACTACGTACTGTACTGGTACAAAACTTGTCTGTTCTGAGCTGGGATCCAAAGTGTCTATATATATTTCCAGCTGCCTCACGCTGACCTGAGTGCCTCTCAGTGTCGACTCAGCGTCCTGTGCTCTGCGCAACCAAGCCGGACAGGTGTTTTCCTTTCTGCATTATCCTTTTGTTCGGCCTGGCTCTCACACCTCAGCCAGGGCCCCACGCCAGCACAGCAGGTGAATCGGTGTCATCCAATGCCCACCGTGCGTCAGCGAGGTAAATATAACGCTGACTTTGGGGCTTTAGAGTTAATTTAAATGCCATGCGGAGCGTTCCGTCTTCTATACGCGGATTTAAATACAGAGGGTGGAAAGAGGGGGCGGGACTGACGGGACAACAAGGCATGCGTGAACATGTGCTGGTGTCGGTGGTACTTGTCTTCACATATTTAAAGGGGCACAGTACAAATGTTTGTAGACAAAACAACACAGTGAACAGCAAACATCTCAAAAATATAGATCAAGACAACAGAAGGAGAGGTAATGAACTGGTCCGCTGATTTCAGCACATTCACCACGTTGCTTGAGGCTCAGCATCACTGCCTGCTATTATGAATCAAAATGTGGTATATTCAGGGTCATATTTGCTCTATCCAGCTATCTATCTTTTAATGGTGTTTAACATTGTTATCATGGCACAGTTGCTGTAGGTGAACATTGATGCACCAGTACCATCTGCCTTTTTTCACTCTCCTCTCTGAGTTGACACTGCTGCAGTGATTATCGGCCCTGGACAATTATCGGGCCGTCGGTTATCGGGGATTTTTCTGTCAGATGTTGCGATAAAATATTTTTTTAATGTCCAGCTCCGATGCAGCCATCCTCTCACACAGTGTCCCACCCACAACACTATCTGATTGGTAACATGTCCATTTAATTGCCTTTAAACACTGAATAATCTGAATCTGCAAAGTAAGTAACAACTACAGTTATCAAATAAATGCATTGGAGAGGAAGTATTTAGAAGCAGGGAATGGAAATACTCCATTAAGTACCTGAAAATTGTACTGAAGGACAGTACTTGAGTATATTGTAATAATATCGTTTATTCCATCACTGTCAGTTTGAAGTCTTGACACAAAAATGTAATATCAAACTCCCATATCGGTTTTCAGTCTCCTTGATTTCTAATAATTGGTCTCAGCATTGGCCTTGAAAAAGCCATTTCGGTTGACCCCCTAGTACGCAAGCCTATGTTTTAATGAAAAGCTAAAAAGTCCCTTTGGTGTCAAACATCGTATCAAATATCAATATTTTCAAGGTATATATTGGGTTAGGGTTAGTTAGAAACTCGAGTAATGGAACTTCAACTCGATTCAGACATTTAGATGGGCCCCTACTTGTGGAATCCAACGGTGTCCCGTCTTGGTGATCAGCTGTCTGTCAGCGCCCTGCTGCCTATCAGCCTGGGTTGACAGACAATTAGCGGCAGCAGAAATGGTTTTCGAAGCGAGCCCCGTTCCCCCTGAATTCCCTTGTCACAGCTCATTGTGAGAAGACAGTGACTGCAGGAGCACTGCGAGTGGGATAGCAGGGCAGTTGCACCATGCATTCATATTTCAACAGCCACTTGGGCTGAGACGGACTTGTGGAGGAGCACTCTCAGGCGCATGTACACACACTAAGAAATGCATCAGACAAACACACACAATTTCACTTTAGAGTCTGTGCGTGTTTGTGTGTTTGTTCAGCGTAGTTGTTTTTCTTAGCCACTTGATGAAAGGAAGAAAAAATGAGGCTGAAAGTCATCTTCAGGGTTGAGATGCACTCTGCCACAGCATGCCTAAAAACCTACTCACTTATTCAATGCACAGAAACAATTAGGGAGAAAATGAAATCGCTGCATTCGTGTGCAGAGTTGATGTTTATTGCTTTGGCTGTGGAACTAATTATTTTGGAGTGCTGGCACCTTCACAGCCAGAAAAAGTCCCGAACGTCTTCGGGAAAATAATTATTTCTCTCACATTATTATTGGAGAACTTGGATGTTAATGTGTTTCCTGGGTTGTCTTTGGTAAGCCTGGAAACTAATGGATGCTGGTCGGAGTCTCCTCAGGTAAACCTGTAGCGAGGATTAGCATTACTGCAGCTGACATTTCAGCCTTTCACTTTAATTAACCTTCACTCATGTGTTACTGGAAATGAGCGTGAGCGAAACTCACAGAGAGGAGATGTGACTCATGCAGTCAGATAATTGTGAATGTGCCTGTAGTACTCATCAGTTTAAGCAACTCATTTGCAGTCAGGTTCAGGATAGTGGATTAAGTTCAGCAGAATCATTCTTAGAAACCGTGCTCTGTTAACCATCACTTTAAGGACCTTCAGATGCTGGAGGGTTATGTTAGGAATAGGGCTGCACAATTAATCGTGAAATGATCAAAACTGTAACATTGCTAAGTTAAATATCTGTAGTGCTGCAGAGATGCTCTGACTTACGAATCTTGTTCTCCAGATAAATGATGTATGTTACTAAACATGTTTGTTTGGTTCAGACCACCAGAAATGTCATTTTATCAATAAGTTTTGCACATGTGATGCACATTTCCTACTAATCTTGACTGAAATTGTGATCGCAGCATCTGTCAAAATAATTGTAACATGATTTTTTTGACTATATGTCACAGCCCTAGTGACAATTGGATTTTGTTTCTCCTACAGGGAAACTGTTCACATATTTGGAAAAAGAAAGCTAATTAAGCTTGTTGTAGGCATTTGTTTTGTAATGTTAAAAATGTACACTTCACTACCAGCATTTAATCCAGTTAACCTAAGACCAACCTCACAGTTATGGTTCATTAAAATCCATTGGATAAAGCAATGGATGAAGTATTTTTCTCATTCATTTTTATTTGTCCCTCAAATGGTTATGCACAACTACAGAGTGAAAATGTTTTTATTACCAATCAAAACTCAATGTAAACATTCCATAACCGAAAAAGAACATGGAGAAGAAAAATCTTGTTTTGGCTTTGCTTTACTCAAAACACAACGTTGCTTCCAGAACTTTGCCTTCATTCTGATCACCACTCCACACCTGCAAAGTTTTGTGACTGCATATTGCTCGATTGTGATGCTGTCACACTTACAAAATCAGTCTACAGACAGACATACAGACACCAAAACAAAAGCTTCTGTGTTAATTTCTGCCATGAAAACGTGTCTCCAGGACAACATCCAGACTCAAATTAAAAAACAGCACCAGCTGGTGCCATCATGGCCTTTAACTAATGCCTACGCTATCATGAGAAAAAAAAATAATCAAGAACAAAACACAATAATTGAAAATTAGCTAAGGAAACCCATTACCCGACAACTTTATATAGTCTGATTTTAATGAAAATCTTGTTAACTTTAAAAGAAAACGGTGCTAATGTGTTTTCTCATAAAGTAAATGTCAAATGAAACTAAAATAGTGATACTAGTAGATTTAAACAGATTGATTGTCATGATAGTTTAGGTTAGTAAGATACGTACAGGCCATTAATGTTATATTTCTTACATAAAAACATGATATTTGAATAATAAGGTGCCTTAACAGCTTTTAGTACATTTGTGAATGTGACAGTAATTCTATAACATACATATATGGTTCATTTACAATCATAAGCAGTCACATATGAGAAAGATTTATTTACTTTATCTGAGGTTATGTCAAATAACACATTTTTACCTATTGTATTTTGAAGTATGAAGGAGTTTCCGAGTTCTTGATTAGAGCAGCATTTATTATTTGAGTTTGAGATTGAACACCTTATGTTAGGCAGTAAATCTTAACACCAGCTGTGATTGGTCAGTGAGTGGTCACTTGCAAATGGCCTTTGTGTGTGTGTGCATGCTGTAAGTTCCCCGGTCACGATTCAGAGAGACCTGGGAAACAATTCACGACAGCCCAGTTACTGTGTCTTTGTTTGCAAGAATGTATGTGTGCACAATTGTATAGTGTGTATGCTGTGTGTACTCAAGAGGTGTAGGTAGGTGTATGAGCTCTAATGAGGACAGCTCTCCCAGGTGCAGCTTCTTGTTAAAAAAAGGGCGCTGTAGAGCTTTAGCTTATAATGTACGAAAAGGCATGTGTGCAGTACATGGCTGTCTCTGCATATAGAAGCAAATACATGAAAAGTTGATTCCAAGATTAATTATATATAAAAAAAATTTTTTTTATTAATCACATTTTTCACGTGTTTAACTAAATTAGTTATATACATACTCAACGAGATTGAGAGCTTTGTGTCTTTTAACGTAATGAATTAAATGAGGTATTCTGGAATAGGAAAATTCCTTAAATACACACTTGTGCAATACATTTAAATGGCTTGATTCTATTAATCTGTCTCAATTCTGACTTGTGTTGACAGTTGTTACGGTGTGCATGTGCGTGCATTCACTGCATAAATGTGTATGCATGTTACACCCCAGGAGGTACAGGTAGATGAGCTTACAGTGAATGTCCCCCTGCTGAGAAAATCACATGGAAGGCTCTGTTTGAGCGAATGCTTAATGACTTAATGACGCCAGTGGACCCAGTAGGGAAGCAGAGCTCTGCAGAGGAAACCGGTGTCATGTGTAAATCGCAAGGGGTCGCAGATTTAAAGCTGACCTCTCCGCTCTTTGACCCGTTGCGTCTCTGAGTCGGCAGAGTTGGATAGTGTGCACTCAGCATCCCGCGGCCTGGGTACAGAGGGAGCTGAGGGGGCAGAAGATCTGGGAGGAGGTGAGGGGAGTTAGGACTTTTAAGTGCAGCTCCAGAGGTTGGAGGGTCAAAGGGAGGCAGTGGGCCTCTGAGACCTGCCTTGATGTTCCCGGCCAGTGCTCTCACACCACCTCACTTTGTGATGCAATGTGTGAGTGCTCCTCTGATCAGTGGTTTCAGTGTCATGCTAGCATTTCTACAATGCACTGCATGGATTTAGTGAAAGAAATTGACAGGGAAGACAGCATAGCTTATTGTAAAACAAGCATTTGAACGATGGATGTTGTAGCTCTCCCACCATTTTGTATCCTTGTATCTTCAACTTCTGGTGTGGCTGCTTTGATTTATTTTGCACTCTTTTATGTTCTGTAATCAACAGTATTGTAACCTCCTGCAAACCTGTTATATATACAGTATAATCCAGAAATCATAGCTTCCATATGTCTTGTGATTGCTGAAGTATCATTCAGATTAACACGTCGGGACATTTTCCTTCGGGTCTTGGCAAGCTCCATTAACCGTTTTCTCAGTGTATCTGACATCTTGTATATTGAGCCAGGAGTTATCATAAAGCAAATGGGCATGCAGTCTGAAGGCGGACCATTACCCACATGGCACTTCTCTCTAAGTGCATCGGTGTATGTCAGCAAAAGCATGTTATTTACATTTGTTATTTAAACTGCAGCGTGTCCAAGTTTCTGTTAACGTCTTCGTATTCTGCAAATGTACCGTGTTAAGGAATATTACGCAAATGTGTCACCCTTATCAGCAACCCGTAGGAATCGATGTAACCTCATACAGCTACACCTGCTGCACTTTGACCCCACCTGCCCTCTTGAGCCATGTGGGGTCTGAAATTGTTTTAGCAAAGATAAATTGATGTGCCTGTTAGACGCATTAACGCATAAACAAAGAATTTTAACAAAAGACTCAGTTTGATGCTCGGTACTGTGACCACAGCCCCTTTAATTTGTGTTTACATTGCAACCAGTTGACCATAATATGCACCGTGGCCCCCTGAGTCGCAGGTGTCTCTCTTGGTCTGTTTATCTGTATGTCTTCCACTCAATTAACCTGTCAATCTTCGGCGATGGCGGCTTCAGCCTTGACCCTGACCCCGGACCGAACGCCACGTCAGAGCTGTCTGCCATTTTTAAAAGCCAGCACATGTTGCCCCCAGTCCAGCTTGAATTTCTTTCTTCTTCATTGGACTCAGCTGGTCGGGATAGATAAAGGAAAATTATTCGGCTTGTCCACACTACCTACATATTTTTATAGATGTTTGCTTTTTCCTTAGGGCAATAGTCTATCTAGTCAGTCTTTTTATTGGAGCATTGTGTTATTCTGTGTATGAACACATATTCAGATTTGCATTTGTCCTGTGCTGATAGTGCATACTGTGCCAATTTAGGCTGCTGGTAATCTCAGTGGTCAGGATGTTTTGTCTGTTCACAGGTAAACTCATAAGTAGGACTGAGGTGAATTTAAACAACAGGCTAAAAATGACCTCAGATTGTATCCAGAATTCTGAAGTGTTGCCCCCGGTCACCCTTCATTGTCTCTTCCTCCCTCCATTGCTCCCCTGACAAAGTGTCAGTCACTCCTGCATCTCTATTAGCCTCACCCCTCCCTTCCACCATTCCTCCATCCCTCCCCCGTTTACCTCCCCAACCCCCTGGAGAGGAGCGATACTGCTGATGCATCACCAACCAAGATAATTTGTTTAAATGACAGATTAGGAGGGTAACTCGATTTGTGTCCGATACAGTATGTAGTGTCTGTTACCAATCTAATAAAGCCAACCTCCCCACCCCCCTTTGCTCCTTCCTCTCAGCCTCTCCCCTCACGCACACACACCCTGCCCCCCTAGCCTGTATCTGCTGCAATAAGCTCCCGGGCTCAATGAGTACGAAAAGAGGCTTGTCTCTAGGGCTGTAACACGATCGCATACGGGGGCCACCAAGGCCTCCACATTAATTGAATCGCGAGGCCGGGAAGCTGCGAGGTTTTGGCGAGGCGCTCATTGACTCATTGATCGGCGCAGAGGGGCCGCAGAAATATGCCTTGAAGTCGCGGCCAATCAATCAAACAATTAAGCCTAGTCTCTGTAGCTGGCTGTGGTCCATTTAAGTCTAACCTCCCAGCCCCCGATGCTGCACATTCCAAATTAATTGCTTCTCGCCACAGAATGGGCCCACCAACGTCCCCTCCTCTCCTCTGGTCCCCCTTCTACACCTGGGGAAAAGGTAACTGTGAGTCTGCATTTTGCACAATTCCCATCTCTATAAAAGCGTCTGTGTAAACTGTGATGGTACACAATACCTGCTCCACTGTGTGTGTGTGTGTGTGTGTCTGCAGAGGGGGATGCTCAGTGCCACCTGCCTTCTATTCTTGAAAACCCAAGCACGTTTTTATCGGATTTTAGTACAACGAGGAATAGTCATGTCAGCTTCTGCCTCTATCTGGGAAACCGCCAGAGTTTAGGAGATAGGGCGAAGTGTTTCTGCTTGTTGCACCCAACAGGGAGGAGGAGGAGGAGGAAGAAGAGGCGGGGGCCCCTCCTCCTCCCATCTCCTCCACCATCTTCCCTTCCCCATTTCCTCTTCCTCCTCTCCCTTCCTTCCAGTCTTACAGGGAAGTAAAACCATGTCCTACAACAGCGGCAGGAGGATTATTCCTCGTTCATGGCTTCGTGACTGGAATCCACAGCCGCCCTCCTCTCGCCATATGGCATTATCAATTTTGTTCACTATGGCAGAGCCTGTCACCTTAAGACCGCGCCTCCCTGGCATGCCGCCCTAGCTAGCATCTGTCAGGGGGGACTAGTGGGGGTTTAATGTCTCTGTCTCACTTACACTCTGCCTCTCTCATTCTTCCTCCCACTTTTCCTCCTAACATCGCCGACTTTGCTTTCACCACCATTATTTTGGGGTGTAATATGTAGAAGGACTCGGGATTCTGATCTCAAATCTCTCGATGTCCAGCCAAACCCCTGCTCCACGCCCTCGTACTTCTGCCCTCTGTAGCAGAGATCGCCATGGTTATTGGCGTAATACAATAAATCAAAGGTGTCTCTTTTTTTTAGGAATGCGTCCTTAATCTTTCCGAATGGCCACCTGGCCTGATTTGTGACCTTGAGGATGTGTGTATGAAACTGTGAGGGGCGGTAGGATGTCACAAACACACACACATGCTCACACATGCTCACACACTCACACGTGCACACACATACCCACACATACATCCAGGCATATGACAAGTAGTGCATCTGTCGCAGGGATGTCCTTGGGCTATAAACAAACACACACAGAATCAGAGAAGTGAAGGACCTGGGATGTCACCAAATAAAGATTGAAGGTGTTGAGGAGTAATTCTGTCATCTGGGAGGCGTCTGACGTAAACAGCCACAGACAGACTGTCTGAGTGTCTGCACACAGCGAGTCGAACACATTACATTAAATATTTTAGCTTTAAGCTGATGGTCCTACCCACAGCGGTGTATAATGAATACATAATGAGCTTTATTTCCCAGACTCAGAATACAGAATAGTTTACACAGTGTCCTGTGTAGTATGTAAGGGTGTGAGTGTGTCTGTGTGCTGTTTGTATTTGTCACCATGACACCGTATTTCTGTGTTCATACAGCTTATTTGTTTTTTATTTAACTTGGATGTATATATGTATGAGCCTGTGCATAGCATGATTTAGAGAGTTTAGCAATGTTCCCCTTGAGGTGGTCGCTTTCCAAGCTTTGAAACATGCGTCCTTGTATGAGTGTGTGCTCTCCTGCCTCTGCTGCATGAGCTCCCTTTATTTCAAGTGTGTAAATTTCTGTATTATACAGGCCTGATAAGTGTTGTATAGGATTATATCAGATGTCGACGTGATCTTCATTGTTTCCTCTAATAGGTAAGACATATTTCCGTGTGTTTGTGGTGATTTAGTGTATATATAGATCTTTGGAATACTTAAAATCACGTTAAAATAAAAGGTATAGGTACTGTAAAACTATATATATGCTAATGCAGATGTTTTGTAGAAAATATCTTTACAAGTACAACATAGATGAAATCCAGGGTAAATTACCGTTGACTATTTCACAGTGGAATACTGTATTCAGTCCAAAAATAAAGCACATGGTGAGTTATTGAGAAAATCACAGTAATTGAGTGCTGCTATAAAGAATAATAGGAAATGGCTATGTACTGTAGAAAATCACAGTATCCAACAATGTACTGTAAAGAATTGCAGTAAAAAATGGTAAACGGCTCAGACATGATGAGGTAAAATATGTACTAAATTTTTAAAAAGTGGGCATTACACCCATCCAGACCCTCTCTTCTTATAACAGAAAGGGGGTGACAATAAATAATATGTAAACACATTGCAAACTTACAAGAAAACTGGTTTTGCATCAGGAAACCATTGTGATATAGGAGAGAACAGCATAGGTTCAATAAGTAAGGCTGATGAGTGAGGCGTACACGTGATGTGCACATTTGGAATGCACTCCACCATTAAATTGCACCACAACATTTTTGTAAGGAAACAACAGCCTTTATCCAACAGAGCACAACATTCTCCCGAGCAGCAAAAGTCAATAGGCGGAATGACCTCTTGTGTTTGATATTTGAAATATGACCTTCTTGGAGACCGAGAAGGAAGCATGTAGGGTCTAGTTCTACTGCAACACCGACAATAACACACAGTTCATCCACAATACAAGACTAGTAGACTTGTAGCTGCACATATGACCACAGTGAACACTGATTATTTTGAATAAAGTACCATTGTATTTCGCATAATCGCAAAGCAAAGACATTTCTTGAAATAAAATGCAATAGTTGTATTCTTATTACATTCATGAATATGCTCTGCATAATGTTTGACTGATCAAATGATTCTCAAAAATAACTGTACAGTGAAACAAAATCGTGTCCAAGGCCGATGGAAAAATCCCACTCTTAATGAAATAACCACGAGACAGTTGAACTGAATTAGATCCTTGAACCTGATGCCTGGGTGTAAGCTCAGGTCTCTTTCTTGTGTGTTTCGGATGGAGATTTATTTTTTTTCACACCCTGCAGCTTCGGTTGTTAAAATTCTCCAGCCAAACTCTCATCACAGCACTGAAGAGAGAGAAAGAGAGAGAAAGAGAGAGAGAGAGGGGAAGAAAAACAGGAGGCATAGTTCAACTTCTTGACTTTCAAACTGCACAAAGCCTTCCTTAAGAATAATTTAAGTCGAACTATTATGCAAAAAAATTCACAAGAAGAAACAACAAAAACAACCACCTCGTCCCCTCCCTTACCAAGAAATAGCCAGATTGTATGAAATATATTACAGCAGTGTAGGAACACTGAACATGAATACTGTATTAAACTGATAACAAAATGTTGAGTAGAATATTTAGGAGCCAGGACAACCGATCCACAGTCACCAAGAGACACCGACAACAGATGATCAAAGATACAGATTGTTCTAGATAGTTGGTGTGGAGTAGTCAAGTTCCTCAAGACACAGACCTGAATAAATGCACAAGCCGTTCTTAAGTAGAACATATGCTCCATATTGAAATCATCCCAGGCATGGCGGCGGCTTATTTTAGCTGGGCGGCATTGATCTCATGCCAAGTTGTTTTTAGCAGGAGGATTTGTCCTTTATCTGTCCCTTTTTGGAGATGCTGATTCTTATGTTTTGATATTTGCAATGAGAAGGGGCAAAAGGGCCTCTAAACAGGCAGAGGGGACCCTCAAACACAACTACCTGGGCTCCAGATTAATAGTGTTACAAAAAGATTAGCAATGTTTGTTATCAGCAGACCCTGAACCAACCTCTAAATCATCCCTGCTTTGTTTGATGTGATTAAACATACTCTACTCGAACAGAGAAATCTCTTTCTATTTGCGGCTTCCTGGTCACACAGATGTGTTAACATCGTTTTTCCTCTTATCTTCCATTCAATCGATCACTGAAAGACACTGATTTGCTGAATTGGTCTTTTATCCTGGATGTCTTGACTACATCAGTTGTACAATGGGGGGGGGTGAGTTGGGATGAAAGCCAGCTGGCGAGGAGGCAAATGCTGGTGAGACAGACTCAATAGAAAAAAACGGCATTCATATTATGTCCTCTCAGTTTGTCTTTTTTTATTCTTCTCTTAGCTTCCAAAAATTTCTGACTGAATTGCTTGCACACTCTCACAAAGCGTTCACTCTTTCTTTTTTATTTTTGTGCTGCAGAGCCATGACAAGAAAATGGGAGCTGCTAATGACTATCACACTTTCCAATCTCCAATTAGCTAAAGAGAGGGGCTGGTTAATTACTTCTTATAATGTTCGGCAGTCAGTCCTTCAGGCTCCGAGATACATTATGTTGCACGGGGAGGGTGATTCTGTCGGCTAATGTTTCTACATCCCCTGTGCAGCCCACAGAAACAGCTCGGTCTGGACCTGTTTTATTTCCCTTGTACAGCAACAAATCAGGTAGTTTAAAGTAACACGTACACCTGTGTATTCTATCATTATATATGCATAAAAGTTACATAATTAGCTACATATGTGCTTTAAATTTTACTCATGGCTGCCTTTATTTTGTGCCAATTAGCGGTTTTGAAAGCTACTCTAGCTACTTCCGACAGTGTCCCAGGCGTCACACAAACAGTTCTGTATCAGCTAGCTTGTTAAGTAGCTGTCCGTTTCCATGTTTTGTGTCAGGGACAAAAAAAAAAGACAACAACTGCAGTACAAGTTTGGTGGAAGGCAGGAAGGAAGACACATCCAATTATTCTGGAAGGTAGACGAGGGTGTAAACATTTTGGCAAGCTACAATAATTATGACTGCCTGACTCATCTCAACACTCCACTGGAAGCTGACAGATGCATTTTGATGACTGATGGTTGTGTGTGCGCGCGCGTGTGTGTATACTGAATGTAAGCTTGTGTGCGTGTGTGTGAAGAGAGAGTGGGAGCAAAAGAGGACGAGGGAGAGTAGCATGTCCCATCTTTAGTTTTAGGCCCTGTCAGTGCTGACTGCTGACAGTGGGCAGGAGCCCTGTGAAAAGCTGCTGAGGAATCCCACAGGGATCCTATTAGGGACACTTCATCTGGGTGCTGAGGCTGCACTGCAGTCATGTCCAACACACACACACAAACATGCACACATATGCACAGATATTATACTCAGCATTCGAAGGGGAAGAAGTACTATCATTTTCAACGACTCATACCCAACTTGTCTGTGTATACTGTGATTCTGACTTATTATTCTGTGTGAATTTGTGTTATGAATATGTTCATGTCCTTTGTGAAACCATGACTTGATCAAACTATGGTCTTTTCCTAAACCTAACTAAGTCGTTTTGTTGCATAAATCCAAGTAGTTTTGTTGCCTAAACCTAACTAAGTAGTCATATTGCTTAAACCTAACAAATCAGTTTTATTGCCTTAACCTAACACAGTAGTTTTTTCTTACCTAAACCTAACCAGACTACGACTGAAAACTGATATTATTTTAAATACCTGACAACAATAAATTCACAAACCTAAAGTAAAGTAAAGTAAATTCTGAAATGTCTCCTCAGCCACGCGACTCAAACTACCCTCACCCAACGTAAAAGACATAAATGCAAGATCAATTCAATCAACACAACTTACATTGTAAATGCTCTTTGGTCCCACATAAAAGTACAAGTTAAGTTGATTTGTTTTTGGCTGATGCATTGAGAAGTTTGGCACAACCTGCTCAATCAAAGAACAGGCATCCCACTTGTTTGAACCCAACCCCCCCTTTTTTTGTTTTTGGTAACTAAGATGAAGAGGTGCAGGAGGTTGAGGAAGAGGCAGTGTACTATTGAATCTTTTAAAGGGCGCAGATTGATCTTGGATGGAAGCTGTCGATAAATGGCCCTCATGATAATCAAAGGCAGATCAATGACGTGACCCTGTTGCCAAAATGTGCATCAATACACACAGCCTTGTTATTATCATGTAATGATTTAATCAAGCACGAAATGCTTCCCCTTCAGAGTCCTAAAACACTACCAAGGGCTAAAGTGACTATAAAAGAGTGGAGTAGAGGTTATAATAGTTATAATCCTATCTTTTTAATTAAATTCCCCCGGTGGTTGCAGTTGCAGTTACAATACTGTATGTGACCATTTGATGTTCCAGCAGACAAATCTGTGTTATCTGTGATATTAAATTTCCATGTTGTGGTGGCAAAAATCTCCAGAAAACCTGTGCTTGTGCATGCCTTTGGGAAAAGATGGGGGAACATGTAGAAAAAAAGTCAGTATCAGACCAGAGTTACAGTATACCCTGCAGAGAGCACATGCACTGTTTGATGCTCTGCGGAAATGTATGAAATATGAGAGGGATTATCGAAGAGAATGAAGACATACAGCAAGCTCTGTATCTGCTAAGTCTTCCCCGAGGTCCTCTCTTACATTACTTCAGAGCGTTTGGGAGGGAGAGGGCGAAATAAAAACTGCCTGGTTGACTGATTGAGGGCTCATTTTCTTTCTTAGTGGATCTAGACTCATTAAGGCAGATTTGTTCTGTTAATTTTCTTTCCTATAAGCCGAGGCCGAGATGTCCGACAGCCTCAGTGAAGAGGGAACACGGACGGTACAGTAAGCTGTGTAATGCATAGTAATACAAGCATTATTCACTGTGCTGGGGCTCGGGGATTTACTTTTTGCAGGGGTGTTACGGTCCACCCTGAAAGGGAAAATAAGAGCTTTGCAGCACTGATACTGGTATGTAGATTAATTTCACCTGAAAGATCTGCAGTCATTTGACATTTTGTGTTACTTATTAAACCTATGCCATGAACTTAAACAGCCCCTTTGCATGCATTGGCAGACGCTACCTCAGTAATAATGAATAACGGAAGTGTTACCCTGCAGCCACAAGCCCATTTTCGAGTGGTCCCCATCACCCTTTTAGCTGTTAATTATTATTGCACCATGCAACCACAGGTCTCTGCAATTTACACACGAGCGTCACAGACAAACACAGATGACTGCGTGTTACAAACAAATACGGCATATGCATGCACACGCACACACGTGCACACACCCTGTAGTATCAGTTTACTGCAGTACCTGTCAATGCCGTTTGTCCACACAGCTGTATACATAGCTTAAGCAGAGAAAACAGAGCGGTGCTCCAGTATTTGAATTGCAGAGGAAGACTAGCAATGTGTTTGGCTCTTAGTCAGCCACAAGATGACCTTCATTCACATCTATCCAGACAGCATGGATCCCTGTGAAGAGGAGGAGGAGGAGGAGGAGGAGGAGGAGGGGGGGGGGGGGGGGGGGGGCTGGTGGTGATGTTTCTTTTCTGTCCACTAGCAGCATTTCTATGTGTTCCTGGCTCTGAAACAGATACCCTCTAACACAGGAAGAGGTAGGGGTGGGGTAGAGACCTCTCAAGGTGAACAAGGCGAAATGGATTCAAGGGAGGAAATGAAAAAAAAAAAAAACAACAAAAGGGGGGATAGAAAACAAAATTAAAAAGAGATGCAAAGAATGGAAATGAAGCAGCCAGCTAGATGGGTTTGGCATATAGAGTGGGGAAGTAGAGAAACAGTGAAGCAGGCGCAGCAGGGAGGGGAGTGTAGAGTGGAGAATTGTAGATTTTTGGTTTGTGTCCCGCTCAGAGACAGAAACTTCCTCGCTTAAAGCGCGTTTATGCATGACACATCCAGACCCTCATGCTATGATATTCATAGTGCATGTGTAATTAAAAAAGCTGGAGAAACAAACAAACTGAGAAGTAGCACCTAGGGGTGATGTGTAAGACGTTCTGCTAGAGACCAATGGCCAAGCATTACCTCTGGAGACCTTGAGCTGACTGAGGTGAAGCCTTCAAGTGACCGAAGCTCGCCATACACAGGTCATGTGCATGCAGGCATATGTGCATAAAACCATGCCCATTCCTATTGACTTACACTTAAAGGTTCCTGGGGAGGTCAGTGGAGAAACGACTAGGGTTGACACCTCTGGGAGATCCATTACATGTCGCAAAGTATCATGATAGCTGATGCAACAGTACTTTTGAGGCTTTAGAAGCATTAGCAATGGGTAGCTGTGACCAAGATCTTGAAACGTAAACTGTAAGACCATTGAAAAAAGCAGTTTTGGATAAGCAACTGGACATGCCAGAAGTCACGCCTGTAATTAACACAAGGTACCATGGGGGCTAGGAATAAGGTGGATGGCCAAAGACGGCTACAACAAAGAGGACAGTGAGCATCCGAGAGGTTACTCCGGTTATTATGCTGCCCCCTATGTTTTTTTTCAAAGCTACCTTTGAAAAACAACCATATCTCACATGTTACACCTTTAAACAAATAAGACGCAAACACATTCGAACATACAACAAACTAATGAGAGCCAGTCAAATGCAAAACGGCATGAAAACACTTTTGCTTTTCTCGAACATCAGATTACCATCCGCTCGTACAGTCTATCTGCCACCCACACACATACAGTGTGAGACGCGCATGATGGATAGGTCACACAAGAGCGTCCTGTGTCCGTTTAATCATAGCAGCAGGTGTAGTGAGGTAAGAAAACCACACACTGCTTAAGGGGCTGGGATTGATTTGATGGGGGGATGGGAGCAAGAAACTAATCGTGTGGGAGAGGGAAGGAAAAAAAGAAGGACAGCGTGGCAAGGTTTCTTCTTTGGTTACCCTGATAACCATAATGGAGGCAATAAGGAAAGCAGAGAAAAAGCACGGAAGCCCATTTGCTGGGCAGGGAAAAAAAACCCAACACTTATTCACATAGATTGCGAGGCAAGCAGGTGAAAATAGCGTCCGTGGGAGTAATCTAGTGTCGGTGTCACTGGCCTGTGCTTCATTATGGATGTTGTCCAAGGGATCGTTGCTTCTGCTGGACGGCATCCACATTCTCACTTGGAGAGCAGAGCAGACGCCACAGCAGTCGTGAGAGTGAAGCGAAAGTGTATGTGGAAAGGGTTTCTTCCCATCTTATTAAAACACTTATGTGTGACTACATACGCCTGTATTCATACATACACCATATACAGGCGCTCTTAGAGATTCTGATTAATGTTTTTGTAGTTAATGTTCCAGTAATTCAGTTTGAATTATGTCTCTACACAGGTCCAGGCTCTGTAGGCTCAAGGCCCTTTATAGTACAAAACGATTGCTCCTCATTAGACGTGTGGATTAAATCAGGATTGTAAACCTGTTCAAGGACTCTCTGACCTTCCACCTCCAGATTTCTACTTTAAAAAAATTTTTGTGTGGCGACAGTTGCTGGGTTCACTCACCCTCTGACCAGGTCTTACCCCTGCTCCCTCACACCTGCTTTGATGTGTGTGGGTGTGGGTGTGGGTGTGGGAAGCGTGATGTCACGGCTTAATTAGGCAATGTGATTCAGTGGCGTGTAATCATATTCACTCAATAATTCCTCACTTCTAATGTACATCTCTCAAGGTTGTAGGGATAGGCCGGTGAGCGTGTAAGTCAGCAGGTTTCAAGCATAGTTAGAGAAAGAGTAGCTTAATTTAAACATGCTATAACTAATTTATTTTTGGCCAGTTGGGGGCGGCGGAAGCAAGTCATGATCAGTTGATGCTTCACTATATTCACCAGCTAGTCGCTAACTCTGTGTCTGCTGTTTGGAAATGTGATCATTAGCCCCAAAGCGTTCGGTTCGTATGGCCACAAAGAAATGCGCCACTTTCGTTCTCATTATAGGTCCATTTTCTCTCTTGCTTCTTGTCTCTCTGAATGGATGAGTGTGGTCAGAACACTGGTTCCCAGTCTCATCCTGGCTGTTTTCATCCATCAGTAGTGAGACAAGCTGTGTTTCAGCTCTACAGTAGACCGAGAAGCTGGAGGGAGTTGGACCGATTTATTAGAGCGAAACCAATAGAGTTGCCCTATAGACAAGTATCAATTCTCACTGACAGTTACGTGCCTTGTACCACTTCTGCAGACCCGTATTGACTATATATATATAAATTGTGGGATATAATCCTTAATCCTACACTTTCTTTGATTGTGCAGTTTAGTAATTGCGTTAAAGGATTCAAGGATTCATCAATTAATTGCTACAGACGATACTTATTGATTAATAGAGTAAATGACCAGGTTTAGCAGTTAAGAGAGCTGCAGATTTATTTGCATTCCCCCTTACTTTTTAACCCATTAAATGGTTTTATTTGGTTTGCTGGTGTGAAGGTAAAATGAATAATGAACTAGCTTCATCTCAGAATGTTAGGTTTATATTTGTGTTCAAAAATCAAAAATTAGAATTCATTAAAGCTGTGAGCGTTCAAAATCACAACAAAGCAAAAATTCTTGAGGGGAAAGAAAGCAGATCTGAAGAGGAAGATAGTAGTGTAGGGATAATAAGACAAAACAAATCTGGGCCTATGCTCACAAATAAGGTTACATTTAGGCTCGGGGAAGCAAAAAGCGGGTCAAACAAAGAAAAGAAGCAAATGAAGGTGTCAATAAGTTTCTTTTTTCTTTGAGACGCACCTAAAGTATTTGAACTCCTCTGGGTCATTTCACTCTGATGACAAGAAGGTCAGAAGAGTAATCTGACTCAGATATGATGTAATCTAACTCCCCGAGATGACAAAGCGGAGCCAGGACAGGGTTTATCTGCCTGTGGTGACTAACGGGCCCGTGAGCACTGAGCTGTGGGGGTCATGGGTTCCTAGACACGTGTCAAACAAGGAAAAGACTCCCAATTCCCCACAAACGTTCACCGCTGGTCCCCGCCGTCACATCTCCTCTCAGTGCGACTGCCTCTTAAAATGTTTAATTAGACAGACGCCAATCTATCATGATCTGTGATGGTAACGCACGGGATTCTCATCATAGAAGAAGAGAAGGGAGTGAAAAGATAGAGGATGGAAGAATTGATAGGGACCTTGGTTATGCCTTCAGGTTCAAATGTGACCACAGATCCGCTTTGACATTGGGTCCCTATGACAGCCTATATTCCAGCTGCAAGACACCCAACACTGACAGCTGCGTGCGTGCGTGCGTGTGTGTGCGCGTTGAAAATGACTGGAATGACTAACCATGCACGCTCCAAAACACACAGCGTGATTGCACCTTAATGCTATTAAACGCATAACAGTAGTCTAAAATCACCGACTACAGGAGCGAAATGCCATGTGATCACACACACACCAACACACACAAACACAAGCCGTGCAGTGTGACAAGTTTACACTGACAAATAGAGCAGGAATTAGCGAAATCAAACGTTTGTCCACCCGTTTTCGACATGGCAGCACGGCTTAATTACTCGCCGCGTCACACTCTGGCAGATCTGAGGCTCTCCCCCTGATTACTGTAACTCAGGGAACTTTTGATGTGCCACTTTTGTTGGCTGTGCACATGCCAGCAAAAAATGTTTTTAAAAAGGCTTTGTCACACCAAAAAGTGGCACAGGAAAATTCATCCACTTATCTTTGGGTAAAATATATGGCTCTATAAGCTTTTAATGACACGTAGCTGGCAGTGCTGTAAAGAAAAAAGTACCCAAAAGTAAAGATATCTTGTTAAAAATATTACATTGGTAAAAGTGAAAGTCCCCCATACAAATAGCACTTGAGTGAAAGTCTAAAAAGTATATGATATTAAGTATATTATGGATTTAAATACATGTATGTAAATGCTGTTGGTCAACTGATTATCACAATCAGTGTTTTCTTATAAGTTGATTTCGAATAAAATAAATAGATTTAAAAACTCTGAAGCTATTTAAAACAAGCTTTCTTAAACTTAGAGGAAAACCTTGTCGGTAGGTCACCCTTCTTACTGACTGATAACACTTCTAAATAGTTTTTGCAAGCCGGAAAACCTGTGATGAACATCCGCCATGCCAGCTGTATTGGGACCTGCCGCTGATGGGTGATGTAGTGGGTGGTTTGGGTGATCTGCTCCTCCTGCCATGGCGGCGCATTGGCTCATAGATTTAGATCCACGCAGGCGTCTGGCTGTCTGTCTGTGTCTCTATCTGGTCTGATTGGCCATTGCTCAAATATAATGACAGGTCATTTAGACTTAATCCGTCACAGGCCCGCGATTGCCCTGCATGTCACACAAATCACTTCAGAGGGAGACAGACGGGAGGGGAGGTAAAGAAGGCGGCGAAAGAGGGGAAGGTGCGTGAGACAGAAACTGAGAGATGCATTTTGATGGTTTTAATGTGGGTATCACAGCAAAGCTAAGCCAGCGTCAGCCCTGATTCTCCAGAGGAATGAAATCCCTGGCTATAATCCAGGGACCCTATTAAATCTCTCCAGCGGAGTGCGACCAGCTCGGCCACCTTTCTCACCCTCGAGTGAACGTACACAGGGGCGGGTTACAGGTTCTGACCTGAACAACGACTATTGTTATTGTTTTGTCTGCTTGAACACGTCAAAAAGTTCTTTATGTAACGCTCAGACACAAATGTCCAGAGTTGTGATCGTGTAAACATGTGCATATACTCTGTATGTGTTCAGATGTGTGTGCGTTTGTGTTACAGCATTGTTGCATTTTTACCCTTTCGGCCCCTCATCCTGGACACATACATACTAAAACTGCTTGCTGTGCATTCATGTAAAAGCTATTGATTTTCTTCCTCTTCATTTCTCGGTGGATCAATACCTGTCCAGGACAATGCATGTGAACACGCAGCTGAAAATCAGGGAACAAGCCCTTTGATGTCTCTTTTTTTTTTCCTGGGTTTCACAAGAGAAAAAAAGAAAGAAAGAAGGGCACTAATTGGTGGCTCACACTGAGGGGCGTCGCCTAGCATCAGATCCGCTGCTTTTCAATGGAAAGATTACCTTTAATGGTTAGCATAGCTTGCTAAACCAGGAGCTCCTTCCCTGGCTGGCCAGCACTAGGGTTTAGCATATAAATGATGTGTTTACCATACACTTTGTTGTTTCAGTCATTACTGGTGTTTACGCTGGGGTTTAGGAATGTAATTGCTAAACAAATTTATGATAACGCTGCGTGTACATCATGTCTTATATCCCTCAGCTGAGAATGGATGTTGCTGCATTATTGTTACTGCTGTCGATAATTTTTTGCCAAGTTTTAATTACTCTTGCAGTGGAGGGGCTCATGCTGTGGCGGCCCGCGCCATTTTAATAATAGCAGTTTTTTCCCCGTCATTGTTGTTCAGCCTCGCCATGCTTAATTTACTTCTACACAATTTCATTACTGTGTTCCATTAAATATTCATAGAATCTGAATGAGAAGCAGTTGAGGGTAATTAGGTGTTTGTTAATGCACAGACTTAATCCTATGTGGAGCATAAAATGCTGACTGACAGCTGTCAGCTTAATATCTTCTGTGTACTCTCATTCCCTATACAGTTGTCTATTTACTGTAGAATTGTTTAAGCACTGTGTAGTAAGCTGTGCGTTGTGTTTACCCAAATGCGTGACACTGCAGATTAAGCAGGCTTAGGTATGTTTGGTCATTTATCTGATGATATCAAACATGCAACATGTGGTCGAGCTGGCATTCCATCTGTTGTGCCCTCATGGAAAATGCCTGTGGATGATTGGAAGTCATGATCCCATAAATCTTCCGGCCGTCCAGCGAGACTTGAAATACCATTATACAGCCGCCGGTCGGTTACACTCCATGACTTCAGCTCGGCTGTGATTTAGATTGGTAGCCTTTTCCCTTATTTAATTAAAGGATAAGTTTGCCCCAAAATGAAAATCAGTCATCATCTACACATCCCCATGCCGATCGAGAGTTGGGTGAATTTTGTAGTCCACAAAGCAACTGAAGTAAATGGGGACTTGAAAATTAAAAAAAAAACAAAAAAACAACAACAACAACAAAAATGGCTTCATTCAGCTCGTTCAGTATAACCAAAGTCCCCCAAAGCAATTAAATCACAAAAATTGATTTTAAAAGTCATTATGTACAAGCTTTTGGATCAAAATTCTTCACTGTAGCTGTGAAAGCTACAATTGTTAGCGTGCACCCCTTCTGAAATGGATGCACAAGTTTAACCGCTTATCAAAGGTGTAAATAACATCTTATCAGTTTTGACTTTCAGGGACTTGGATTGTGCCGGACAAGCTGTATGGAGCCACTTCATTCTCTTTTTAGGTGTTTCATTTTTATGTTGTAAAAAAAGTCTCCATCTACTTCAGTTTTTTAGGAGAATGCTGCAAAGTTGTTTTGCTTTGAAACATTCACAGTGGAGGGGGATGTGAGGTGGCGTTTGTGAAGCAGGGAAAGATGATGAGGGAGCACAGTGTGCAGACAGCACCTGCTGCATTCTGAAAGGCCGCTGTCGCCGCCTCTATCCCATAACCCCCTTCTTCCTGTCAACACCACAGAGGAACGCAGCCACACGCGGCAGCAGGTGACACTTCCATAGCTCATCACAATACCGCACGTATACAGCCACACACACGTTAACAGTGTTGTTTTTTGAGTGTATGCGGATGTGCTTGTCATCATCATGCGTATGACAAACTCAACTCGAGTGTCCTTGAAGATGTGTCTGTTTTTTGCTCACGAGGACTTTGAAACTTCTTTGTGGGGCGGCGTGCTTCAGCTTTACCGTGACATCATCTTACCGGTGCCATTAAAAGTGACGTCAGCATCATCCCTCCGTTTTCAAAGATGCTGTCCTTGACTTCCCCGCATCTTTGCTTCACGTGCTCCGGAGCGAGCAACAGACTAAATCCCTGATGGATTGGTGACATACCACCATGTGTCTGCTTTGACTGTCTGACGCATTGTTGCTTAAAGTACTTCTGGAGAGTGTGTCATATGCATGTGTGGTGTACAGTAAAGAGCTTCCAGAGACTCAGTGTATAAATTGCAGGAGCCTTAAGTGGCAACAACTTAGACAGAAATCTCTAGACAGGCACTTGAGACTCTCTTCTGTTCTCCACCCTGCATTAGTGATGCCAGTAGACTACCAGCGACTGCAGCATATGTGTCTAACATATCTTATGCCTGCATGCGCACACACAGACACTCAGCAAGACAGGGCCTAATGCAGCCTTCAATAACAAAATCCATGAGGGAATAACAGATATTGAGGCATTATTGTAATGACCTCAGATTTACAGCTAGCCAGCAAAAACACTGGCCCTGGAACAATCGATTTCTTTGAAAAGATATAAAAATAGGCAACCTCAAAACGGGTTGATTTTATTTAGTCATGCTTCATGCAAAGCCGATTTAGATAACAAAAACAGGAGTTAAGCGCAGAGAATAGATAACTGGTTGGTTTTTGATCTCATTACCCAACCGTGCTAAGATGCAATTATCCCTGCAGGGGATGTAGCAGCAATAATGTTAATAGTAGGTTGCAGCGAAGAAGATGTGGAAACATCTGGTTTGGTCTTTATCTATACTTATATTTTTTCTTTACAATGTAGAGGATTATTTTGTTTTAGCCGAGGTGACATCATAGCTCAATGGATGGCAACGCCGGTCTGTTGGTGTATCTTATTGCACCTTATCTTTCTGAAATCTCAGATTAAATGTTATGCGTTCCATACTGTATGTGTTGTTTACAAGATCAATCCAATGTGTCAGTGTGGGAGGCTCTTTGAGAAGCCAGTGCCTTGTTATTCCCTTATTACATATTTACATATTTGTCTCTGATACCGTTTCATAGGGATATTTCTGCACTGACAATACTGAACGCTTAAAAATGTCCATGCAGATGTGTTGGTGTAGTCTGTGTGTGTGCTACCAGCTTTACCTTATTCATGGAACAGTTAAGGGACAAGAAAAATGCAGTCAGTTGTCTTTTTGCTAAAACAATTGATTATCGTAAAATGGAGAGGAGAATCTGCTGTCAGTGTGCAAATATGCAGTACAGTTATTCCAGATCCCATAAATGTTGACAATGACATGAAACATGCCTGTATATACAGTAAATCCAAATGGGCCAGCTATCCTGTCGGCTCTGCATACACACACACACACACACACACACACACACACTTACACACACACACACACAAAGCTGTCCAAAGCTGACAAGCTCAGCAGGACAGGGCCTTCTTCCTCTTCATCATTTATTCACCAACACAGCACACTGTGGCCGGCACATCCTATAGAGCAAACATTTATTCTCAGCATTCTTCAATTTCCCCCACAAAGCTCTTTTCAAGCTCGGCTCGGCCTTTTTCACTACGCAACCGCGCCGGCCATATTGGTTCCATGAGCCAATTTTGGCCGCTAGCATATTGTGAGCCGGTCAAATAGTGCTGAGAGGAGATATTAATGAAACTCAATACATGCATGCATGGACAGTATTGTGTATGAATGGACAGGTCATTCATTTTGTATGAATGAACAAACAGTCGTGTATTTCACAATGTGTCCCTTGAAGGTCTTCATTTGTCAGCTACAGACAAAGTGAACCATTTTGGAGGAATGATACCAACTACTAAATTAATTATAAAGGAAATGATCAGTTCAACCTAACCAATCAGTAAATGTTTTAACACTGGTAATTATTAAATTGTGGCATTTGTAATTCAAATAGCTTTTTTTTAACCACAATTAAATTAAATTGTCTTGGCAATTTTGTTGCCAACCCTTGCAACTACACACAGAAGCCAATTTATTGCTTTCTTTGTGCAAATTCAATGGCTAAATCTGATAGAAATTTCATTCAATTTTGGCATATTACCTCCATACATCTATGTATGCACTGTCTGTGTTTCTGTCTTGCTGTTTCTCCATGTCTAAACTACAATGTGTCAGTTTTCATTCTACAAATGTTCTGTAGCCAACACAAGGCACACACAAAATTTGAGCAATCACTTTGAGCAGAAACACATTAAGACTGTTTTCCGCTGAGAAATTGCACTCACTCTTTTCTTTTCACTTTCCGAACCAATTCCGTGGTGAATTGCCCCTTCGTGCCTGCGTCCCGCGAGTTTTGCACGCTAATGGTATTCATGCCTGTGTGCCTGCTAGATAGTTTCCCTGATGCAAATGGATGTAAAGCGATGGCCACATCATTAGCATGCCACTGAAGTTAATAAGTAATGGTGGGGGCATCTTCATGGCCCATTGGCACTGCAGTGAACAGGAGAAAGGATGGAGGCGGTATCGAGTTTGATGATTTCCCTCATGTGTTTCTGCATCTGCCTCAAAATATTGTGAACCAGGAAAAAAATGATGAAATTTTGAGGAATGACTTCAACATGTTTAATTAGGATCACCATGACAACCTTTATCAGAACCACTGTGCTACATCTAATGTTTGTGCATCAGGGGACAGACGCTGTTTATGTAAAGGAAACTGTTTAGTAGATTATGAATGATTAAAACAACTGATGAAGGGCATCTAAGAGCTTCACTTGCACATTATGTTACTGTATATGTATGTATTAGTTTTTCCATGCATGTCAATGGGAGTCACAATGAGAAATGTACAATACCCTTATGTTAGGAAATATGAATTATTTAGCAATAAGTTACATGTATGTTGTTTTTTCCTCTAAAAGACTGACCTCTTTTCTGCCATACGCCAGTGTTGTTATTTAGTTTTTCTGGAAGCTGTCAACATCTGAGACTAAATACACACCTGGGGGCATTTTTGCAAGAGGATATATACTGTAAAAAAAAGAAAACCATTATGTTTCAACAACTGCTTAAACCACTGGCCAAGTATGTGGGAAGGCAGTAAAATATGAGAAACACGCAATATAATTCAGTTCCACACAGCAATGCCAGAAGAGTAATGACCAAATGTACAGCTTCTATTGTATTATCAATATCAGTTGAGATGCCTCGTAAATCAGAAGGCTGAGCAATGTAATGAAAATATAAGAAATTGCCACAGTATCGTATGTGCTGTTAAAGAAAGCAAAACTCTACAAGATATAAAAAATGTGCGTGTTTTTATCCAGTGGCAAAAAGTCTGGGCTATTTGTGGCCTGCGCTGTTGCTAACTGCCCTCCTCTCTCTGGTCCCATGAGAAAAAACGATCATCTCTCATTTCATGAAAGTCAAAGCCAGAGACAAAATGGAAAACACTGTTTGCAGGAAACTGGGAGCCAGGTGTGACTCACAGATTGACAGTCACGGGAGATGCTCCGGAGCAACATGAGTAAGATCGTGAAATGTAGCGCCTCGGCCCGCAGGGGTTTTTACGAGCTCTGCGTCACTCACCCGCACAGCGCCTGTCCACCCCTGAGGGGGGGAGAGCAGGAAGCTCCTCACCCGCAGCTTTCAATTTCCCTGCCAGGCTACAGCGATGACTTTGTCCCCGGACTTGAATCCCAGTGCTCTCCCTGCTAACCTCTGACCTCGAGCCACTCGCTTATGCACAAAGTTCATTCAGAGGAGGGATGACGCTGCAGACTTTTCGCTCACAGCTCGTCTGAAAACTTTTGCTGCCTAAGTCACTATGTACCAGGCTGGGCATGTGTGGCAGACGCTGAGAAGCACAGAGGTTTGGAAGATTAGTCATTTGAGTTACAGGAGGATATAAGAGGCTGAAGGCTGCAGTCGTTCTGAAATCTGGAAAATAGAGTTTTAAGAAGGTGAAAGACTTGAGCTGGTTGGGTCATTAGAGCCGTCCACACCGCCATTCCCTCCCATGACCATTCAACCATCTCTGTTGAGATGTATGTATGTCTCTGTCAGCGTCAAATGCGCACATCTTATTTGTGAGTTTAATAAAAGAATCTGGCGACCAATTTGCATATTCTACCAAGGGATGTTAATGATAATCCATTAACTGATTGATTGCTAATTTAACTGATTAAAAATGTATTAACCGACAATCAGCTTACAAATGACAAATACCTGCTCATCAAATATGTGAAAATAAAATACCCTGTTCACTTCTTAGGACAGCTTGCATTCTAAGGATACTGGAGAGGTGCCAGGACATTAATGGCGACATGATTGCTTCAGATACTTCCAAAATGTGTGTGTACCAAGCCAATCAAGAGCGTCTTGTGGTGCAGCATTAAAATCACCATCCAGTAGAAATTATTCATATTCATAGACTGTGAGGTACTTTTATGTTAACCTCCTTTGGTAGGATTTAGTTGGCATTTAATGCTTCCCCTGTGTCACTTTCCACAGAGCAGTAATAATTGTATCAGGTTTTCAAGCAGCGCCACCTCTCCACAAAGCTCGAGAGGATCCTGCGTACTGTTAAGCAGCGCGAATCTCTATACCCTGCAAGGAAACCTTGTCCTGATGTGGTTCTGCAGCATGACTGGGTGTGGCACCATGGGGTTTTGCTGCATGGCTGTTCAAAGGTATACCCCCTCCTGAAGAGGACAGACGGAAATACTGTCGGAAGCCACAACCTTCTCTGTACACACACAAACACACACACACACACACACACACACACACACACACACACACACACACACACACACACACACACACCAGCCCTTCTTCTTATAGCTGTTTTTGCACACAGCTCACCGGCAGCAGCTGAGCTCCTTGTCGACCTTGAGGGATCGATGCAGAGGTGGTATAGCAGAGCTGAGTGGCCGTGTGGAAGCTCATAAATAAGAATGAAGGATGGCCCCAGGGGCTCAGGGTGAGGAGGGTGTGGGGGGCCATCACGAAACACCCCACCATAGCGAGGCACGACACAGACACTCTGCTGCCCAGCGCCCCCTCACCCATCTGGAGATTAATTACGCCTGTTTCCACATTACCATCCAGCCCCCCCTCAGGGGAACCTTGACTCCTTTAACCCCATGCGCACTCGTCTTCCTCCGCCCACCACCGCATCCGCCTGTTCACTGTGGGCCACGTCAGGGAAACAGGCAGGTCACTGTAACTCAATCTCATCTTTTACACCTCCATGAAATTCCAGGAGGCTGCAGATTGCAGTATTTATGGTACCGACACTAGGGCGTCGAGCTTGAGAATTCATATTCTTGTCATCAACTGTCACTTAGCACAACCTCTTTCTTCCCACTGCATTTTTTCTGTAATCATATGTGGAATGCAGGAGCAGGCGCTGGAACTGTTTTCCCATTAGCCCTCCCCACATGATGACAGCGCCGCGCTCATCACTCACCGCTCTGCCCTCGGAGCTTACGCTGCCATTGGATATTGATAGGGCCCTTGAAAAATCGCCCTCATAGAAAGCGTTCTGCCAACAAGACCCGTAAAGTGAGCTGTGGATCCATATAGAGGGTTAATGGTGCTTAACACCTGCCACACTGTGCACTCTAATATATCATCCCCCCAATTATGTGGTAATTGTGGGTTTTTTGAGGTGGCATGAAGTCATTTACAAAAAGTTCGCCAAAAAATCTCCAGGTCTACTTACTTAGCTTTTAACAGAAACCTTGACCTTTTAATGACTTCTGGCTGCTGTCATCTTCGGGGAGAAAAAGATGTTCTGGCATATTCTCTTTAACGTGTTTCATGGCATGTTATCCTGCTGATTAGTATTATTTGCGTTGGCTTAATCCTTTTCTTTATTTCACGTTTGCCCTATCGGGTATGGCACTGATGTGTGGCGCTGTCCTCCTACTGCTTAGCGCATATTAATGAAATACTGAGCTTCTGGGTCCATTTCTGTGCAAGCTACAGTGAAGCCATAAAACTGAATGCCACGAGAGCAGCTGGCATTTCAGCTAACCTTGTAATAAAGCATGATGTGACAAAAGTGCTGACAAAGAATCTATCATTCTGTTTACTGCGTTGGAATATGAGAGTCGTGTGTTCTGGTACGGGGGGTATATTCCCTGAGACGAGGGGGGGGATGGGGGTTTAGCAGCCTGGCTTCTGAGGTGACCTGATAAAGGTCACCGTTGTTCGACTCAAAAAATCCCTGCAGGCTCTTCTCTGTTGTGAGGATTACATTCGATTTGAGAGCAGTTCACCTTAATCCAATTTAAAGCTCTGCTCGCTGTGTGTTTTCCTTTTTTAAAAGCCATGTCGCGGGTCATAAGGCTAGACAAAGTGTTTCCTTAATAGGATATCATAACTGGATGCGATACAATGCAGTGCGCATAATTCAAGTAACAGTGAAACGGACATTTTTATCTTCCGTAGTGCGACACACGAGCGACATGGAATATGAGGGCAGGGTGTAGTTATGTGGATGATTTAAATCCATCCCACAGTGGGCAGACCGAGGGAGTCATTCGCTTCCTCTCACACCACCCTCCCCTTCAAATCCATCTCGCCGAACATCAAGGTATGCTGTTGTGGAACGTACACTACTGACCGACTAATGGTCGGTCAGTAGTGTACGTTCCACAACAGGTTTACATGACACGACCAGCGAGAGAAGAAGAAGAGGTTAGCGACGAAGCTGCCCTAGCATCAGTTTTATCAAAAGTGCAGACTTTATTTGACTTAAAGAAGAGCAAAGATTGGCACTGAATGTTTTTTTCGCTCTTCTCTCAAATGGCTTCAGTGAATGTTACTAAGCAACAGACTCCTCCAGTGTCGCTCTCACACCACGACACATGGTTCGTCAATTTGATTGGTTGCAATTTGGCCAGTGATAGAGACTTTGTTCGTTTTAGTTTTTTTATTTTAGTGTTTTTGATTTAGTTTGTTTATTATTAATTTGTTCAGGGGTCAATACACATTCATTGTATATTCATCATCAATGTAAATGTGCCAGTGTTAGCCCATAAATGACTTTGCACCACAGAGCAAACAAATACAAATGTTAGTAAGTAACACATTGCAATACAGCAACTATAAAATACTAGTAACAATGATAGTGAATCTGTGTTATGCAAGACTGATATGTCTCTATTGGGTCCTGTATTGGATACATCAAATGCCGGTAGCTTAACAGCAACAGAGTGGTTCCTCTAAGCGAACATAATTATGAGCTTGTTAACTGCTCAAATCGCTGTATCTGTATTCAGCAGCATTATCAGTGGTGTGTATGTAGCCCATAGGTTCCTGAAGGAGTCCGGATAATACCAAAAAAATCTAATCAAACACTTTTGCTTTTACTCCTCCCAGGATGTGATGAAATAACATAAAAACTGCAGGAGATGGAAAACAGGAACCCCGAGCCAGAAACAGGCGCCCTTTCATTATGCGTGGAGATAACATAAGGCAAACTCCGGTTTCGATGTGTGAATTAACGATAAGGGGATTCAATCTGATCCTTTCTTGAGTTTTTCAAAAATCCACCAGAACCACCGAAAACTCGACATGATCGGGGTTTATCTTTTCCTCCTACCCATGCCCGAAGAGATAGCGCTTATTAATTGCTGGTGCAATGAAAAAAATTCCTAACTTTGTACTTATGCTGATGCTTGTGCATTCAACTGGCTTTATCTACCCACTCTCGCATGACTCAGGGCTTTTTTTTTTAAATTTCATTTTGCATTATTTCATTCTCTTCTTTCTTCTGCACGTACCCTTCAGTCTCTGTCTTTGCCTTTGTGTCTGTGTTTCCATCTCTGTTTTCTTGCCCCCTCCATCCCTCTCACTTGCTCTCTCATTTTCCCCTGCTCTAAGCCTCTGAAGCCTATATAGGGGAAGGTAGCTGATGGGCCCCGGCAAGGCTTCTCACTGAGAGCATGACAGACATCCTCTACCCTCGCCTATCCTGAGCTGATGCTGTTGTCAAAAACACGCTGCGAATGCTTGCTCTGTCAAAAAAAGCATTCCCTCCATCATCTTCACTCTCCTCAGGAAACCTGTTGCGCTTTTTTTTTTATTCCTCCTACACCCCCTTTCTAAGATTGGTTATCTTTCACTGTCACTGAAATGTCACCTTCACTCTATGAGATCGAATAAAGTTTGGATAGAGCAAACAGAACTCTCCTCCTGTTTATTAATAACCAAGCCTCTACCTGACTCGGCTCTCCTGGTCTCTCAAAACCTGGGAGCCTCTCGAACAGCATGTCCCAGAACACTGTGGAGTTAGCACACCTTTCATCCGCCCCTCTGCGCTGCAGTGGGAAGGGTATATGCTCAGTACTCACTGTTTGCTCTGGGTATGTATTGATCTATCCATAGGCATGCAGATCTTGAAATAGTACCGGCAGAGAAGCACAGAGAGTTGCTGGAGGGACAAACATTCCAGGAGGCGAATGGAAACCGGCTGGGTGTTATGTCAGTCTGGAAACCACACCCCCTTCCCCTTACTGTACCTCCTCTCTCGCTCTCGCTCCAGAACAAGATGACCTCTCCGCAAACAAACCTTGACCTTTGCACGCTGGGGACTGTGGTTTACTTACCGCCGGTCGGGGCCCCTGTGTTGTGAGGCTCTGGATCTGTTCTTAAACACGGAGACTCCACCATAAATCAAAAAGGAGTAACAGTTGTTCTCCTCTCCTCCTCTATGAGGTTATTAATGATGTGTGCTGAGAGAGCTGAGCTGGACAAAGCCGAAAGCCTGCTGCTGCTGCTGGGATCTTGCCCCCTCAAATCCCACTGTGGGCCTGGTCTTGTATTTAAAACCTCTATTTCTCCACAGCTATATATTAGCGCGTATGGCGTGTGTGCATGTCTGGACTTGCATGTGCATGCGTTTTTTTGTTGTTGTGGTTGTTGTTGTTCTTTTTGAACAATGCGATCCCTTTTTACCACCACATCTAAAAAGAAATAAAATAAAAATAGCCCCCCAGTCTGCTTCATGTGGAAACAATGAAAATCTCATAATCTTCATGTTTGTGTCACAGCATGATTAAAATGGGAGCAAACGGGAAACAAGGAAAAGCACCGTGATACACAAACCACAGAATACTTAGCGTGATTACGCTTATTGCCAGGGAGAGATGGATGAGAGACTCTCCTACAAACGTTTGCATCCGCGCAGAGGAGGCAGTAAAAAGTCGATGTTGGAGTGCGATCCCTCCATCACCCCTCCCTCTTAAGAAAAAGAAGAGAAGGAGTGTGAAAGGAAGGATCAGTGGCAAGGGGAATAGCAGATGGCGAAGTGGCATCTGCAGGCCTTTCGCTGTCTGTCGCGGGCATATTTGTCACCCTGACTAACCTTGTACCCTCCGACTCTCTCACTAGGGGCGGGCATGTCTGGACACCTTTGAGATTTGATTCCATGAATGCTAGTATGAGATTATTAAAGGCTTATCTTGATGCATCAGAATTCTTGATTTCTCCACGTAATTTTATTCCCACTGTGTCACTACATGCTAAGTTTTTAAGAAGCAGGCTCACTTACACCAAGGCTAACATAGTAGCCTAGCTTCAAAGGTGAACAAACCCAAAATCCTTATGGGCAAGCCTCGTCAGATGGCAGCGAATCTTGGCAACACCCCTGGCAGTTATAAGGAGAGAGCCTTTTAATGGTCACTAAAACATAATGTATAGAATTGCCAGTCAATCTGATCAAATACTCTTTCAGGTTCAGTGACATTGCCCCAGTATAGTTTAAAACGGCTTCTACTGGACATGCACACGGTTTCACACCAAATTCTTTTGCGGCTCAATTACATCCAATTACGTTTCACCATCTCTTTGGTGCAACCATTATGAAACGCATAGTCAGGTCTTCTTCATACGGCCAGTACAATGTCAAGAATAGGGTTTGGAATTTCGGATTATGGACATTTATGCATCAAGACATAATCTTTCAAGAGAAAAATTCGATCTATCAAAGACCCCAACCATTTCAGGAATATTTTACCCATTTGCTCCAGATTCCAAGTGACTTTAAATGGTCATATTTAATTCTTTAAATTATTTTGACTTGTGGAGCAGCGGCAGGGCAGATGATTTTTCAGCTGTTGGATATGGAGCTGAGGTGCCACGAGACATATCTTAAGGGGAGGAAACAGACATGTCAGGTTAACGGAGATTCATCTGTGCGATGTAAGAGAAGCGACACAAAGTCGGCTGCATTTGTAAAGGGAAGCGACGACAGCGTTTTAGATTTCACAAAAGGGGTCAGATGGTTGAGAAAAATATATGAGCAGCTACTACATATGAAACAGATATGTTAGCGCATTAGCTTGTCCCTGCAGCCATTATGCGCACACCATTTTGAGGACTCTTAATAGCCCCTGCTTTACTGACTTTATTGGCCCTCCAGGTTGAATTAATGAATGTTTGTGGTTTGAAACCTCAAACCATATGACGTCCACTGCACACACACACACAAACACACAAACACACACACAGCGGTAGTGTTCATTTGGTCATTTAATATAATAATATCTTGTAATTGGAGATATTTTGTGTTATTTTTGTGAGATGTAATTTAAAATCACCCCAGATACGTCCTCATGTTCCTCTTCAGTCTTAAGGATGAGTAACAATTGGAACATTTGGTGCGTCTGGTTCCTTGTCAAGGGGGATACCGTCTTACCTTAAATACTTAAAGTTACAATTATAGTCCATCATTCATTCCTCTTCTGTCTCCCTTCTACATATCCCTCTCCTTTGGTCACTTTACGTGTTCAGAAAAAGTCTTGAGGATCTATGAGCTCCACAGTAGGAACCAGTAAAATCCCCTGGACCCAGTTTTCTTCCTATTGAATTGCTAAAGTGTGATTTGTCTGAGCACCTAAGTACCAGAAATACAGTATCTCCAAAGTCCTTGTAGAGTTGTCGAGGTAACGGATAAATCTAAAAAAAGCCACAGTTACTGAAACCAGCAAGGTTGCACTGACTGGAGTGGGGATTCTTTCTTAAGAGCCATTTTCTTGTGCATTTTCTTCCACATACCTGTGTTATTGTTTATTTATATGCTGATATGCAAATGCCAATATTTTATTTGTCATTCATGTGAGTACGGAACATAGTAATGACTCAAATAAATTATATTTTCTCGGAGGAATGGACGGTAGTCTGAAGGAAAGAATGTCATTTGATTATTGATTGATGGCCTTTTACTCCCAAGTATAAATCATTTTGACATTTAATGGCCTCAAGTCAACTTATCATATTACTGCATATTACTACCAAGAAAAAAAAGAGCAAGGGGCCAGTAAATAAACTGAGAATGTTGCTGTATTTACTGGCAACATTTAGTAAAGACGTGTAATGGTAGAAAAATAAAATCAACATGGGTGACGTGTACGTCAAAGAATCATGGTGTGCTTAATGTGGAGATTTACGATACAGAGAAGGCGAGTTAGAGCCCTTATATATTTGCATTACATTCGTTTAGCAGATGCTTTTATCCAAATTGACTCGCAGTATGTGCATTCAATCTCCATAAGGGCAAGAGCTAGATGGCATAAAAACATTTAACCCTGTCCCTTAATGTTTTTTATCTTGGAGGAACTTTGACATTAGTAAGTGGTAGCATCTTTCAGACACTGAAGAGGAGTAAATGGTTTCTGCTCTGACCTGGTGGGAGTAAAGAGCTTTCCTGATGAACAGGGTGTGAGCTGCAACAGGGCGGCACTGAACAGAGAGGCAAATGAGGAAACACTGGATTATACATCCCGGATGGACGGTTAATTGAAATATTATTTTGAATTGAAATCACATTATTGATTGAATTATTGAAGTCTTATATCCATGCTGTTGCGTGCCGGCCACACAAACATGTCCATACTGTCACAACAAATTGGCTTTTGTGCAGATGTCTGCACAGAGCTTATACATACACCGTCTGATGATGAAATTGACCTCACTAGCGGACCCCTCACTGACACGGAAAGTATGATTTGGCTTTGGTTGTGAATGTGGGATTGTCAGATTTGGGAAGTTGCAGAAATTGTCAGATGCAGCCCTCTGCGATCCTGGTACCTGTCCAACCATCGAACATACACTTCAGTTGGAGACTAACTGTGCCCTTAGATCTACTGAGGTGTCTTCAAGGATCACTTCACAAACTGTAATATATATTTGTTGGGTATAATAAACAGCTCTGTCTTCCGTCTTGGAGACTGTCAGAGTTTCACTGAGCGCAGAGCGTCCAGAAAAAAGTGCTTGCATCGCTCACTTGCTGGAAAAACTGCATGACCCTCCTGTCATTTATTATGAACTGGTGGAGTTGCTGTCTAAACATAGTTGTCAGTGTTATTGATGGTAGCTGGTGACCCTTGTCCACCCAATGTCAGGCGGTACACTGAGGACAGAGAGCAAAATCTGAGAATGTACTCATCCTCAACAGAGGACAGGGAAAAGGGGAAAAAGAAGAGGGAGAGCACGAAGGCAATGTCAGTCATACAGCAATGCATTGAAAGGAAAGCGAATGATTGACAGTAAAAAGGAAATATCTTTGTTTTTGAATGAATCTTTAAATTTGCCTTCGAGTGCCTCTTTTTTTTTATCAGAGGAGGAAGACAAAAGGAAAGGTAGGACCTGAGTACAGCGCACGAGAACAGGTGACACTGGAAGACTCTCCAAAGAAAACGACTTTGCTGATGTCTGCTGAGTAATAGAAGTTGACGTCTGCGGGCGTCAGCAGAATTTTTTATGGAATCTCCCCCCTCTCAATGGCGTGTCACGGCAGATATTTCATGTCAACGGGCGGATGCAGAGAATCTTTCCAGTCCTGTCGCACTCTAGCCTCTAAAAAAAAAAAAAAAACAGTTGCAGTCAAACCCTACCATTCATATCCAGCAAGACTGCGCCGAAAGAGACGTATTATCCCATGAAAACACATGTATAATTAATTTCCTTTCAGAACTGTGCCACTTCCAGATTTGGCTTTATGCTGATGTGTTGAAACAGGATTCTGCGACCCACAGCGCTGTCTCCGAGTGGCTCTGAGTGTGTGTATGTGTGTTTTGCATAAACCCTCCAGTACTCTCCACACAAATGCAAATTTTAGTTGGGTTCTCAAAGGTTGGATACAGGACAAGGTGTAAATGCCAGCATGCTAAAGAAAATTTCTCTGCAGTATATTGATGGTGAAATTCAAAACAAAGACAAGGAGAGATGTCTGCAGCTTTCACGTTAGAACTGACAATGCAGGAGGAAGCGGATACATTAAATGCAGCTTTGGTGTTATTTCTTTACTCGACAACATTCAGTGTACCTTTGTGTGTTACAGCAAACACCTGCGTGCCAGGTCCACTCACATACCAACCCAGTCACCACAATAAATGGACATATCATCTTGAACTAAGGTTGTTTGGGAGCCTTGTGGCTAATAATGAGGGTCATCATGAGACAAAGGTTGGGTTGGCTATGTGGCCAATTGTTGTCCAAGTTGGCCTCAAGCCACATGGCCACATAAGGAAACCCACCTTTGCAGTGGAAGTGAGTTATGATTGGTTGTCTTTTTTTACTTTTTTGAATCTACCTTATTAAAAATGTTGTTTTTATGACATTGTTTCATGTTGAAATGTTGGTTCAAATAATAAAGTTGTTCAGTATACTGCATGTGTTGCTGGGGTTTGTATGTCTTTATGCATTTTCTCTCCTCCATTCACCTTGGAAGTAGTACTGTGGAAGTGCACTGGGGCCTCTGACCTGCGTTTAAACATGTCTAATCACTGAATGGATCCGAGCAGACTCGCTCTCAGCTCCTTTGACACGAGATGAGTAGTGTAAACTGTGAAGTGAAGCGAATCTTGACATGTATAGCTGCTCATTCTGACCCTGTGTGCTTGTTAATCGTTGGTGCATCATGCCGCTGCCAGTAATGTTGTCCTCTCGTTATTAGTGTCCGTTCAGGTCGACTGCATTTTGGATTGGGACTAATTATCCTTTAGTCTATATGGGATTGGCTCTCTTTGGGTCATTTACGTATTAGGGAAATTATTTATGCACGTTGGATTGGTTTTGCACGGAGTCTATTTTCTCCTCCTCCTTAAAAAGCAATCGAAAGTAAGTAATTCATCATTCCTTTCTTATCTGAGCTACACTTTTGTTTTGTATTCTGTATTATATATCTAATAGTAGCTAGCTTTTTTTGCAGGAATTTTTAGATTGCATTCGGGCAGGATGACGGCCACCTTTTCCGAGCCACCAGGAATATAATCATCTTGGTGTCAGCATCTCATCGGGGGGCGGGGAAAGTCTTGATCTTTGGGTCGTAAACCTTATTTTCTCTGAGAGCACACCAATTTCAGCTCCATTTGTTGTGTATATTGGCGACTTAATCCGAACATTGATTCTGACCAAAGTGTTTGAAGGTGGTCTGCGACACTCTTAATTGCCCTCGATCTTCTCACTCATGTTCTTGTCTAGTCTGCACATCCGTCCTGTGTGAATACTTGTGTGTTCTTCATGTGTGTGCGTGTGTGTGTGTGTGTGGTTGGGGGTGTGTGAAAGCTTTGATCTTTTCCCGGATGACTCCCGGTGTGAGGGGGGAAAGCTCATTAGCTGTGCCTTTCACCTGTCTGTAGTAGACAACAGGAATAACCAATCGCTAATTAAGTCACACGTGATTACCGTGTTCTGCTGTGTAGGTGAAACTTTAATATGTATTTTTAATCATATGTTTGCACAGTGCATATATAGAGTGCAAAGTATATATAAAGTATATACTCTTACTATGCAACAAGGAAATGCACTAGTTCTGGGCAGTATCGTTTGAGGGTGATTCACATCTGGTCAAATGAGTTGTCTGCACAGAGCTCTAAGGATACTAAGAGACATTAACCAACCCAGCCACACTCTGTTTACCCATCTGCAAGAGATACAGAATTGTCCGCTTCCGTACTACCAGACTACAGAGCAGCCTATTTCCTCAGGCTGCAAGATTCCTGACCTCATCCTCAACACTCCACGAAGAATAGTCCATTTTTCCTGACTTGATCATTGGTTATTAATTAGTCTGCATAGTTTTTCTGTCTGCAAAACTTCAGGAACTACAAACTGCAACTACTTCATTATACAGTCTTGTATTGCACAATGACAATCCAGTCATCTTGAATTTTGAACCCTGTAGCTACTATTGGAATCTATTCATTTTTTTCTTCTCTCAGTCTTTGTCAAATGTTTGCTATCCATATTTAATTATGTAGCATTGTGTCTAATCCTTAGTCTCAGCAAAAACAATGAAGCAAATTCTTTGTCTGAGCGACATGACTGCTTTTCCATTGTCTGAGTGGACAAAGAACTCTACAAGAACAAAAAAAGTGTTTCCAGTATCAAACGTAAATCCTACAGTGGACTTGCTGGGTTTGTTTAATAAGTCAGATCCAGAGTGCACTGCGGACCTATAGAGTATGCTTAGTGTGACAAGTAAAAATGCTCCGCTTTCTCCTGATTTACAACTCTGCACAATGGTGCACAATGGGTAAAGTGTGGGTTTTGATGCGAGAGTGCATTTGCCGTGGGCCAGTGTATTGTTTCCATGGTGTGGAGCTCTGCAGAAATGAGGGGAAGTGCGTAAGAAAAAGCATTCCAGGGCGCTGGAACGACATCCTGCTGTATTTATCACCTGCTCGTCCTTCCTCTGCTCTCCTGCTGAGCTAGGTGAGTCACACTCTCGTACTCTCCAGCTCTCATCTCTCCATCTTTGCTCTCTTTCTCTCAAACCTCTGCGACTCATACTTCTCTCCTCCCTTTTTTTTTCTTTTTACACACCACACTGCCCTCCATCTGTCTCTCTCCCTCTCCTTCTCCTCCTTGGACTCTGGAATAGCGTCAGTCCCTGACGGATGAGCCGAGTTTGAAAGCCACTCATTGGGATAAATGAGTGTACTTTCAGAAGTTTCTCCTGCCTCCTGGGAGGCGCAAAAATCAGGCCTTGAAAAAGAGGCAGAGAGCGGAAAAGAAACAGGGGGGAGTCGGAAGTGAAAAGAGAGACAAAAAAGAACGAGATAGGGGCAGGCCGAGAGAGATTGCACATCAAGGGGGCCTTTGTACATTATTAGGTCGATATCTCAATCTCGGTGTCTGCATCGAGCTCTACCATGCTTTATCAGCCTCCTCTCCTCCCCACCAGTGAGAAAAAGCCCTCAGAAAAACCATTTACCCTTTTTCTTTGATGTGAAGAGCTTAATGTCGTTCTGAGGCCTTTTCTTGCCACGTTAAAATAGAGATTCCTGAGCTTTCAGATATATGTGATTGTAGCCGGATTGTTACAGAGAGCTGATGCAGAAATTGGCCCACGGATATTAAAGTGAACTTGAGTTCACTCCTATTAACTTCTTTTTTTTTTTTTTTTTTGGCGGTGCAGTAACAAAGGGTCAAGTGAGGGGAAATACCTGAGAGAGGTCTGCTTTATCCTTGAGGTAAGAGGCAAAGAAAGAAAGATTAATTTCACTAAATGTATTTGTGACGATCTCCAGAAGCGGCTAATTAATTATAGCCTTAACGAGTGGAGGGAGAGCGCGCACAAATTCCCCCCGTAGCCATCGGTCACGTGTTGAGGGATTTGATCTTGTCACTGTGTGTTTTAGCTGTAATTAATTTCCAACCCTGCACAAATCCGACTAAATGGAGCGGTTGGGAAACCACACAGTTAGTGCATGCGGTGCTAAATGAATATGCAGACATGCACAGAATCATGCACAAAGTCATGGGTATGCACTGTATTTTATTTAAAACATTGCCAGGTTTGGCTCTCAGTGCATGCATGGCGTTTCTTGCGCTAAGTCCAAATCTCTCTTTCTCATCCTTTGCCAGTTTGTCATTTCAAAAGTATGGAACACAAAAACACCTTGTCCTCTTTCCACCTTCTTCTCCGATGAAGGAATTGGGCTGCAAGCCAGGACAGAGATTAGGGACATCAAACCTATAGCGAGGATGAAGCGTGTCACATCGGAGTAACTACAGTAAACACTGGTGACGTTTCATTGAATCCTGCTGTGAAGCAAATAAGTAGATATCCATCCATTGCTTTGGAATCATTTGCATGTTGGTGGTTATGTCAAATATATCACTGAGGACACAGAAGGGCTTTCTGAGACCTGTAATCAGGTGTCAGTAATTCAGCGGAGGCTCTGTCCTGGAGTAATTTTACGTCTTCAGATTGTCGTGTGATACATTGTCAGGATAAATTACGTATATTTGAAATATCTTGTCTTTATTTCTGGCATCTATGTATGTTTCAAGAGTCACACCATGTCTACAGAAAATGATGTGCAACTGAAAGTATCATGTGTTCAGGTAGATGGAGGGACATTTCTGCTGCCAGTATTTGAATTACCAGACTCAGTATGCTTCAAATCAGCTAATTTGTACAAAATGCACTCTGGGTTTATTACCCTTGAATCCCCAGACTAAATCTCACTTTCTCCCTAATCTTTGTTTGAGACCTTTCTGTCTTTTTTGCCTCATTGTAGGCTCAGTTTGATGAATAGTACAAATAGCGATAAAGGCAAACACTTTCAGGCACTCTCTCCTTTAGTTGTGCTTATTTGCGCAGGCAAGGGACTTTTATTTGGGATGCCACGGAAAGGGAATTTTCACACCCGTCAGTAACCATGTGACAACACTGGTTTCACTGATTGTGTCAGACATTTTAGAAAAGACGCTCACTGCTCACCGCTCATCTGTAGGGTAATGTCTTAAACAACTGCTGATCCAAACCGAACACTGTTTCAGCTTCAGGTTAAAAGCATTTAACAGGTGAAACATGAGTTGGCTGTCATAAGAAATGCAATCATGTGTTTGTCAGTGAGTTTAGTACTGAACACTGTTGGGTGCTTTTGGCATTTGCTGACAGTGGATCATTTTGAAAATATGTCTGGGAACAGTGTTATAATGTCTGGAATTTTAGAATGAGACAGAGAGCTAAAGTGATCTGTTGCACACCTACAGCTTCTCAGTGATGTAATCTACTCCTTTCCCCTCATTAACATTATCAGGTTCCCTATTAGCATTTGGTTTAACTCCAAAATATTGCCAAAAAGGTGCATTTGCATTTTGCTTTGACAACAAATCCTCCGCCATCGTTTTGCCAGTCGACTCACCTTAACTCTCGTTGACCCATCACTCAGGCTGCTTTGTGCTGCGACTCTGCTGCTCTCAGTCGGCGGGTTGGTAAGAAATGAAATCAGTGCATCCCGGAACGCTGTAACGACAATTACCATGATAAGTCCACTTTTCATCCCTTGACACATATGGCCAACCACTGCTTAAAGTGAGCTTGATTGCAGGATTGTCTGATTTGGAAAGAATGTCCTGACTAACTTTAATCTTCCAGTTTCCAACAGTGCTCCAAATTACATATTAGATGATGATAATCATAAAATCTGGTAACCTGATGACGTAATATTTTCTAACCCTTAACCTCATAGTGTTATCTCATATTCTGCCCACCTTTCCCCAAGACCCTATGACACAGTTCTGTGCCAGAGGAGTGTGTGGTTTCCAGTTTGAGGGATTAGACTGTTGCCTGGCTATAAATCTTCAGCTGCTCTGATTTAGTAACCATGAATCCTGCAGTCCTCTGACAGCTGTGATTTGTTGATTTAATCAATCTTCTTCTCATAAACAAACAGGAATATTTGAGCTGTTTGATATTCAGCATCCCTGCGCAGTCAGGATCTTCCCCTGATATGTTAGAAGAGCACCAGTCTTGGTTATTTTGCTTGTAATAAAAGTAATTAGGGCCCGAGTAGGTCACAAACCTGTGAGGTCCCTGTTGTATTCGCAAGAATTCTTTCTTATTATTCTTCTGCACTTTGACTGCAGTTTTGGAGGTTTGAACATACCCCAAAACTCACCAAATTTGGAATATACGTCACATCTGGCAAAAATTGTGATACCGCAATGTCACTGGGTGTGGTTGGGACCTGCGGGCTCTGTAGCGTCCCCTATTGTAATGCCCTGCCTCCCACATGCACATACATACATATGCATATTTATCATAAACAGACGCACAAAAAACCCTCTTGGACCAATACCGTCACTCCAACAGGAAGTCGGCCATTTATATGTGAAGCGCCATTTTTGACAAATTCATGCCTCCTTTAAAAATGATCTACTACTACAGATTGCGCCATTTTTCACAAATTCATGCCTCCTTTGAAAATGATCTTCTCCTACAGATTTAACACGTCTTCACATTTGCTCAGCATCATCCTCATGCCTTGAGGATGAAAAGTTATGGAAAGCTTTCAGCTACAACATACCTGGTGGGCGGGGCGGTGTCATACATTTGTGTCCTTCGCCATAAAGCATCAATTCCTTATAACTTCAACATACAATTTCCCATCTACACCAAACTGCACATATATCTATGTGTTGCCCCGAATACGTCTCTGCATCAACAAGTCGGCTATTTTGATTTTGGCTACCATTTTTAAATATTGCCAGTCCTCATACTTAAATTATCTCCTCCTACAGATTTAACACCACAGGCTTCACAGTCAGTCAGTATCATCGTCTGACCTTGAAGATGAAAAGTTATGAAAATATTTATCCTACGTCATACCTGCTGGCCGTGGTGGCACCGTCCATTTAAATCCTTCGCCATAAAGCACCAAGTCCTCCTAACTTCACCATACAATTTCCTATCTCCGCCAAATTTCTCAGGAATGTAGAGGGTGTCGCCCCGAAATATATCTGTGCATCAATACTGTGTAATATCCATAGCGCCACCCACTGAACACAGGAAGTCAGACAAACATCATCCGATTGATATGACTTAATACGATTTAATGCTTGGGTTTGCCCCATTTTTCATGGCTCTGACACTTTGCTTCATAACATGTAAGAGCTGTAAATGCTTGCTAAACTGTTTTGTGGTTTTTCCCATTAGTGGTGGTTCTCAGTACATAACCGTTTGGTTTTAGCTGCAGTCAAAGTGTAGCGGTTAATCTTTGTTCATTGCTAACTTGACATGTGAAAGCTTGAACCAAGGAACCCATTAATAATTTTGGTTTTGGCTAGATTTATTTTTATTTTTTTTAATCTTGCAGAGATCTTCTTTGACCTATCCTCGTGGTTTCTAGTGCTAACAAATCTTTGTTTAAGAGCTGTCGAGATACCTGGCCAAACTGGTTCTGAGAGAGATGTAATAAACCGTAATTGGGCGTTTAAGACCTTCCATGTCCTGGTTTTTTAGTTCAAATGGGAACAGGTCGTGGTGTCCAGCTGCAGGATTGATGGAACACCTAGACCCAGAGTCCCATCACACTATGGCTCACCCCTGTCTCACATGCCAATGAATTAAGATCCCGTCTGTCCTTTCAGGGCCTATTTGGTTATTGATCGCAGATTTTCATCAGTCTTGAGTACTGAAGTATTGCAGGGAGGAGTGCCATAAATCTTATGCCAAATAGCACCACAAGCTATAAGTTAGAGGCAAAAACAGGGGCTTCTTGCCCAGTGAAAGCCTCACCTTAACATGTCAGGCAGGGGATAGCATTGTAAATCCAGACCTGAAGCCCGTGATGAATATGTGGGGATTGGAGTGATGGCCTTAATACCACCAGACTGACCTGCAGGTTAATTACGATGTGCTGTTTAAGCAGCCTAGCACCAACTGGAACACACTTACAAACACCCACCCACATCATTCCCACACCTCGCTCGCACTTTTCACTGCATATGTGTGTAACTGAAGGCTTGACGGTGCATCATGTCACAAGCACACAGCACGCTTTAGCCACAACACTGCTTGTCAGAGTGTCCCCAGGAGAGAGGGCGGGCCTCTGTCACACTGACCTTTCATTATGCTGGATTAGGCAGTCAGTGTCCACTCTCATGGGGGAACTAGGGGGATCACCCATGGTGTTATAATCGCCACACTTGAAGTGTCTGTTAGGTTGCTGTGTCGCTAGAGCATACATTTATTTGATTTGTTAGCTCTATATTCTGTATTTATCTTCCCCTTTATAGAACCTATCACATTGTTTATTCACAATAACAGCTTTAAGCACACTTCGGTTTTACCTCATACTGCTCTCGCAAAGCCTTAAGCATACAATGTGTCTGTATGCAATGTAACCTATAAACCAAAATGTGTATCTGGTCAGAAATATCCTCCCAAAAGCAACACAGCTCATGAAATAAGCACATCAGATGTGTTAGACAAGTCAGACCATGGTAATTAATTATATATCTTTAAACATTGCTGTTATGGCTGAAAACTACAATGAAAATGAACAAGTTTTTGCCAATTTCACATGTCTCAGTAATGCAATAATTTGATCTATAGCTTCGCATATTTTTCCAAAATGCCAGCTTTGCATGTGTCTGCATGCGGCTGCCAGTCCTCGACGTGTTGAATCACTGTCGTTAAAAAGACCGCAGTGTTGTGTTTCACTTTTGGTTGAATTAGAATCATTTGTAATTAGCCTTCATCTATGCATGCTGAACATTACCCCCCTAAAACTGCACATGCAAAACGGTCCTTCCATGTGAGCAAGATTTCCTTGTGTTCCTATCATCTAGGATGCTGACTGGACATGCATAATACATGAGAGAAATGGGTGTTATTGTAATGCGTGTTTCTCAGTGGCAGTCCCCTCTGCCTCCCCATGTAGTCAAAACAGACACTTGCATGCACTAAAAGGGACATCAGAGCACTGGAGGCCCATTGCCCTCGATGCAATGCCACGAAGGAAGGGGAGGGAGGAAGGAAAAAGAAAGGGGAAGAAAAAAACTCCAGAAGCCCAGAGCTGCAACTCATTATTGTTGGCCTATCTCCCTTTCTTTGTCTGTTTTCCTTTTCCTCTTCCGTCCCCTCCACTGTCAGTCAGCCTCTAGCCCTTTTTTCTTGCTAGCGTCTTCCTCTCTCCCCTAGTGGGTTCCCACCAGTCAGTGGATCTGCCCTGGATGCTGGCACTAAGCGCTAATTACACCGTCTATCTCACCACACTGACAGTCACGGCCATGAAGATCTCAGCTCCCTTGTTTGCTAATCCATAGCTGGGGAAGCAACACTTCAGTGCATACTTGCCACCAACTGATGAGTTTTAAGTTTGACATGTAGCAAAATACCCCGGCTGACGGGGATTCTCGCAGCGCAACAAAGCATCTGTTGACATAATTCTACAGAATGACATGCCATCCATATGTAAATACGGTGGATGATTTGATTTGATTTCGTGTCCTGTGTGCTATGTATAATGTGAGCGATGTAGGCCGCAAATCAAGCAGGCACATGAGTGGCGAAGCGGCCAATTCACATGCACACTGCGTTTTTCCTTGTTGCGTAACACCACCAAGTAAGCATCAAGTTGCAGATGTCTGACGAGACATGCTGGTAAACAGATCTTGAATCATTTACAGTGTAATCCACTTTACTATCCCTTCTTGAGATTGTAAACTCCCCCAATCCTGTTACTTTAAGCCTTCTTTTCCAACCTGAAGCTGCAGGTTGCCAAGCTTCTTGCCCGTTAGACACAAACGCACCGCCATGTGTTCAGGAAGGAGCTGTGTACCTCGAGAGAGGTTCATGCACGGCTGTGCTTGGTCAGGCTTTTTTTTTTTTTATCCTACAAAGAAACCAAAGCAGAAAGAATCTCTGCTCGCTTTCCAGTGAACCCATGTTTATAGAAGAATGTTTGTCATAGTGTTTGTGTTTTATTCAGCGGAGATCAGCGAGGGAGACAAAAATAAGCAAGATTCCAACCATCACTGAGTGAACACATTCAGTTTGCCTTGGCCCAGTTAATAAAAAAGGCATTTCTGTTTACTGGAACAATGTTTCTAATGGATGAGCTTTGATCATGGGTTTGTTATGCACTTTAGTAAAGTGGAGCAACATATTTTCATGGCCATTGACTCCAGTTTGGGCCTTTGAAAAACACACATTGTTGTTTATTGTCTGATGGAAACTGTCTGCCCTAATTCTTGTATCAGTATAATTATTTCTCTGGTCGCACAACTAAATTGTTGCTTTGGAAAGCTTTGGTTAAATTTGTTTTTATTTTTAAGTAGTTGAATTTATAAATGTTGTGCTGAGGAATTTTGGTCAAGATTAATGGGATGTTTTGGTTTCATGTACATAAAAGCTACATAAATATCTTATTTTGGGCCATTTGGGGCACAAGAGCTTGACTCACATTTACGAAAAACTCAATATTGACATATTACCTAATAACATTTACTTGGCAACGCTGACAGGCATCAAGCAACACTGAGAAGTTATGTAGAAATTTGTCTTGCATTTTGGGGCTGCCCAGAGTTTCTGCGTTCAATGCCGCTGTTGTAAGTAGAAATCCCAGGTCTGTGACATTTTGTCAGACATTATGTAAAATAATAAAGTTACAGTTTTTCATTCAGATCAAGCTCGAGAGAACCACTGCAGACGTCGGTCATCCTTATTTTGTCAGCTAAACCTACTGACGGCTCTCACACTCAGGTTGTTAGTGTTTTCTGGTTGTACTTGCTGCTCTTTTCCCAACCCCTGACCTGCGACACCTCACACCAAGGTCAGGCCAATTATAGGAGCTTTAATGAGATCCAGGAACTGTGGCGTACGTGCGATTGTGTCTGAGGAGGCAAGGTTATAACAAAGGAGCTTAACTTCAGTCTGCCCTGCAACAGGTTGTATTGTTTTTTCTGTCTGTGAAAGGGAAAATAGTTTTTCCACTGACAAATGCATGGACTGGCAAGATAGATGACAATCTTTATTGATCTTCACACTTGGGCAAAGTAATGAGATTATACCATAAACACCGGCGCTTATGAGTGATGGTTAAACGCGCAGTTGCATGTTGTGTCTTAATAGCACAGCGAAAGGCTGAGGGACAACAGGTGCGAAAACCATTCACCTCACCATCCCTGCGACAAGTTGTGTAATCACGCCTGCGTGTGTGTGTGTGTGTGTGTGTGTGTGTGTGTGTGTGTGCATATGTGTGAATGATACGTTCTGTATATCACTTCCCCTTGAGGGTAGCTTTTCAGCGAGATATACCATCGCGCTGACGGGAGTGCTGATCTGCAAATTGGGGACAAGATGAATGCACGTGTCATTCACAACCACATGGGATCCCTTCTTCACATGCCAGAGGACAGGAAGTAAGAAAAAACAGCAGGGTCATGACGGTAGACCACACGGTGCAGGTTATATAGCGGGGAGGAATACTGGAGGCCTTTTAGAGCTCTAGCCCTTTAAAACATTTGCTGACCTGTACTGTATATTACAGTGCAGCGGCTGTGGAAAAGATCGGTTTGGGTCAGCTCCATCTCCTAAGTCAAGGTGATGTAAAAGAACCCGAGTCCTGTCTAAGTGAAGCCCTGCTGACTGCTGACCTTTGTGTCTTTTCCCATCTATCATGCCGGGCTGTGTGTGTGTGTGTGTGTGTATGTGTGTGTGTGTGTGTGTGTGTGTGTGTATGTGTGTGTGTGTGTGTGTGTGTGTGTGTGTGTGCCCGTGCATGCGTGTGTGTGTGTGCGTCAGTGATGAGGGATTCTTATTTGCGTGCCAGTTGGTTGCATTTTTGGACGTGCACGCGCAAGTGAGAGACTTTGAAGGATCCGTCTTTGTCGTCGCGTTGCGTGAATGAGCAATCTGTCCTGCTCATATTCAGCCAAGCATATCCAGCCCCGGCCCTGCCCGTGGTGACAGGAAAGCCGTGGCAGTTTAAATCAGTTGACATTGTTCTGGCAGTGGGAAGTGCTTATGCCGAGGATATATCGCTTTGTTTTTCTGCCATCTGCTGCAAGACGAACCGCTGTATCCCTGATAGACGCCAGTCCAGGTACAGACAGGAAGGTGAAAGGAGCAGAGGAAAACAAATCCACACAACACAGTAACACATCCAACAATAGACAGTGATAATTCATCTATTAGAATCTATCAAAACATACAAAAACTGACCTGGAAGAATGACACAATGGCCGTTCTGCTAAGCTAACGTCTCAGAACCGTCTCATCTAAAAGTAACTCTTACCAAGAAAGTGTAGCAAGCGTTTATCCTACGATGTCAGACAGTTATTTATCTTGACATTTATCTACTCCTGATTATGCAATTAAATTCCGCTTGAAGTTTATTTTAAATTAACCTGACGTGCCAGATGGTTGGTTGCACAGAACCATCTGGAAAGACAATGCTAGAAACTGTTTCTATAGGGACAGGCACTTTTTAAAAAAACACTCGACGGATGATTACGGATCATGATCACATGATGTCGCAAATCTAGCTGCCTCGTAAAGTAATACATTTGAATTTTAAGGGAAAAAATGTAAAAGGAAAAAATTTCCAGACTAGATGACAGCATCTCATTTTATATTCTTATCAGCTTTTTGTAACACTAAGTGAAACTGTATGCTGCAAATGAAACATTCAAACTCATGTTTTGACAGCTGTGTTATATCAAGTGGAAATATTGCTGAAGGTTTGTGCGTCTTCATTCGTTTCCCAAACATTTCTTCTGGCATATTTGGTATCTTTGGAAACTTTGGGATATAGATTTAATATGAATTTCTATGGGTTTTAATAATGTTTGGCAGCACAACGGGATTTTTACAGAGCCATCGGTCTGACAGAGTTCCAGAGTCAAGGAAGCACTGTCAGTCGAGATATCTGTAGTCGATTTAGTGATATAACGGTCAGTGACTCAGACAAAAAGCAAACACAGACATCAGCCGCCATGATGAGTCAATACCCAGGTTCAATAAACACCACCACTTCTCTTTTTAATTCCTCTTATGAAGTTATTATCATCCTTGCGGTGCTCTAATTGCCATCTGTCAATCAAATTCAGGCACACACCGGCTCAGCGGATGCAAATACCTGTGAACCACAAGAATACATAATTAAACAAGAGACAATTATGATGGCTCAGTAGGAGAACGATGGAAAACAAATTGTCGTTGCTGAAATGTTTGCGATGACGAAAATGGTAATAACAGCGAACGCCGTTCCAACATCTGGGGAGTGCCAAGGTGCAAGTGTCACCTCAGGGGGAGATTAGTAGTGTTCCTGTCTCCCACAGGGATAACAGTGGTGCGTACAGTGCAGTGCAAGAGATAACAGGGCTCAGACAGACAGTTGGGTGTGTTTATCAGTACCTTAGGCGTTCCCCAAGGCTCCATATTAATGCCAGCCTTACTCTGCATCTTTATATGGCTTGCTTTGGAGGCTGGCCAACTCATTTCCTCTCCTTCCTCATTTCTACTCAGCCCCTTTATCTCCACTTAACTTGATCTCCTCCCTGCTTCTTCTTCCTTTTCTTCTTCTTCCTCTTTCTTCTTCATCACCTCCCTCCTCGTGCCTCCTTCTTTCCAAACTCCTCCTTTACACGCTGCATGCCACGGCTTAGCAATCATTCTGTGTGTGTGTGTGTGTCAAGCCTATCCCTCTAGGCTGATTTACTACGCCGCAGGGGGGGGAAAAAGGTGCAGGAAATGGAGGTCAGAACTCATCGTTAGTGGCCAATGAATTCTTAATTAGGGCAACAAATGGTGCAGTGCCTCCAGTGTGGCTGGAGTGCTCCCAAAGCACCGGAGATCGGAGGCCAGTCACCTACACTGCCCAAGTTAGCTGATTATGTGCCGGACTGCGGCAAACGCGGGCGATCGTTACGCTTTCTGCTATTGTCTGCCGTGTACTGTACATCGCAGACATACATGCATGTACTGATGTGTCTGGCGTGACAATGAAGGTAGTTTGGGCTGATTTCAGCAAGAATAATTACTTTATTTGTCCCTTTAGACATTCTGTATATAAACCTAGTCACATGCAGGTGGTGTGGAGAGAAGTCAGAGGGTTGGCTCTGCTGTAGCACAGCGCCGCGAGCAGTTTAAGGATAGGTGCCTTGCTTAGTGGAAGTGCCCCGGAGGTGAATTGGCACATCTCCAGCTACCAGCACTCTGTATCGAATGGTCCATCTTCTGTTTCTTTCACACTTACCCCTCAGAACAGAGTTACATAGGGGTAGTGGTTGGAATCTCCCCCTGTGAAATGGAACAGCCCTTTAAGACTCTCATGTAGTCACTTGTCTTTGGTGGCTTTTGTGTAAACAGACATGATCAGACATGACCAGACATTTTCAATATGGCATCTTTAGCTGTGGGGATTTGGCTTGCGTGAATGTGACGGTCCTGGTATTATCGCAATGCCATTTGCCATTTATCTGATTGAGATAGAAAGACATAGACTTTTGCCATTTACTAAATACTTTACATTATCAAATAAAAGTAAACACTGCTTCATTACCTAGACCACTGGTGGTGCTTTATAGGCCGATGATGGCAAGCTTTGCGCCTATGCTCCTGGACTTTAGTTAAATTTCAGGAGTCGAATTCAACACTGAAATATGTCAAAATGCAGGACTGTCATGCACAAACCAGCGATAACAATGTAAAGTTAGCTAACTAGCTAGTTAGCTACTGAGACACCAGCAGACTAGCAGTAATTGCTTTAAGCTTGTTAAAAGAAAGGGACAAAAATGTATCAAAATAACAGAGCTCTCATCACCCTCGGTATGAAGTGTGCCTCTGTTTGGAGGACCATGTGGCACGAAGACTTCGCCCTACCCCTCTATAGCAACAATAATTGGGACACCCTACCCCAAGGTGTGAATGTGCTGAAGGGAGGCTAAGCAGGCCTGGAACTGGTCCCATAGCAACGCCTCTAGGAAATGAGCTCCTGTCGCAATTCTTATGTGCAGTCAAATTGGCTTGGCCTGTCCAAAAACCAAAATGACACGAGCCAAGGTGTAGGGATGGAATTAAATAGTGCATTTATCCACACATAAGCCGCCGTCTTTAGCATGTGTACCTTCTTTTACATCCTATGGCAAGGAGCATCATATATCCACTAAAGATTGAATGCAGTGATTGGCTTATAATCATTATTTTATGATAGAAGGCAACATGATTAAATGAAAGAACAGAGGAGGGCCTATTATAAGGAGGCTCCCAGCTGGGTGCGAGTGGGATATTCCGCGTGCCATGATAATGTTAGACTATAGCTGTGTGGCTATGTGTGCGCATATAATGAGGGCACCAACAATGCAGCCATTTTAAAGTGCCAAAAGACCTTTATTTTTCTCTGCCTTCATGTAATTGAAGCAGAAACAGCCAAACCCGTTCTAAAAGGGTCTAGACAAAAGCAGCAAAAGAGAAGCAGCTTCCCTCAATTTCCATGTCTTTTAAAATGTAGGGCATGATTAGTATGAGCATGTTGTAATTGTGCTGCATAGGAGCGTTAAATTACAATTTCCTTGGCCACCGTTGGGGTGCACTTAAAATGAAAGTTATAATGTCATTAAAGCGGAATATGACACATTTTACTGGCTCCCAGTGAGATCTGGCTGCTGTGCTTTTTTGTGATCACAAAGCCTGGCTTGAAAGAAGACCTTATTAAAGTTTGCAGGATTGTCTGCATCCCCAGTGTCTTCTTTTGTGACATTGTCAGGGCTGAATTGAAAAATCTTTTCCTCTTTCTGGCTTTCTTACCCCGAGGTTATGCAGTAAACGTTGAGCCAAGTCAATGTCTGTCTAATTAGCAATCCCACTTCTGCCCGCTTGTCTTGCCATGTACAGTGAAGACGAGGCGGTGTCAGGATAGTAATCAGTTCCTCGGGCAACTCAAGGCTGCTTGACTGGATTGTGCCACCTGTCATACGTAAAAAAAAACTTGGTCGTAAAGGGAATAATAAACCTTGTAATGGTTGTGCCCACAGTTCCACTCCCCCCGGTACGTGTGTTATTTTCACCTGTTCCTGCCTCCTTTTTTTTTATCTCCCTGCCATCCCTTCCTCCCATCTGTCCTCTCATCCTCATGCGGTACATCAAACGTCGCCGGCCTGACTGTGTGCTGACAGGCAGCCCACTGACAAGCTCCCGGGCCATTCTGAGGGGAGCCGAGCCTCCCCTTCACGAGGCCCTCGAAGAGACAGTGTCACAGCGAATCCACTCTGGAGGATGGGCAGCACAATCTGCCTCCTTCAGAGAGCACACAAGAAACAAACTGCAGGAGTTCTAGTTTGTGCGTTTGTAATGTGGACAAAAATTGACAGCCACCTATAATAACAAGTGTTGTAAGAGATAGACAGAATAATGTGCATTTTGAAATTCCAGTTTGCACAATAAGTAAGCTGGTACAGTTTTTGTTTAATCTCCCTTAGACCATATGTTAACCTTCAGTTGACTGTTCCCTGAGCATGCAGTGATTCCCCAATCATAGCTCAGCCAATGCAGCAAAGCACAGCAGGCCCATCCAGTCCTTTGTGTTTCTTCACCTGCCAATGTGTGCATGAGCGATACTCTGCCCATACAAAGTGTGTTGTCTATTTCAGCCTTTTTTCCAAAACCTAAACACGTGAGCAAGTGTATGAAATGAAGGAAACAAGCTACAGTTGTTACCATGCCCAGTGAACTAGCTCGCTACCTACAGTATATATCCACGTCCATGTGGCATTTCTCCAAATGTACGGAAGTCAGTACAAGATGTTATGAGAGTTTAGGGTAACGTTAGCAGCTCAGTTCAGCTCATTATTGAACTCAAAGAAGTTGACATTCCCATCAAATTACCTTATGTAACATTAATATTTGACAGACAGTCTAGTAACATTGGAAGTGACTGCTTGAAAATCCAATTTTGAACAGTTTTGCAAGTTAAGCAGCCACATTCTAATATGAAATAACAATCTGATCTGGGATTTTTCCTTACTTGTTACACTGGGGTTAAAAGATCTACACTGCAATGCAAAAACAATGCTGTTTCCTTGTCCACTAGCTACAATCAGGCTTTCAGCTGGTGAGTATTCTGCCTAATGAAGGCTCCATTCATGTTGTCTGATATCATGTGCTTTCCTCATGTTTTAAGAAATACTTGCCTAATTAAATAAACAATCATAGTCTAGAAACTGATATAATTTAATAGCATAATCAGTTGAACACAGTATGTTCCCCGTGGATACTAATGAAAGTACAGCCAAGCCAAAAATATTGCCAAAACCTGTCTGACTGAAAAGTAGTGTCCAAACATTGACGATCAAAGTCACAAATAATTAAAATAAATGGGATGATGACTGATAATTGAGGTGAGGTGAGGTGAGCTAATGTGTACTCAGTCTCACTCTGCAGATTGCTAGATTGCCTCAGCTGACTGAGCCAAGGGACAGGTTAGAATAAGCGCAGCTCCCGGGAGTGTTTATGTAATTTCATCCCACGTTGGCGAGCGTAGAAAGCGCCTCCATTCTCTTTATTCTTTTCCGTTTCTAAACAGCTGGTGTGATTGAATGTTCAATTTGTAACTGTGTATGTGTGTGTGTGTGTGTGTGTGTGTGTGTGTGTGTGTGTGTGTGTGTGTGTGTGTGTGTGTGTGTGTGTGTGTGTGTGTGTGTGTGTGTGTGTGTGTGTGTGTGTGTGTGTCTCGATGTGTCTGTGAGTCACATGACTCCTCTCCCAATCTATTATTGAGCATTCTGCCACACTCTGACAAAGTCACAGCTGATTAATAAGTAAAGACAGGACCCCCGAGGTTGAGAGGAGCCCTGAGCGAATGACAAAGAAATAAATTCATTACAAACGGAATTAAATCTCCCTGAACTAAAACTTTTTCCTTTTGTGGGTTGTGGCTCATTCATTCGTCTCATTTGTTGTCATTTGTCTCCTTTGTCCAGCGTCACAGACCTGCGATCACCGCTGCCCCTTTGGCCAGACCTGCTCCGAAGTCATCTCAGCCAATCAATCTCACTTAAATTTCCTCAGAGCCTCTCTTTGTGTGCCCTATGGAGAGGGGTTATGTGTGTGTGTTTGTTGTGTGAGTGTGTCCACATAGTAAATAATACATACGCTGAGATGAAATTCACCCTTTTCTATACAGCGCCTATATTTTTGGCTGTCCATGGTCCTGAAATCTCAACTGAACATACTACATGCAATGTAGGGTTACAGGTTAGGGTTAGGGTTCAGGTTAGTGTGCTTGTGCTTGTTTATGAAAGATGAGGGATTTAACATGAACATGTGATAGCAAGGTACTGCTAAGAATACAGTGCTGACCCACAATATCTGATTATCCACACACACACACACACACACACACACACCCTCTGCAACACAGGCTTGCCTACACATATGAGGGCAAGCACGCATGAAAAATACACACATATACACACACGCACAGTGTCATCTTCAAAGGCACCCAGGGGCGGAATGGCCGACGTGACAACAGCCCTAATGAGCTCGCCTGAGTGGGTGACCCTGTCGCCTGGCGAGAGGAGTGGTGTCACCATGGAGATGCGGAGGCGAACGGTCTGAGTCACGGTGTCATGCAGGTGTGTTTGGAGGGGGATTAAAAACACCTCATTTTTTGTATTTTATTCCTTCACACTTGCAAATGCACATATAATTAGAGTATTAAAGCAGCGTTATGCAGCCATTATACCCAGTCACTGTCGATTTTCTCTGACTATCTCTCATCTGTCTGGCGAGCCATAATGCTGGACAAAATACCTGAGTGATTTACAATGTGTGCAATTCTTCTGTGAGCCTTCACTAGTGAAGTAAATACTAGAAAAGCTGTGCCGGTTATATTAGAAACATTTTCAACGTGTCATTATTTTCAATAATTTATCAGCTATAGGTCAGGATCTGAATGGGATAGCGCCTGCTTCCGGAGGGGGCACATTTTGGTCATTTTGCTAACAAAAGGGAATCGTTCCCCCTCAGTTGACGTACTGATTATACCATAAAAGACCGGCCTCAAAAGGATTTTGATGATAGTGACTTGTAATATGGCACCTCTGTCAGTCTCACTGTGTGACCCAAATGCCTGTGTTTGCACTATAACTTGGATGAGGGGATATGATCTCCCTCAAGAAGTGTGTAACATCATATTTATCATATTTAATGAAAATCTCCTGATGGATAGATAGCTTACTTGTTGCTAAAGTAATCACTGTCTTTCTGCTAGTTAGCTCAGTTACCCCTAGCAGGTAGATTACACTACCTGGACTGCTGAGAGGAGTTTTCAGACCTGGAGCAATCGATACTGGTGGGCCGCGACAGTGAATTGGGCATCAGAATTGCAGCCAGGTGAGCTAGCAATGGATTTGGGCTTAGCAACCTCTACAGACATCATTACAAAAAAGAGGATGTTGACAGAGAATAGAGAAAGAGAGAGTGACTGAGCTAGAATCTGACTGTAGCTCAGAGGGTAGAGCGGGTCGTCCAGTAATTGGTTCGAATCCACAGCTCCCCAATTTGCGTGTCGCGGTTTCCTTTAGCAAGATACAGAACCCCAAACTGCTCCTGATGAGCAGGTGGCACCTTGCATGGCAGCCTCCGCCAGCATGTATGAATGTGTGTGTGAAGGGGCGAATGTGACAAGTGTTGTAAATCACTTTGAGTGGTCATTAGACTGGAAAAGCACTATATAAATGCGAGTCCATCTACCATTTACCATTTCAGACTAGCTTTTAGTCGTCTGCGAGTGCTTCAGGAAATAAAAGGCAGCAAGACAGACTCAAAGCTGGCTTCTTGCTGTTGAACATAAGTAGCATTAGCCGGCTTGCTATGTCTTGTGTTGTTGCACTTGCTTGATGTCTGGCTGTGTTAGCAAAGTCATTTACTCACTACTTCTGGATCATATGTCATTTAATCTTCACAAATGCACATATACAGCTGGCTGTATTTACGACAGTGTAGAAGTGAATTGCAAATAGACTGTAAAGGGGGAATATCACAAAAAAATACCAGTCCTTACACAATGTTGCTTTTACACGGTGAGCTATCGGTGTGAGGGATTAACGTTTGCACTTAAACTGCAATTTTCAACCAAATTTGCTCGTTATATTTCTGCCCCTTTCCATATTACTGTACCACAACATGGCTTTGGCGGTCTGAGTAAGTGGCCATTATTCTGCCTGACAGACCTAACCATGACACATTTAAGGGTTTGAGGTGTATAATGATGACTGTGTGCTCCGAAGTCTTTCATCATCTTCAGCAACAGAGAGAGAATGAGAGAGAGACGGTGAGAACGAGAGGGTGTAGAAAGTATGAGAGAGAGAGAGAGAGAGAGAGAGACAGAAGCGGAGAGGAATGCGGAGAGCTCCGGGGTCCTTAGTGTGCTCTGTGATGATATGCGGGGTAATGAACTTCCAGACTTTATGCATCAGAAGCGTGACGCTCCGCATCGCCTTGACTGTCAGCGATTTCTGCCCCGTATCGGTGAGATGAGGCCCCCTATAATCTCCTTCCATCCACTCCATACCGGCTTTTGAGGCTCGCGCCGCCGACTTAAAGCCTGCATTTCATTTGTCAGCCTAATGGTGAAATTTGTAAGGAGTTTAAATTCATGCTTCTCCTGGAGGTGTCATGCAGAGTTGTCAGTGGTGTCACCGGGGAAGAAGTGAGTTTGCTGCTTGGTGGGAAAAAGTAATCACTTTAAACTTGGACAAGTTAGAGCGGCTTAATGGAGGTATAGCGTTCAGTGAGGCTGCATAAATTTCAGTATACTGCACAGTAATGTTCCAATAATATGATTCAAATGTACTAAAATACATGTTTTATTAAACTGTGCATTTCATATCCTCTTTGAAATTAAGTTTCCTGCACTTTTAGAAGAGTACGGCATTATAAGACGTTAAATTTTTGTAATTTTGGACATCACTTCCGCTGGTTGTGAAAACATTGAACTCATCTAAATAAAAGTGGAGATCAGACGACACAAGTCCAAGATACCTTGGAGGGGTTGCAATACCTTATTTTCAAGATTAAACTAAAAACAAAGCCTACTGAGATATCCTAGTCAATACCAGTGGCACAGTCAATAATCCTTTGCTGTCGGGGAAAACCATGACTAAGTACGGTAATTCAAAGTAAGTCCCAGTGGTTGGTCTCTTAGGTATAATCGATGTGTTTGGGTATTACTTTGTCTTTTCAGCTCACTACATTCTCACTCTCAGTAACTGACTAAGTACATTGTTAGAAATGATACACAGTTCTTAGCTAACTAGACAAAATGTGTAAAAAAAATTGCTCTAAACAATTGCACACCAGCACAAAATGGCACAATAGTTACTAGGGCGCACACACATACACATACACACACACACACATGCATTTACTGTAGGAGCCCTTATTTCTTGGCTTGCAGTGGAGATGAGCCGGAGCTTCTCATCGCACATGAATAATTAAAACCGAAAGAACGCCTTTCCCTTTTTTGCAGGGTCAGCGCACAATCAGTCGGAAAGGTCGAGACCAGGGACACTGTTTTGAAGGGGGCAGGGAATGAAAACAAGCTGGTGCCGCAGATGAGAGAGAGGTGTGGTGCTGGGATTGGGTGACGGGGGGGGGGTGCATCGGCCGAGGGTTTGAAAATGAGTTGAGAGGGTGGACAGATCTTTGGAGGTATTACAGAAAAAGGACTGATATCTCGGTTTGGCTGAGAAATCGATCTGGACTGCGAGGGCGGCTGAAAAGACTGTGGGTTTACTGGTGTTGCATTGCCACTACGTTCTGTCTTGGAGAAGATGTGCTGTGCATCAGACTCAGTCAGATTAAAGACTCTGAAACGTCTCCACGTTTGAATGCGCTAATGTTTACATGCCTCTTTACATGAAGGGAACTATAAAGACCGGGGAGGGGGGTATAAGTGTGGGTGAGCACTCGCATGCATGCTAATGGAAATATGGTAATGTAAGTGACAATCTGTGTGTGCATGTGCCTTTTCCCTTTTTTTTTGTTTCCAACATTGTCATTTTAGCTTCTATGCAGTAACCAGTGTGCTGTAGGAGATTAAACTCTGCTATTAGCTTTGATGCTTTTTTAAGCTGTTTCCGTAGAAGATTGAAACAGGGTGCTCATTTGCTGCAGTTAATTTAAACACTCCAGGGTGGGTGCAGAGGCCACTAATAATTCACTGATCTCAGCCTTAGAGTTTGTTCTTATTTTCCTACGAAGAAATACAAAAAAGAGATTTCAAAACATTGCGATTTAGTTCCATATTTTGACCTTTTGTTGAGAAATATACCTGTGTACAGAGAAGTTTCATGAAAGAGCTTCAGCTTCTGTACTGTGATGTCTTGCAACCTATCATTTAAACTTGTGTCTCCTTAAAACAAAGCAATAACTACCTGTGAACTATCTTACCAGTCACATTTGGAAGCCTGGTAAAACTATCCAGGATAAACATTGCCGCATTGTGGCGTGACACATCCTTAATTTACAGTGATTAAAGTGGAAGATTTAGCGCTCTCATTTTAATACTAACGTGGGTTTTGGTTTTACACAGAAGCCGACAAAAAACAGGGCTCACCATTTCTATCTGCAGCCGTCAGCTAAAAGTAGTAACTGTCTGCGGCAGATTTTATTTGCAGTAACTAGCTAGCTAATTAGCGCTAGCCCAGCACACCATTTGAATAAGTCTGTCTTCAGCTTCAACTTCCTGTGTTGTCCGCTGACTCGTTCTTTAAAAACACGAACCCTGTAAATGGCCATTAAATATGCATGATATATTGCTAAAAGGCTCAAGCTAGGCTACATACTATTCCACTTTTTTTCTGCTTACTCTAGAAAAAAATACTGGAAACATATTTTAAATTAATGGGTTTTTTTGAGCAGTGGTTCAGTTTAACAAGAGAAACGGCTGTTGAGATTAAGAGCCCACTTATTGGTTTGCGCCTGATGAATTTGGTTTGAGCGTAATCTCCAAACCAAAACAAAGTTCAGGACTGAGCCACTAGTGTTGCTCTCGATTCCAATGTAACAACCCAATTACCAGAATAAATGTTGGTGATGTCTATTTATGCAAATCATGGAAATGCCTGGTTTTGATGCTACATCACTGGCTGGATACGTCCGGACTACTCATCAGAAATATCAGTTTTTGTTGCCATAAACGCGACTGGAAACTGGAAAAATATCCGGTGGTTTCGCACAATATTAAGTGGTTAAAATGAAGTCTTGATGTGCTGTCAATGGCCCGGCAGCCTCCTTCCCTGTAACTCCACCGTCATCCCCTCCACCTCCAGATATGACATTCAGGTGATAATCATGTAATGTGAATTTAAAATGACAGGTATTGCAGAAATGTCAATATGGTACGTAGCTGATGAGGCATACACATGTAAGCATATCAGTGGTTTGCAGAACAGCAGCTGGCTACATTTTGTCCTGTATAATGGAGTTAGCTGCTCCTTAGCCTGGAAGAAATGTCGGGTTACTACCTCTGTGGGTAGTCAGCCAGTTAGCCAGGTATGCTAATGTTTACAGATTACGTAAGTGCAGACAAAGCTGTTCACTGTTGTGAATCCAAAGCTTGACAGTTGAATGCTAGATATAGTTGTTTAATTGGTCAGTTGCTGAGCGGAGGCACGGCATGGCCTACATTTGTATCACAACATCATTTGTAGCCTGATTTTTTTTTCCAGCTTTCCTGTTTTGTTAACTATTCCATGACCCATTAAAGTGCATCTTGTAATACCCCACCTGGCCCCCAGGCTAGGAAATACTTGTCTAGCACATGCAAACAAAAATCCACTTTCAACAACAGACTGCCAGGTTTTTGTATAGGATTATATAAAAAGCCCTAAATACCCTGTGTGTACTGTGATGATTACCTACTAGCCTTTGAGCGAAAGATGAACTTTTAGCCCCGAGTCGCGATCAGTAAACTCTTCCTCCCAGACAGACAAACAGACTTTTACATGACCTCGGATTGGTACCAGTCCATGTGTCCATCCTGCCCACTCTAATCATCAATCTGCAGCCTGGTTCACCAGCCGCTGGCACCTGTCAAGATGAAAGACATGGATTAGAGACAGAGAGAGAGAGAACGTGAAAAGGTTGGGCATACAATACCATCATCACGTGTGCCGTTGCTAGGGAGGGATGTGTGTGTGTGTGTGTGTGTGTGTGTGTGAGAGCGCGTGTGATGTAAGTCCAACACCGCTGTCAGGCCTAGCTGCAGGCACAATAGGACGATATCCAGATTTGCGTATGTGTGTGTTCCGAAGGACTCGTGTGTGGCTTATATGATCGCGTGTGAAGTTTAAGATAGCTTGTGCCTCTTCTGCTACGTTGTTTTGGATAAGACCATCACTACGCATCACGCTCACCCATAGAATCAAACAGCCTTACACACTAACACACACACACATCCATGTGCACACACACATCCATGTGCATACCGCTCATGCTTATCCCCTCCCTATTTCATGTCTAAAAATAGATCTTTTTCTCAATGATCTCTCAGCCTCTCAAAGCAGCCGGCTGTAAGACAGCCATGTGCATGGGGTTAACTGCAGCCCATCCTCTGAAGAGCTCTCTTTTCTCGCTACTCCCCCCACCCACCACCGCCACAACCACCACCTCCATCCTCACATACACACATACACACACAGCCTCAGAGCAGCCCATTCAGGGTGCAGATGGCAGCTAGTGTGTGTGAGACAAGAGACCCTGTGCACTCAGTTGGTTAACAGGGAATCGGGTTCATTGACATGCAGGCAGCGCTTCTCCTCCAGTCCGGGAGAGATAAGCTCCGCTGTGGAGTGAACTGGGGGGGACAGCTAGCTCACGAGCTATCATGGCCATATGTTCATTACACCCTGACTTCCTATCGCCCCTTGCTGCCCTTGGATAGGATGATATTAGGGTTACAATTACATACCACATTCGGGTGTAACAGACCCTGTAGTAGTTGAGAAGCTATCAGGCTTTGATATATAGGTTAAATGTGACTCCGTTTCAGCTGCTTCATAATTTAGATATGTGTTTATTCTGCTCACTTGTCGATCCCATATCCATTTTTTTTTTTTTTGCCCCCTTGCCCCTCATGACAGAGTTGTAAATGGCAGTGGTTGAAATCCCCATGTATGAAATGGGACAACCCTTCAAGTCTGTCACTTACTCATCTGTTCTGGAGCTTTTGACCTTTGGTAACAATTCACAAATGCAACATTCTTTCAGAATTAATTGCAGATGCTGTGTCTATTGTAATGAATCAATAATTCACCAAAATGTGATGTTAAGGGTATTTTTTTATGTGTTTTTGGACTGCGTTGGGTGTGCATCGAAGCTACAATCTACAGTATATGCAGAGTATACTCATAGCAGTCGCAAAGACAGCAAATGTATTGTTGGTTTTGGGTTTTCTTTTTATTGCAAAAAATTACAAAAAAACAAACTCAAGAATGCCGCAAAGGGACAGCTGCAAACACAGAAGTAGGCGATTGTCCTCATTACGGGCAACCGCACAATAGAGAGCTAGTTATTGGCAGGTAAAGAGAAGGTCATTGTGGTGTGATTCCAGTCTGTTTGAGTCTAACAAGCAGACAGGATCATCCAGTGGGATTAGCACAGCCCAGCAATCTCTTCAACATGTGCGGTGTGATCATGAGCGCTTCAGAGAACTGGGCTGATTAAAGCTACCTATCAGCAGTTGGACCGGGGATGCACTGTGGGATGCTTTCCCTTAGAAATACATCAGACTTGAGTTTGTTGTATTCTCCATTGTTTGTTTTTTTTACTTTTGCACATACGTTTTCTCCAGTTAAACCTCGTCTCTTGTCTCCATTGTGTTGTGACTTATGAGCCGTGTCGAAAAACAAGGCGCGCACAATAAAACCCAAACCCTCCCTCGCACTCATTGCTCAATTAGCTAGGCCATTCATGTTCACATCGTTTTTTTTATTGCCTCACGCTGCCGTGTTAATTAATAAATTGTCATCCCTCATAAATTAGGACAATTTCTGGACTCTGTGGGTGTGTGTGTGCGTTTAATCGGTGGCTGTATAACTGAAGCAGCATGTGTGTCAGCAATAGCCCGGCTCTGACAAAGTACCATCTATCACTCCGCTCAGCCAGGCTTCAATAATAATTGGGTTAGAATAAATGGGCCATGATTTTGGAGCAGAGAAGGAAAAAAAAAAAAAAAAGAAGAGAGATTGCGAGCCAAAACAAAGCCACAGACAATTCAATAACCAGGCCCCACCCAGAGAGGCACGTAGCAGAGCGGAGAGGCACAGCAACGCAGAGGCTGCAGACACAAAGCGGATTGATGTCTCGCCCCTGTACAGGGCCAGTTCTGAATAAAGATATATGTGTTACTAAGGCAGGGAGGGGGCTGCGGCCCTGAGGCAGTAAGATGGAGTGACACAGCAGAAGTTCTGCAGCATTTGGTCAGATAATATACGATGGAATGCAGGAAATGTAACATTTTATTATGGGAAAAAGGTGGATGCTGATACTTCTACATACAAAGAAGGGAGTAAGTGGTGGCTGAATCATGCAAGACGAGGTGCATTTCATGGTGTACTAGCGCTAAGTGGAGTAGAGCAAATAATAACTCTCATTATGTCATACGCTAATAAGGAAAAAACAACTGTAGGTGATGTCAAGAGGATAAAGCCAACATGTGCCACATTCTACCAGCTGTAGAAAAATGACAGGCGCAAAAGAAGAAACCAGGTGAAGTTATTATAGAATGAGGAGGCCACATGGATGGATAGGTCTCCCTTTATGGTTTTTTTGAGCCTGAAAATTATGGGACTCGTGTTATGCCACACCGACATAATCCAAACACCAAATGATGGAATATGTTTTGAAAGAACTATGTTCCCCTTTAGCGAACATGTTTCTGCCTTTTATTTTATTTACAAAGTGGTGTTGAGCGTTTCTTCATGGGAATTTGGAAAATAAATGCAGCGGTTCCTGTGTAGTGGCGCCAGGAATAATAACATTTGGAAATGCTAGAGGTGCGGGGGGGAATTTTATCTGTTTCCACTCTAATTTGTCACCAATTTGTGTGTGCCATTTAAATTTGGAGGATTTCTTATTATCCAAGACGGATAAGACTGAGGATAGCCCTTGAGGCTAACTTTAGCTAACATACTATTACTGACAGAAACATAAAATCTCACCCCCAATCTCTCGCTGAAGAATAGAAAACCCATGTTGACTATGTCTCCCCACGCAACCAGACTCCTTTAACCCTCGGCTTTTGTTTTTCTCGCACTTACATATACAACTTATTACATCAAGTTGTTGCACCATGCATTTTGTTTACGTCTGCTTCCCCACGAGATCACATGAAAGGGATCACGTGTTAGCCCAGCTTCAGTCTGTAGAGCCATGAAGCCAGAGCACTCGAGTCGCAGCCCTGCTTGCTGCACAGAGCCGTGTTTGTTGTGTATCCAAGATGCATCAATGTTGAACGTGCCATGTGTCCTAATTCCGCCAAGTTCAATATTACACTTCCTCGGGTCCTCAGCAACAAACCTGCCAAATATGAATCCGATTGGATGAGTGGTTCTGGAGATGTGCAAACAACAAACATACAGATAAACAGACAGAGATTCCTTGCTTGATAGTGGGATAATGACAGCAATATGATGTTCACTCGTAAACATTTACAAATACGTATAGCACAGAGATATCACATTATCTGTGATGCTATCAAAGTCTTGTTCCATTTGGCATAAAAGTCTTTCATGATGGAAGGCAGAGGCTGCAAAGGACGGAACAACTTTTGCAATGAGGGCAGTAAATCCTCAATTTCATGTAGGAGGACAGGGAAAATGGGAGCAGGGCAGACGGGAGGAGAGAGACTTTCGACGAGGATGAAAGGGCTCAAAGTAAGACGTGAAGTGCCCCAGAGGCCTGACAGGAGACGCAGGGAGCAAGCATGTCCAGTCTGGCATCCCATGTACGTGTGTGTGTATGTGTTTGTGTGTCATGCCTGAAGCCATACATGAAAACGCACGAACCTACTGTACATTCACACTCCCGTGACAACATGCTTCACCCACTCATCCCCCAACTGCTTGTGAATGACAAGGTAGCAGTCGGTCACTGTGTGAAATCTTTGGCAGGTTCCATCGGACACACTGGCACTTCTTCTACACATAAACACATGTGACTCACCTACAGAAAGCACAGTTTCTATGACTGCAGATCATTTCTCCAAAACGAAACGGGCGGATTCCACCTTCCTCCAGCGGGTTTGCATCGGGAAGGAGATTAACACCCTTCCTTTTTTCTGGCTCTTTTATGCCGCGAAACCGAGTGGTGGCTCGGATACAGCACAGCAATGTGTTGCATTGCCTAAAGTGGGGGTTTTGAAGTCACAGATAATCTGCTTTTGAGACAATGAGATAGTGTTGCTTTTCATTCGGCTCAGTTAAGCCTTGCTCCAAATGAGGAGAGGGAGATAGTGTGGATCAAACGTTTTTTTTGTGTCGAATCCCAAAATGTTACAGCTCTTTAAAGTCACAACAGCTGCAAATTCTCCATCCATTGTGCTGACTTCTTTTGGAGATGATGGAATTTAGCATTTTGGACAAAAATAATCCTCATGAAGTACTGATCTCAAAACATCAATGGAGAAAAAGAAGCCAGGCTCTTTTCCAACAGCTGGGTGCTGTATTTTAGCTTAATCTGCACATTGGTCGTCTCGGGTAAGAAAATACCGAAAGCTGAGTGTATGAACAATAGCTGAATTCACAGCAGCTGAAGGAGTCACAGTGCTGTGATCCAAGTCTATGGGCAGCTATTATCAAACTACACATCTCTCTTATGACGATCACTATATTTGTTATAGATAAAAGAGATGTTGTGATGATGTGTGTTTTCTTTATATTGTTTTTTTTTTCTCACCCTCACATACCTGGCTAATCTCTACATAAGAGAGACAGCTATACAAATTGTTGGATGCAGTTCTGCTGTTGACAAGGTGTGTTGGGGGAGGAGGTATAGATGTTATTACATGATCCAATATGTAAGTCTTTAAACCACACTGAGGCCCTTAGCCTTAATGCACCAGCAACAGCCAACATCCGTACATTTATCCGTCCATCCACTCATCTTATTGAGGATAAACTGATTAGATTTTGGTGGTCTTAGGTCAAATTCGCTGTTACCTCAACAACACGTTTTTGGCCATAATTTAAAAAATAATTTGCAAATTTCACACAAATATCTAATAAGATAAAATTATGAAGTTGGTCCAGAAGGTCAACTTCACTGTGACATCATAATGATCTACAACAGCACTTTTATTTCTCTTTATTTTTCAAGTGCAATCATAAAATATACAACATTTTGAAACTGGTGCTCTGCAATTAACCCATCCCTGAGGGGGCAGTGGGCAGTCAACTGCAATGCGCCCTTTCCCTTCCAGGGAAATCCGTGTTTAGATTGATCCGTGAGATTGACTTCTCAAACATATACAATGTATTGTTTTGAGTGATCGAAATGAGCCGCAGCTGCAACATTTTAAATTGGATCCAAACATACAGTTATGCCTGATCACAGTGAGTGAGCGAGTGAATGTTCCATGTTATATAACCATACAGACCGTTGTTTTTATAATAAAATGATAAATAACCAGAATACACAGGCCATTGCGAGTGTTTGTATACCATATTAATGGTTTCACCCAGTCATAAACATCTGAACTGAACTCTTGAACCTGGAGCGTAAACATGAAAAAAACACGGGGCTACTTCGTGCGAGGTTGCAATATGTATATTTAATTCTCTCAGTGAATGTGCGTACCGATGAAAGAGAATTATTTATTAGGTCAATTTAGCCCAATCCATATCTTGCATGTTGGTAATGGACAGCTTTTTATGACTTTTATTATAATCATTAGCAGGGTTGTGATGCGTGAAGCTCAGTCGAGCTGTTATTTAGATTTATGCAGAGCATAAATTCTGATCCTTTTGCTCTCCTGCCTTTATTTGTATGGTAATGTTTGAGAGAGAGGCGTGAAGCTGAATGACATTTCTGTATTACAGTGAAAATAAGCCACACCGCGTAGAATACCAACTAGTGCATTAGGATGTGAGGGTGGAAAAGGACAAAGCAGGACATTGCAGAATGTGTCAGAACAAAGATCAAAACGAGATATCCATTGAAATTTAAGTGAGGAAAACTGCCTCAGGAAACAAACAACATTCAAAGTGATTTGTGAATGCGAAGATCTTTGGGTTTTAATGTGCATTGCTCAATGTTGGCCCTGTACAGCAGAGGAGAGGTCGGGGGGTAAAAAGGAAGGAAAGCTGAAAGAGGCAGAGAACATGCAGTCCTTAGCACACAAATCCATGTTTGCTAATGGAAACAGGCTGCTTCTCGGCTCCGCCACATTCAAAAGAGCCCCGGACTGTCAACTGCGCTTTAATCTTCAGCAGGTGCACAAACAGAAAATAGACGTGTGGAAGGGGGGGGAACAAAGGTTAAGTGGGGAAAAAAAACGCTTTTACAAAATGGAAACCATAGTAACTTGCTGCAGGTATAAAGTGACTGCCTATTACACAATACAGCTCAATTGGCAACCACTCAGTCACACACTCTTCCATTAACGAGCAGCTGTTTAGTTTTATCAATGCAATTCAGCAAAGCCATTTATAATAACTATGTCATTAGTCATCCTGGATTTTCATTCTTGTTTTTTTTTAACCTGTGAGTCACTGGGCCACCTCGCCCATTCAGCAAAGGGTCATTTTGACAAGCAAGTCTGGTTTCCTTTATCGTCTGTAAGAGTTTGAATCCTGAAATCTCTAAAAGCCCTCTGAGCTAAAAGATGGCGTTACACAAAGAAAATGTTGTGACTACAACTTTAACATCCTTAGACACAAATGGACATTAACAATATTCAAAGTTGCTATAATCCTGATTATAAGGAAATTGCATTGAATGGCAATTTGGTAAAAAAAAAAAAAAAAAATCATTGAGAATTGTTTATGGTGTTATTTCAGCTCAGTGGTCCTTTTTTTCCGAGCAACTTGCCTGTTTTAGCACCCTGGCATCGCCGACATTGCAGGATTTCTGGCTGCAGCTGGCTTTTGTTTTCAGTCAAAAAGCTTTGACAAACTAAAACTACCCTACCTGCTTAGCTCCAATCCATTGTTCTGACAGTCCATTGTTCCGAAACCCCCAAGAGTCCCATGGCCCATGAAATCGAAAGCCTGTTTGTATGACAGCCGTTTTACCTGAATACAAACTCCCATTGGTTCAAATGCCCCCTCTCCCTGCAGACTCTCCCGTCAGTGACTGCCAGCCCTGTCCATGGTGCTGAAAAGTCAGAGGTTGGAATTTCCTTGTTGAAATTTACCAGGTGCAAGATGCCAAAAATGAATAAAAAACCTGAAACTGACATTAAGAAAAATTACATCTCTTTGGCAAGTGTTCACGGAATTGAACCCTCGAATAGACAAATATGGTTTCTGTCAAACGGGACATTCTTTAGACTGTTGGGGTATCATAATAATGTGCAGTCACCCCCCAAACAATGAATATTGGACTCCAAACACAACCCGAATTCCAGTGTTGCATTGCATTTGCTGGATGTGTCAGTAAGCAGCTGTGTTCTAACATGTGATATGTGAGTAATCAGTTATTGCAGGTTGCTAATGTGCCTTTGTGAGTCTTAAAATGTTTAAATTGGCTCCTCTGGTAATTGTTTAGAACGTAGATTTTATTGTTAATTGATTCAGCTGCATACCACAGTATTGGACAGGGCTTGTCTGCCCGCTCTACGTCACCCGTAAGTGCCTGTAACAACATTTGTGTATCTGTGTGTAAGCTCTTGCATGTTTGTGTAGCGTAGTATGTTTGCAGTCTCTGAATAGCCTCTGGCATCCCTCAGACACAGTCTGTGACGAGAGATGAGGACGGCACGATGGCCACAGCTGAGCTCCGGCACTGATGAGAAAACAAGTAATCAAAGCGACGTGAAGACTAGGAGACGCTCCAGATTTGTGATAGGAGCAAACTAACGAGGTATGGAAGGAGGGTAGTCTGTGGTGTTCACACAGAGCAGCGTTGGTCGGTCTACCCCACCGCTTATGATGCTGACAGGCACGGTGTCTTACTGGACAGCTGTCAGGCTCGATGTGAGTGTGTGTTTGCCCTCCTGCAGCTCCTATGTAGAGCAAATAAGATCTCAGACGCTTCATCTTGAGTCAGCTAATGGAGTGCGAGAAAAGCAGGCCAGCCGCTCTTGCTTCCCTCCTGTAAACTGGCAGCTCGGTCACTGTATATGGCACCGTGGCCTCGTAACACACCAAAAACAACAAGCTGAGCTAGTGCGGTTTGGGAGCCCGTCATGCGAGCGTGACATGTGTTACTCGCTCTCACTCAGATGTGTCGGAGCCCTGAATGGTGCGGGAGGTGTTAAAAGCTTTTGGAATGAGCTAAGAAGCCGCACATTACTGCACGGTCTAGCAGCTGATGATGTCTATAGGTACACATCAAGAGGTGTGGCCTAGGCATATGTGCACTTCAGGCTGTCAGGTGAAAAAAATCATGTTGACATTTCAGCAGATTGAATGTGTTATGCCATCACTTATGTGATATTAACAAGAATAAAATTCGAACGCCAGCAGTGCAGGTTATTTACAGCAGCTATACGGTGTAAGTGAAGATGTCTGGGAGTAAAACAGCATTGTTTATTCTATACTTAGCAAATTAAATTTAAAAGGCTTCTAGATACATACAGTGGCAGATAGAGAAAGGTTTTCTGTAGCTGAAGAGTCACAGCTCTAATCCGTATAATAGCCTTTGGCCTTTCAGCCAGACACATTAAATCCTCCTTATTTCGGGATGCTGCAGTCAAGTAGAGAATATTCAAATTAAATGTTTTTTTTTAAAGTTGCTGCCACTTTACTGAACAAAAGTGTCTTTTTTTTTTTTTTCAAAATTACTTTCCCCGTAGGCTACAATATAAAGCAGAAGAGAAATGAATAGAAAGTATGCCACCAGCTCATCTCTCAGGTGAGCAATGGGAATGACTCAGGGGGGCTCCCATGAGTCCCTGATTGAAGACATCCATGAATCATCACTTGCAGGGCCAAGCTGAAGTTTCTGCCTGTGTGTGTGTGTGTTTGTTTTTTGTATTATATAATTCTCATCAGTCAGTCTCTCTGGAGATGGACATCAGAACATCCTGCGTCACCAGTTGTCCGTCAGCGCCGCCAAACAACTTCAGTTTTTGTTGCTCTCTCCGGCCTCCATTGTTCCCTGTCACTTGAGAGACCGAAGTGGGACATGTACACTGGGACGTCAGGCGGGAGAGAGGGGGAAACTGGTTGGCTGATCGGAGACATCAGTCCTGAGGGAACTCTCTCGGCCTTTTGACGAAAGAAATGACTGACAGTGAGTGTTTGCTCGCTTGGCAGGCGTGGGCACCCAGAGGTGAGTGAGTGGAGAGGGCCAGAATGGCAGAAGACGAGCCAGAACGCGGACAACAACAAGGTCGCGCAAACTGTGTCACCATCAAAACTATACAGGGGGCAAAAGGGCTTTTGAGGTGACGTTAGACACGCGATGTTTCAAAGAGTGAAAAAAAGAAACCCAGGTATGGATGATGAGAAAGCAAAGAAAGGTCAAAAAGCAGAATGTTATCTACATTTTGAGTGCTTGACTAGGGTCTGATTTATCACCACTCTGATCCGATTTTGTAGTATATTGTACTCAAAACAATAACTCAGATCAACCCACTTGCCCAAATAAAAGTTTCTGAATGAATATTGAAACTTTACAAAACTTTACGTTGCAACTTTAAATGTTTCTTTAGGTACAATTTTCAATTTTATAAGATCTCTAGTTCTATAAGAACACTGTGCTTATAGTCTGGTTAGTTCAAAAACCACCTTGTTAGGTCCCCTTAAAAATATCCAGTGGTGTCACTCTTACAAACATTGAAATATAGTCTATATAACTATGGCCTCTAGCTTGGCAACCTTGTCACCTATCTGTTACTCCCCCATCATCTCCTCAGGACATGAAAGTCAGCTCATATACATGTAATGTGAACATGATATGACACGTATTGTTGGAATGTCAGTATGGTATGTATGACAAGTACAAACTGGAACGTGTCCATAGTTTGCAGAAACATGGACTGTCAGGATTTGCCACTGGGCTGTTGAGATCTGTGGCGTAAACTGAAGTAAACTGGAATCATCCCTTTAGCTTGGAGGTGGAAAGCCAATAAAAGATTTGTGCCTCATTTTGGGTATGTCTCAATATAATCATGACTGTTCCTTTGCACAACATTTATAAACTATGTAAAACACGGCTTATATACCACAGCGCTGTTAAAGCACACAAGAACTCTGCTCTAAAATAGTAAAGATCTTTCCAGTCAAACATCTTCATCCTGGAGCCCATTTGCACCTCAGCTCTGATGAATTATGCAGCTCAGGATCATCCCAAATGTGTTTTTGGGATTTGGGTTTTTCCTCTGTAGTCTGTGTAGTAGTAAACACTGCATGATTTATCAAATGCTGGAAAACAGCTTGTATGACTGCTGCAGGTTCCCACAGAGCCTGGGAGCAACTTGCATGAACGTGTTCAGCTGCTCCAAGCTAATGCCGGATGGCGTAGGCTCCGGAGCATGAGTGAGGTCATATCTGCAAACATAGGCGCTGTGGTGAAGTCATGTCTGGCGAGATGGAAGAGACAGCAGTCTGATAGAAGCACGCGTGCTGCATCAACTTCCTATTTTCTCTATTCTCTATCTCTTGTTCTTTTTCTCTCATGCTTGTCTCCTCCACTGAAGTGTCATTTTTTTTCTCCCCCCCATTAACCCTTCCTTTACATCGCCGTTGTTCTGGCCTTGTTCTGATTCCCGGCACCAATGATGAGGCACAGAGGTGATGTAATGCAGGTCTGCGCTCATGAATGTTTGAGTAGAAATTTCACACTCTATTTCAGTCATGTGAGTCCAGTGCGGCGCTGGGATTGACCGAGCATTTTCAACAACGTAAGAGCATGTCTGTGCAGCGGCACGATCGCGTGTGGTCTGCTAATCCAGCGAAAGAAAAAAAAAAAAATGATGGAGCGTGAAGTAAAACATTTTAAGCTTTGGATACTAATTTAAACCGCATAGCTTCTAATTACACAATAATGACCAAATTTAGAAGACATTAAACGCATGGAGGCAGCCATAAATCTATAGTTTGTCTTTAACGTGCATGTATGTGGTGCAGACATTTACATACATTTGCATATATCAGGTGATATAATATGTTTACTGCTGAAATGATTAGTCAGTGGATCCGTTATCCAATATACAACAATTTAAATAATTGATTAATCTTTGGAGATGTGTAATAAACAAGAAAACATGTTCCCTCTTGTGAGAATTTGCTTCGTTTTTTTGTTTTACATCATTTAAAATGAACGTTGGGTTTGGAACTGTTGGTTGGACTTAACAAGACATTGGAAGATGGTACTTTGGGTTCTGTGGCACTTTTGGGTTGGGTTGAGACATGAATGATTGATAATGGTGAAATTATTGCTAGATGCTAACCTAAATATATCAATTGAAGAAAGGGAAAGATTAGCAGAAATAACCTAAGTATGTTTAGGAAAACGTGCGTCAGCACTGAATAAATACATTGTATGCGTTTCTGTGTGTGTGTGTGAATGTTTAGGTGCACCTTGGGTTAAAAAAAGATTGAAAGAAGGGCACTCCAGTAACCCAGAGAGAGAGTGATGATAATGGCACAGTCTTTGCCAGATGTGTGACGTCTCCCGAGGGGGGAACCCTGGTGCACTGTGCTTCAGGATTAATCGTTTGAATAAAAGAAAACATAATTAAAACCTTCCCTTATGCCCATGCAATCAAACAGAGAGAGAAAGAGGGGGGGGTGAGAGCGACAGCTTTGATGGATAACCTATTCCAGCCCCCCCCCCCCATCCCTGTCCACACAACGCTCACACGCACACACACTAGCCACACACATGCACAACATGCCTTTAGCTGAGATGACATACTGTACATAAGCACAGAGAGCGCAATTGATGGCTCCTGTCTCTCAAATGCAGACGGTGTCGATTTGTCCAGTGTGGTGTTGCGGCGGGCCACGAGCTGGGGTGGTGGCTTAAGTCTTGATTGTCACATGAATCAGCTGGGCAGCGGCATTCTCTGAAGGAGGGGGGCGGTGTTTTTGTCTCCAAGACATACAGTATCCATTGGCTGTTGGACTGTTTGAGGCCTCACTGTAGCAGGAGTCACTCAACATCGTGGTACTGGCAATCATGGAGCATATTTGGATTTATTGTGTGGTTAATAACCTTTATGTGTACAAGGGGTTGTAGGGGAAAGGTAGACTAGGGGGGCAAAGAGAACAATAAAGGAGCACAATGAGTCACTACTGGAATTGATCATCTGCGGTAACTCCACCAGGGCCTCAGTTGCTCCAGCAACGTCCAGCTCGAAGACTTTTTGAACGGCGCTCTAAATGTTTATCACAAACTTTAAAGGAGACCTACTGTGCTTTTCGTTTTCTTTCCCTTTCTTTCAGTGTTTTATATAAGTTCCTGTGCCTGAAACGCCTTGTCAGTAATCTCGCCTTTAAAGGGGCACTATGCAACAATATTAGCAAAAATTACCCTAACTATGCAGGCTGAAAGTCATTCTGAATGTTCTTTGACACTTTCTGGGTCGTTTGGTCATTGCTACGACTCCCCCTAGCGCTTCTGGGCGGAGAAACGGAACATGCAACTTGCTGCCACCGGTCCGAAGTCAATCCGGAAGTGAGCCGGCAGAAGTATCCCGCGGCCCCTCGAAAATGTAGTCAGATTGTAGTTTCGAAACTGCTTTACGGCAAACACACCCCCAAACATGGAACCGGGTAGATATAAACTGCCAGTTGCAAGGCAATTGTTGTATTCCTCATGTATCAGTCGACTATAAAGAGACCCAAGAAGCCACAGTCGGAGGAACAGAAGAAGAAGAAAAAGGAGCTTGACAAAAAAAAAGAGACCAGACACGAGTAAACATAGGACAAGCTTTTGAGGAGTCCAAAACAGGCGCCGACTTGGCCGTGTTGCTGTTGAAATTGTGAGTGGATGAACTTTGTCTTTGCAACGTGACTTGATAGTCTTTTGAACAACGTTATTGCTTGACTGTTTTACTGTGAGCCCTGCATGTGTTTAGCTTGGTTTCTTGATGGCTCGCTCGATAGTTAGCGGGTGTTTAGCGTAGCAGTCACTTGCTACCAAGTTCCAGGTTCTTGTTGGTTTTTAGATATCTAGTTCGGTCTTTGAATGTCGCATGGTTTGTCGCCTGTATCTTGCGATATGTCCGGCTGAACACAGAGCACGAAGTGCATTAAGTGCCAGACGTGACTCGCTGTTTAGCCGGCCGGCTTCTTAGAAAACAGATGCACATGGTAACGTAGTAGCAGCTAGGTGGGCGGGGGAGGCTCGTCAACAAGTCTTTTCGACAGTGTATCTGCGCCGAAGCTGTAGGGGGAGCCCTGCAGCGAAAAGCGTATGCACAAAACTGGTGCAAAGCTAGAAAACGGCGAAGGAATCTGGTCTGGAAACTGCTGCTGCATAGTCCGGCTTTAATTCCGTGACTTTGTGATTTTGGACTACGTCGCCGTGTCATTCAGTGGCATAATATAATGCCCAGCTGCTAGTTCGGCACCTTAGAGTCGATGTAGCACAGCTGCTCTGTTGTTGTTGTTAGCGGTGCTTGCTCTGGCTTGTGCGCGCTGACCAATCACAGCAAACTGGATATTCAGGAGGGGAGGGCCTTAAAGAGATAGGAGTTAAACAGAGTGTTTCAGACAGAGGGGACAGTATGAGACAACTAATGTTTTTTTTGGTATTAAAGTGTGTAATCCTAGTCTAGTAGTAACCTCTAAAAAGATATGAACCTAAAAAAGGAAATTCTCAGACTGACTTTTTGACATGAGACTCTCTATATTTGCTATTAGTTATTTTGATATACATCCCCACCCCCTATATACTCACCCAAATAGTGTATGTTTCTTATTTTCAACAAAACCCATTAAACAGACAGAAGCAGCAGTGGATGTAACCTGCTAACAAGTGTCGGCTGTGTAGGCAAACCCAGGTGCAGCTAATTCCTCTGTGCCGTAGACCTCCACTGTTGGCCAAATACTATTAAAAACACATTAATGAGCTGCACTGCTACTCGGAGCGATGTTCCTTCATTACTACGAACATGGGAACTGTGGTTTATTTTTAGGTCAATCCTGCACACACACATTCTGTGGCTGAAAAGAAATACACTTTTTACTCCATTTTGCTATAAATTACAGTGTCCCAGTAGAAATTACTCAGCCTTTTCAAAGATTAAAGTAGGCTTTATAGTCATGATCTCTTTTTAAATATTTACATCTTCAGTGGGATCAAATGGGCTTGGAATAGAACATATTGTTTGTTTTGGTCTTTTCAATTGGATTTGTTGACAATAGTATAAGTTTAGAATGCATCTTTTAACTGATTAACTGAATTTGTGAAGAAATACTTGAAATTTGAAAGCAAGTTTTCAGGTGCTTCAGTGTTGAAAAATAGATAGGAAAAAGGCTCTTTGTTCATGCAATTAAGTGTGATGTGTGTGTTTGCACTGATAATTCTCACCCAAGTGGAACAGATTACTATAAAATAATATTTAATATGCATGGTTTTACTTCATATGCCTTCTGGCTGTTTTACAAAGCTTCCTCTGCAATCTCAGCAAGGACTTGGCAAGCTACAAACCAGAACTTAATATTCATGAGGCGATTCTATAGCCTTGTACATCAACGTGGGGAGTACACAGCGTTCTGTCCATGATGGCTGGGCACAGTTTTTATCATGTGGCTCTGTATTTGTGTGTGTGTGTGTGTGAGGGGAGCGAGGGCACTGCTTTGTTTAAACCACGGCTCGCACATGAGCAGAGCTTCTGCACAGAGGACCTTCCCATTCTGCAGCGTGTGATGCTGCAGGGGAGGACTGTGGGGGACAGCTGCTCGCTCAGGTCATGTGAACCCAAATCTCTGTTTGGAGGGAGACCAGCTTGTCTCCAGTTGTGCCTCCTAAGGCAACGGGAGAGCTCTCAGACTAGCCTGAGCCTGAGCAGCTCGCACTGGAAAGGCACGGCATCAAAAGCCCCCCTTTAACATACCAATGGAAGTAAAAACAAGGAAATAATAGAAAGAGAGACAGTTCAATACAACTGGGGATGGATTTTAAACCAGTTTCCATCTTTGGATACATGATAGCTAAACAGAAAATAATCAAAATATGATGCTTTTTGCTTTCGGACTGTCCAAAGCTAAGCATTTGTGCTGCCATATTTAAAAATGTAGTACCATCATATAAATGAACCCATTAGCACGTAAGGTATCTTAATGAATAACATGTTACTCATCACGGTCTAATTCGCGTACAAATACATGATAAGAAATGAACATCAATACTGATAGATGATAAATGAAGTCAGCATTAGCTCATGTGATCACTTAGTGCTTCATGGATCATTGTTTTCATGATCGAATCACTGTTAAATCAGATTAAATATAAACCAGTTAAATTGCCAAAATGCTTCTCAGACTGGTGCATTTGATTGACATCCACAAATTCAAAATCAATTGAACATTTTACTCTGTTGCTACACATCCCAAACACTCCACACAATCCACTTTGTAAACCATGTGTTGGGTGCTCTTTTTACCCATGCATACATTGCATTACAGATGTTTATTTCATATGTAATGACCTGGGATTACAATAAAAACTGACTAACCTCTTTATTTGGAGATTGTGTTTCCTGGTGTAAGAGGACACCTATCACTGCAGGTCATAGTAAACGAGGTCCTTTTGAGAGAAGCATAATCAGATCAAGTTTCCTGAGATAAAAAGACAAGAGAAAAGGGAGACAATAGCACAAATGAGCTCTTGATTATGAACTACATTAACCTAAAAAAATATGTGCATCACAAAAATGTATCTTATTGTCAGATTTTCACTTAGATGTTTGCAGGAAGACTTTTTTTTTTTAATTGTGGACCACTTATAGTATTCAAACACCAATAGGAACAAAATTATGAGCTATTTATCCAACTGCGAGCCAAATGGGTTGGTTTGTTTACTGGGGAAAGTACACATGTGGAAATGGAACCTGGTTGGGCAGTCAAGGGAGTTGTTTTTATAGCTTTGTTAGGTCAGATGCCCAAGGAGGGAAACATTGCACTTGTCATGAGCAAATCAGCACCATCAAAGTGCCATCAAGACTCTTAACACTGCTTGTCTCTTAACACACAACGTAACACTCGACTAACCTGTGCAAAGCCGCAGTTTTTCAAGATAACAGTGTTCTCGGCGGAAGAAAATAAGGGTTCCAATGGCTAAATGACTTGTAAAGACAGACATTGTTTGCAGTGTGAGACCGTAAATCATCTGAAGTCGGGAGAAGCAGACCTTCAGCAGGTAGAGCCCATCTGTTTGCTGCTGGTGTATTGATCCCAGAATACCATTAAGCCATTTCTTTACTGATTCCACTGCATCAGCACCCTGAAGATACAGCACCTTCCTCTGCCCTCACTGGCCTCATTGCAGGTCCACATTGGTCCTGCCACCTCTGTAATGATTTTTTGACGAGCCTCTCCATTGATGGAAGGTAACTCCATACATTTACTCATGTACTATACTTGAGAAAAATGTTGAAGCACTTTTACTTTACTACTACTTTATTCTTCTACTTCACTGCATTTCAAAAGGAAATAATAATATATAAATGATATAAATAATATGTTGTTCTCGCAGCATCAGAATTCAGTTTATTAATTATTATTATATGAAACCGTGGTGGTGTTACCTTTTGGCTGTAAAGACAAGCTGGCACGAGATAGCAGAGAATCATTAGCACTATCAACAGTTTGTGTGCGCCAAACGCCGGCTGCTATGATCCGGTCCAAGTCACAAATTTACACCATTAATGACACTCCGATTACAATTGATCTCTCCTGATCAACTGGAATTTCACGCACACATTTCAAGTGGCTTACAGCTAAGACATCTTCTGGCACACAGAGATGGGCTTCTGGCGTGTGGGGAAAGGTGTGTGTGTGTGTGTGTGTGTGAGACTGGACGGGTTGGAGGGAGGGTCTAAGACAGGATTTCTCAGTCTAATTAACGCCTCAGCAACTACAACGCCAGCATACGTTTCTACATAAATTTCCCAGCAGCCCTGCAGAAGGGAGCAGCTCAGCATGTGTTCTCGGAGGCCTATGGGAAATATGGGTAGTGTTTGTGTGTGTGTGTGTGTTGAGTACGTGTGCCCCATCATAGGTCATCTTGGATGAACGCTGCATTCAAGCTCACTAGTGGAAGAATTTGTGGTCCGCGGTCGCCGGGCAGCTTGGGGTTGGTTCAGCCATCTGCATCGTATCGCCAAGATGCACAAAGATCAGAGATTTCAATTAGAAGTTTTCCGTCAAACAGACAGATTGCTGGTGCCCCTGTGAGTTTTGATATCGCATATATGACGGGTTCTGCTTTCAAGTCATCTTTCAGCTGTCTCAAGAGCTCACACGCACAGGCAGTATAAGATGAAAAGGCATGTTTAAACACACAAATCCTCCTCATACTATGGAGTGCCTTTGGAGTGATATTGCTGTTCTAAGAGGAGAGTGCGATGTGGTTCTCATGTTTTACAGTAGGATACACAGTTTTTTCAAGATGTTACAATAACTGGCTGAGAGTTCCCTGATAGCTTTTCAACAAAATAGTTTCGTTCGTTAAAATCCTCGGGTTGAACACGAGAGGATTCCCAGAGGTGTGCATTTAAAAAAGTGTAATTTCACAACACTCCACTGCAGACCAGAAAAAGCCTGTACAGTCCTGAAATGCATGCTTCTGTGAAACAAAAACACAGGTAAGCTAACAGATAACAATGTGGTTGTGAGTAAGAGTTTCCAGTAGTTTGTTTCAGGTTTGCTAGAGGTTTAGAGAAGAGGTGAGGCCTGAATGCATCCCTGCAAGCTTCTAATAATGTTGCATCTCCTGTGTAAATGAGATGAGCAAAATACAATAAACACTCTTTGATATAAAGCATACCAGCAGCACCACATAGCAGGTCATCGAAACATTCAAAAGAAGTGCTAACGTGCAAGCCAAACTACACGCCTTAACCAATGCGTGCTTGGTAAATGACAAAGAAGGCTTATGCAAATGGTAAAAACAAACTCAGCAAGCAGAAGCCAGGCTATATTTTAGTTATTAATCAGTAGAGTAACTCTGTCTGTCTCCTTCCCATCCAACAAATATTGACTGCAATGGCTGTTTTGTTCTTAAAGAAAATGGTAAACCGCTACTTCTGGTGAATGCCAGCCTAGTCTGACATGTGATTACTGTTTTGCAGTTAACAGGTCCAAGTTGCAGGACTCAATTTCATTTCATTTTTTGGCTCATTTTTTCAAAAAGACGTTTCCTATAACCACAAACCTGTAGCCACATTTACCTTGAATCCTCCACCTATGCTGTCCCTAAGCTTTGGCTCAAGAATCAAAACAGCGCTTTATCTAAATAGTGCTGCACTGATAAGAAAGGAGAAGGGAAAAAAAAATCTGGAAGCTGCGATGTAAAGTGTGATCTCATACCTTTTTTCTTTGGGGCTCGCTCGGTGAAACGGCGGCCACGTGATTCGTGGCAAAGTGGCATCGCGTCAGAACGAGAGTGGGGGGATGGGTGAAGGAGTAGCAGAGGTAGGAAGGGCGAGAACAGAAGCAACACCGAGGAAGGGAGTGAGAGAAAGAGATGAAAAAGGTAGTGGAGGCAGCGAGGAATTGAAGAAGGTAGCGAGGTGAGATTCTCCAGCAAGGGGGAGGCGGGAAAATATGGAAGGGAAGCGAGAAACAGAGATTCGCTCAGGAAAATCAGAGAATATAGCAGACAGCGCCTTGGCTGGTTCACACAGAGTCCAAAGGTAAAACCACAGTGAGGTAGACTAGATGATGAACAAATCAAGCAGCTGCGGCGGAGTCAGCGAGTCCAACCCACATTGTGTAATCTTACATTTCCCCTGGGATTAAGCCACCGAATTCACAGTTGAAGCAAGTGATATTTGTATGATTTCTTTTGTTCCTCTTCCTCTTTGTTTGCATTTCATTATGGCTTGTTACAGCAGCAGCGGCTCCCTCACTCATCACAGCCGCAAAAGCAGACAAGTTAAAAGGTGGTCCCTTTTATTTCCGCAGCCACAAATCGTACAAGACGGGTATTATCTTCCATCCCCCTGTGCGCCTCTGTAATACACAGCAGTGATTCATACTCTTTCTCGGTGTGTGATTGCATTCCGGTGTGGGGAGCTGTAAATTAATATCTCCATACATCTGCCTCTGTGTCTCTTCCATCTTTTCTCGAAAGCTATTCTCTGCCTCCTATATCGGTGCGAGGTCCAATTGGCCCCGGCGAAAACACTACTGTGTCCGATTAAGACCTGCCAGCCTCTGATTTTTATTGGCTGCGTAATGGTGCAGAACCCAAACATTTATCAGGGTCGATGGGGCCGCGTGTCGTACGAGACTATTAGAGAATGCAGAGGAGGCGAGTGGGCATGGAAAGTTAGAACAAGCAGTAGGTGTCAGAATGAACTGTCACCTCCGGAGAGACATTAAAGATGTCAGAGGCAGGAAATTGTTTGTTTTCTGCTGCAGTGGGGGGGTGGGGGGGGGCTGGCCCTTGTCTGCTTTGCATTAGTGACAAACTACTTTATCAGAGAAAGTTGGTGCACTATGGCAAAAAGCGTTGCGAATGCTCGAGCCTTGTAACAGGAAAATGCTGAATGCAGAGGAAATAATTAGTAAAAATGCAAACGGGGGGAAGTTATCCGGCCGCTTTCTCAAAGTTCTAACCTCACCCTAACTAACTCTATCCTAAACTGACCTACCTGGCTAAAAATCATCACAGCAGGTTTTTTTTTTGGGTTAGGGTGCATTATGTCCTCGCCCAGGTGCTAGCTGTCCCACTGTGATCCTCTGGTTGACAAATCTGTGTATAATCCCCTAATGTTCTTAATCCAGGGGTCACATTAAAAAATGGATGAGAAATTAATCTGCTGTCAGGTCTGTCAGGTATATTTTTTTTCAGTGCCAGTGCTTATTTTCAACCAAATCCGTCTGCATGGCCTCAACCACCAACCAAACCAGCCAGCCAAATCCCTCCACTCAGACTGAAATGTTCCCCCCGTCCTCTTTGTCCTTGTACTGTGGAAGATTTCATTAAAATGGGGGAAGTTTCAGGACAAAACACCCAAAGCGCAGATCGCATCACGGAAGTTTGGTGTTCTGCTTCTCTGAACCGCTGTGAAGCAGGAGTGGAGGCAGAGGCACTATTGTGGCTGGAGACAGAGAAAACTACTTTACAGCCAGAAACCGAGCGGATGCTTCTGCTCCCCTGGCAGACGGAAAGTTAGAAACTTGGTCACACTCGTGCAAAAATGCGTTACCGCCCCCTCCCACACATGGATGCGAACATCAAGTGTGTTTTGTTTCAATGTCTGCCATATCTGCCTATGCCATGCTATGCCGTGCATATGTGCTGCAGTAACCAGGCTAATTTCATTGCTTCTGGCTGAGTGGATCAAAAAGACCCACATTCACTGTTTCTCTTGTGTTGTGCTCTCCCCCTTTCATGCAGTAATCTGCGCAAAAGGCAGAATTAAAGCAGTGCTCCCCCGGAGCCAGCCTTCTCTTTTCAGATTGGTGAAAGAGGAGAAATTGGGAGGACATGCTTGTTTTGGGTCAGAGGGATTGCGGGATTCACTCTCAGGTGAAAGTCCCGGCATAATCCGTTACATTTTCTGAAAGGCCACACGGAGCAGAGGCTGCTGTAAGAAAAAAAAACGGTGTTGTGTAGGTTTTTCCATTTCCATTTGTCATTGCATACTATTGGTGTGTTCAACTTGAATATAATATCAGAAGACCAGAAGTAACAAATGTCAAACACACAGAACGACACCAGACGATCTGAGGAGTTTACATTTTCCCGAGTCGTCTTGTGATTGATTTGATGGTATTCTGGAACCTGTTCAACTGTCCTCGTCTAACACTTTATTCCAGGGGGAGTTGTCAGCATGATGTAAGGCGGCTGCCATGATTGTTAATAAAGGTGTCAGCGCTCCGACTCCATCACTCACGTCTGCCGGTCTGGCCTTGTCCCTCAAATAAAAACACATCCTGGTCACGGCACGTCACATCTGCAACCCCAAAACACTGAGTTCTTTGTCCTTCTCAAGAGGGAGCAACCACGAAACAAAGAGTTATCCTTGTTAAATCCTTATTAAATATCCTCATTCCTTTAGACAGACTAAGGCCTGGAGCTACTCTGTCACTAAATATATAATGCCATACTTGCTACTGTAAATCTTACTCAATATTTAATACAACATTTAAATGTTTAATGTTTAAGGCAAAAATGCTTTTGACTAATAAACAGATGCACGTGTAATACCGCACTATCATCATCTTATTTCAACCCAGCGCTTTTAAAAATGAGGTGTTGTTTAATTTTGGACACCGAGATGATTACGATGAAATCTGCAATTGTTTTTTGTTTTTGTTTTTTCGATAGATTTCATCATCCTCCCATTCAGCGTGGACATCAACTGTGCTAAACAATGAAATTACTGTAAGATCAGACAAAATCTTGTCAAATTGTGACCTAAGGTATTACAGATTGTGGCAATATGACATAAAAATTTGTAGTATTTGAGCCCGACTGATATATCGCTGGGCCGTTTTTACCGGCCGATATTTGCCTATCACAGACACATCGGTATCAATCTTTTTGCCAGTATGAAAACTTGATTTTTAGGCGTTAACATGCAGAAAAAGATGCTGTAAGTAATAGTTTTTATTTGTAATAAACTTTCCAGTGACGTTTGTCTGTGCACTGTTGTCATTTTAGACGTTAAAGTTTATTGTTAAACCGTAAAATATCCTGCCTCCGTTAAACATCCTTGTCACATGCGTTTGATAACTGCATTGGAAGGATCTTTGCAGAAAATATATGGATATTGGAAATTCTTTTTATAGTAATATTCCTTGCAGGAACCACAGTGTACACAATTATAGTGCAGCAATTTTAGCCATTATTGCTAGTTTCAACCTGCACCTGTCAGATTTTGACTCTTTGAATAAGTTCTTCAGATGATAACTGGTGACTCCAACGTTTTATACAGCAGCCATAAACAGAGACATGCTTTGTTTTGTTTTTTTACTAAACTGGAACAGCCTGCCTGCTGACCCAAGCATATTATATCACATTACTGTATACTCATTTAAAAACACACTCCCTAACCTTTTCTTCTTAGTGCCTATATGTAAATACTGAATATTTATGTTTTATGTTGGGATACATATGCATGAAAAATGAATACACTGAAATTCTTTCAGCTGCAGAACACAGAAGTCTGGGAGTGGGTGCAGTTTTCTGTAAAGGTGGACATTTTAAATCAAATTAAGATAATCTGCCGCCTGTAAACCACACACCCCTACAAATTAATGTGTGCAGCAGTTTTAATAAGACTTTCCGTTACTGAAGGTGGACAGGTGTGATGAGGTAGCCCACACTGCTCATAAAAAAAATGTATGTCTATGATCTATGCACCTTCCACTCCTACAGTCTACATCCCGGGAGAAGACCTCTCTGTTAATACCGGGGTGTCTCTCCTTCGTTGACTCATTACAGGGGTATACGTGTCTCTAAAAGTGTCTGCCTTCATCCTGGGCACCTGCAATCACATGAAATTGAAGGTGTTCCTGCAGTCTTTTGTCTCGTAGTCTTAAAATAGCTTGCGTGCAGCCTTGATGAGCTCCTCTGCAGTTGTCAGGCTGTGCAGGGCCAGCAGATAAATGCCTTAGAATTACTTGGTTCCTATGTAAAGTACGTTTGCATCTCTCATGTAAATCTGAAAATCGCCATGCACGTTTTACATATCGTCCGTTAGCCAAATGCCCTTCTTGTGGTCGTTAAACCCGGCTGTCGTGACTGCAAAAATTGCAGATGCACAGGTACAGTGTGATCTCTGCTGAGCTCTGCAATACTCACATGATGTAAATGCAAGGCAGCATGCGTAATTGCATTGGAACATACCCCAATAATTTTGCCCTTTTTGCCTGAGTTTGAAATGAGGTTGAATCTTGCAGAAAAAAATAATCAAAACATTCCAACAATTGCTTTTAAACGCTGTACTGTAGATGTACAGTACCAGTTGGTTTGAAATTTTTCTTCATTCCTGTGATGTTTCTAATGTTTTGTAAAACGACACTTAGGCATTCAAACGCCTACAAACATGAGCAACAGAAAAAGAAAAGAGGGGGAGACGAAGATGCTCACAGGCGCGCGGCTGCACTGCATCAGAGCGAAGTTGACAAACGGCTCTTGTTTCTCCCGTTCTTTTCTTTTTTTCAAGTTCATGACTGAAAAAAATCTCGGAGTCCCCGCTGAGTTGGGAGACGGATGTGCCAGTGCCGCAGCCGCTCTTTCGATCCCCCCCCCCCCCCCCCCCAGCTTTTGCAGAGTCATCCTGGCAGTGGGGGAGACCGGCCCCCTTTCCCAGATCTACCTGCGACAGTCAGCTGCAAATATCTCACCTCATCTCTCTGAGCGTTTATTTCTGTCTCACTCCCTTCTTCTCTCAGATTGGCATCTTCCTGACCACTTTCTCTCCCCATCTTTTGTTTTTTCGGTTTGACCTTCACGAGGAGCGCACAACCTTCCTGTCAGCTCAGGCTGCTTTTCTCCCCGAGAAGAAGGGATGAGTAAGGGCAGCTCCCTCAGTATTCAGGATCATTACTGGCTTCTGTTTTTTTTGTCATTCCTGCAGAGTATGAGGAAAGTCAGAAAACTAAGTTCACAGAGAGGCACTGCACCATAAGGGGCTGAGGGCAGATTCAGTGCGTGCCATACGGACTAAAAGTTCTCCCTCAGGCTACGCTGTTATGGAGCATAAGTATTGATGTGTCTCATGGAGGCAGCATTGCAGAGTGATGAGATCCTGTACAAGGTGTGTCCTGCAGTGCTTTCTTTTCTTTCTGTTTTTTTCTCCTCCTTCTAGAGAGTGGGTGTGGCTAACATCTTCACTGCACCAAGGCAAAAACTTCCTCCCCCCCTGGAAATATATATGAATATATCTGTGCGATGGGTCAGTCGCAAGCTGGAGCAAGCCGACACGAAAGTATTGCACCCCACACGTTTATTCTGGTGTACATGAATCCCACTTTTATTTTCCACAGAAAACAAAAGATTGTTTGCTTTTTTAATTTATTTTCCAGTCTGTTTCGGTTACATTTAAAACCAATCCTATGAAAAAAAAAACTGTAGCACCAGAGCAGATTTCATATTGCCCATTCTTTGATAAAAATCTCAAATTTGTGCTATGTTTCCAGTTTTTTTTTTTCTTCAACAGCTTTGATTGGGGAGAGACATTTACTTCTTTGTATATAAAAAAGTAGCATTTCATTTTTTTTCCAGTCATTTGTTTTGCAAAATAAAACAGAGAGAACTGTATATCATTTATATAATTATTTTTTCTTCATTTTAAATCACAACAAATACATTTAAAGCAAATAAAAAAAGAATTGGGCGGCATTTAGCATAATCCAAGCAGGGAATCAGCTTTCATGATGGTTATTATATATTTATATATTTATATGTATACATATATATTATGTTTATATACAAGTATGGCACTTGATTACACGAGAAAAAAAAAAGCAAGAAGAAGAAAGAAACACTTCACAAATAAAAGCAGTGGGCGCTTTGGTGTGTCAATAAAATTAAGGAAGTCACAGACGTTAGCGTTTGCAGCAAAAATGTTCACCAGATACTGTTTTGCAAGTCAGCTATAAAGCAATGGAATGGTTACATATGTTTAAGGTCAGTGGTGCAACACAGGCAACAAAAAAAAAGAAAAAGAAAAACATATATGATGTGTTTTCAACTCTGTAAGGGTTTGTATCTATGCATATATAAATCTGGATGATAGATTTTTTTTTCCTTTAACCACTGTGTGTATGGTGCCATTTAATAAGGTTGGTGCCAAAAAAAAAAAAATAGATGGAGAGAACAAAAAAACATGTCTTCAAAACACCCTCAGGTCAGTAGCACGTTTTGGATAAGGTCAGGCCCTCAAGTGTTCACCTCTTAGTGCAAATTTTTGCATTTACTCTCTCTCTCCCTCTCTCTTCAAGTAGCAACAGAGCAGCCCACAAAGGGAGTAAATACGTGAACACGTTAACACGGTCTCCATTTTTTACGCATCTTACATGTTGAGTATAAACGTTACTAAAAAGTTGCATCAGTGCAATTAATAAATAAGTAAACAAACGTGTTAATCCCACGCTTGCCGATGGGAGTTCCCCCCCTCCCCCCCTTAAAAGACCCAACAAATCAAAAAAATCTGCCCACTCTTTGAAAGTCATGACACGATATTAGGCGTGCGGAGCTGTCCATCATGTCCATCATGTTTATATATTATTAATTTTTGTTTTTACACGTTTTCCTCTTCCTCCTCCTCCTCCTCTTCCTCCTTCCCCCTTACTACACGTACGCAGAGTCACTGGACTGAGTGCGGCCGAAATTGGGCACACTCATCCTCGGCAAGTCCTTGTTTCGGATCTCGTAAATGGACTTCCGGCGAGCCTGCACGCCCCGCACGGCCGTCTTGATTTTCCGCCACCCCAGGTGATTGAGTTCCGCCAGGTTCAGCACCACGCAGAACCCGCTGACCGCGAACATGAACACCAGGAACACGGTCTTCTCCGTGGGTCTGGAGACGTAGCACTCGACGTCTTTGATGCAGGGGTAGCGGTCGCACTCGTACACCGACGGGACGTTGAATCCGTACAAGAAATACTGGCCCACCAAAAAGCCTATTTCCAGCGCGTTCCTGAACACCACCTGGATGATGTAAAACCGGGAGATGCCCTCCTGCCGCCTCATTTTGGACTTTGTAGTTCTCATGGCCGAATTAGGGATCTCTTTGACCTCCAAGCAGTCCGGCTCGGCTTCTTTGGTGGAGTTCTCCGTGTTCTGGAGTACTCCGTTAACAATGGTGTTCTTGATCTTTTTGCTCTCGTCGCGCTTCAGCGAGTCTTGGTCCTTGTCGAGCGTCAGATAGACCGTCGAGTAGCGCCGCTCCTTCTGCTTGGCCGACTGGTGCACCGAGTACGTGATGAAACAAAGGCTCGGCGTGCACACCATGATGATCTGAAAAACCCAATATCTAATGTGTGAAATGGGGAATGCCTTGTCGTAGCATGCCTGGTTGCAGCCCGGCTGCAAGGTGTTACAAACAAACATGGTCTGCTCGTCATCATAGACAGTCTCTCCAACTATTGCTACGATTAGAATCCGGAAGATGACCACCACTGTTAGTAGGATCCTAAAAAGCAAGCAAACAAACAAACAAATGTGAAAATAAGTGTGAGGTTACGTGTGTTTTTTTTTTTTGTTTTTGTTTTTTTTTTTTTGCTGAGCCAATTTTTTTTTCTTGATGGTGCTGAATTTAGGGGAGCTGTCCAGTGCTGAAACAGGGACAAGCTCCTCGGAAAATAATGTTCCCTGTGTCTGTGTGGTCGGTGGTTTTTTTCTGATTGAATGGGCTGAAATGGGCAATGGAAAGCAATCGGCGTTGCTTTTTGACTGTTACCTGTGTTGAGCTTTGTTAGTGTAAATGATAACGTCGACTCTCTCTCCCTCACACACACACACACCACTCAAACATCAAATGATAAGTGGATGGGTGAACACATGAAATGACAGGTGAATTTTTCTTTTTTTTTCTTCTTTTTTTTGTGTGTGTGCGGTTTAAGGCTGTTCGCAGCACCATCCCAGGTTCTGTGAAAAGACAGCTGCTTTTTACTTAGCTGCCTCCTTTTAGAAAAGGAGTGTGAGGAAAAAGGAAAAACTGTGCTTCAACACAGAAAAAATCCACAACACAGACACGGAGGACTGGGCACCATGCTACAGACGATCCTTGAGGCACAAGACAGAAACGGGGGACTGGGAACCATGCTAAAGACGATCCTGGAGGCTGCTGCGATTCTTCTGTTGTTCCTGATTTTTTTTTTCCTTACCTTCCTATCATAGTAGAGTGCTGCTGGACAGCAGCCTCCAGGAGCCTCTCTAGTATAGTCCATTCCCCCATTTCTGAGCATCCGGAGAAGACTAGAGCACAACGGCACTCTTTTCAAATCCCTCCAAAAAAAAAGCGCGTTATTTCCCGTGCTTCTTCTCTCTGACTCTCGGTGTTGTCAGCCTCCAATGCGTCCGATTTTAGCTAAAAAATGCATCCGTCACGGGATGCTGCCGACGTCCCCGTCTCTCTCCGTCTCTCTGCGCGCTATCTGGTTGGTTATGTGCTGAGCGCGCAGCGCCAGTGAGCGTCCTGCTGTGTGTGCCGAGCGCTCCCACGACGTTGCCACACTTTTCCTTGTCATGGGAGTCTGAAGGGCTGATTACTATAAGCCCTCCTATTTTCGATCTTCAGATCAGGTTGATGGGCTGCGCGCTGCGTCTGGATGGAGGGAGGTTGGATTTAATGTCTTGCCAGCGTTAATCCGCCTTTAAGTAGTCTCCCCCCTCCCATGCGTCACGTACGCGCAGACAGGTTGGTGGAGCGCGGCCAGTAGTGCCAGGGCTTCTGATTTCCAATATTTCAGATTTGTTTATAGCGTGCGCCGTTCAGTGGACACCGGACGGTCGTGTCCGGAGTGTTTTAGCCTTTCGTGTGCTGACTTTATACATTTTTGCATGGGTGGCTCCAGGTGAGATTCACGCCCCTAACCCTGGCATAGTCGACTGAGTGAGCCACAGAGCCACATGTGCGCCACATGCAACATGAGGACAGGGCTTGTAGACGAACCGTGTCTTGGGAGCACTGGTCAAGGTGACTCTTTCATGTGTTTTAGACTTATCGGTGATATACAGAGAGTCCAGTACAGCAACACTACACCATAACCTATGGGTTCATGTCTATATGTGCGAACTATGGCTTTAGATATGGAGTGACTGGAGTGATTTAGCCCCTCAAGCCCTGAGGCAACTCCCCCCTCCCCATGTCGCAGGCTGCTGGCCCGGCTGGTGGAGCTGCTGTCTCCACCTCGGGCAAAGATGATGCTCTGGATACAGTGACAGAGTGAAAGTACCATCCGAGTTGCTAATCGCTTTACAAGGCAACCTGCCCTCTCTCTCTCTCTCTCTCTCTCTCTCTCTCTCTCTCTCTCTCTCTCTCTCTCTCTCTCTCTCTCTCTCTCTCTCTCTCTCTGTGTCTGTGTGGAGGTTTTAAAAATAGAAACAAAATATGTGACCCCGCCCTGTATATTGTTCTGAGATTTGATCAACTTATGGCTCTGCATTGTGCGCGCGCACTATTATTAGATCTTTGGCACCATTCGTGTCAGCGTTATCACTCAAATGGGAGGTTCCACTGTCGATTTGTGGCACAACAAACCCCTTCTAGATGTAATAACCAATTATTCTTGATAAAGATAAAGTTTGATTGTTTATAATTTAAATATATAGAGGATACTGCATATTTTATTCGTTTGTGTGTATCTTTTGTCTCCAAACATACCTGGCAGGAAGCTCTTTGTAACCAGAAGTTATTATTGTTATTTTTTAAAAAAGATTGTTATTATTATTATTATTATTATGGTAAGTATCACTGATGTTGTTATTTACAGATTGGCAGTGTGAGCCTGCAGGTGAGGATTACCGATCACGTGTGACATGCCAGCGGTGTTTCCACCGAAACTTTGCGCGGCTAATTTCTCATGAGGTGGCTTATCCCTCTCCGCTCACTGTAATCTTTTCTAATTCAAATCTTTAATAACCTTTACTCATCAGTCACGTGACCAAAGGACAGAGGCTCTCTGCTTCCGAGAGAGAGAGGGGGGGGGGGGGGGGGGGGGGGGGGGGGGGTGGAGAGATTTCTTTTTTTAATGTAGATCCCAGTCAGATCCTGAAAAAACACAACTGATCAGATTTCAACTGAAAATAAAAAAGATAGACCCAGTTTTCGTTTATTTATAAAGCTATACATATCCACATATAAATTGCACTTGTAAACAAAAAAAAGAAAGAAAAAAAAGATTGACGACGACACAAGAGCCATGAATTGGGTTGTTGGCACAGAAGGGGGGGGAGAGGTGGAGGCGGAGGTGCAGTCTGGCGCCTCAGAAGCACTTCCTGTGGACGATGGAGGGTCCAGCCTCATCGTACTCCTGCTTGCTGATCCACATCTGCTGGAAGGTGGACAGCGAGGCGAGGATGGAGCCGCCGATCCACACGGAGTACTTCCTCTCCGGGGGGGCGATGATCTGAACACAAAACAAATCTGGTGTTAATCTGGAGACTTCTGCTCGTAGAAATCTCACAGCTGCGCTCAACGAGCGAGTCAGTGTCACCTTAATCTTCATGGTGCTGGGGGCCAGAGCTGTGATCTCCTTCTGCATGCGGTCAGCGATACCCGGGTACATGGTGGTGCCGCCGGACAGCACGTTGTTGGCGTACAGGTCCTTCCGGATGTCGATGTCACACTTCATGATGCTGTTGTAAGTGGTTTCGTGGATGCCGGCAGATTCCATACCTGTGCAGAACGACAGCGCACGAGTTAGCGAGAGTTAACCCCCTCCCCTCTCTGCGGCAAAGAGCACATCTGACACCG